>OW388294.1:55447811-56047811 GCA_936450465.1 Gibbula magus | reverse complement strand
ACTCGCGCGGGAAGAGCGTGAATCGCACGAGGAAAACATGGAAAGGCAGGGTTTTAGCTGTCAATCACATCGCTTCGCATGGAAGACTTGCGCTGCACGTGCGTGGAAGAATCCATTTCAAGAGAGTCGTAACTGTATGTGCCATATCCGATGAAAGAGCGCCCATATTTGCATAAGAAGTAATTTTGATGTCACATTATTGATCTTTTTTGTTTAAAATGCAATAAAATCACATGTTCATGTTTCGTGACGTCATACATGGATTAAGATGGAGAATGCATGAGGAGCATTGGATTCGTTTAAAATAATTGATTCAACTGATGCATTCTCCATTACATAAATGAGTCCAACAAATTTGTTTAAGAATAATGTCAAGATATTTCAGTGTATATTACAAAGTGTAGTAATAGTAGTAATAAGCAAAAGGTAAGATAAGATTATGGGAGTTCGTGTTGCATTCAAAGAGCCTTGGGCAGCACAATATAAAATAGCAATGCGTGAATTAAATATATAAACAATAAACATAGTGTCATATATATATACTAATAATGGGTAATAATAACAGTACATTTCCTTTAATATGACACTCACCAAAGTCGTAATTCAAGAGTTACAATTTCATATGGAAATGGAGAATTGTTATACCGCATGGGACAAATGATTTTGACACTCTGCTACTTTTGAAATACCTCAACGACCAGAAGTTAGAAATTCATAATATTAATTTAGAAGTGTCATGGGTCTGATTGAACGGCTAGAGCCTATTTTTTACTCTGAAATCAAACTGGAATGGAGCCGAAAATTCTGCTGGAGTGTTTTCAATATGGTCAATTTAGATGGGGTCTTGTTTGGGTTTTTGGCATGATGAATAAGGACAAGTAAAATAAATTCGTCATAATAAACTTAATTTCGCCCTGTTTCAACCGCTTAATGATTTACACAAATTATCTACAGACCGTTGCAGATATCTTTACCGGGGGCGCATTACGTTTGCGCGTTTTTTGATTGATCACCCTGTATCATTTGCGCGGCGACTTGGCATGTCATTTGCGCGGATGCACTCACGCGTTGCTGAAGATTGGATAAGCTAATCAGTTAAGGCTGATTGCATAGCTTATGGCTTGGCTACTGTATGATCAGCCCCATACTGTCTACCTGTCTGTCTACAAGTATCAGTAGATTTTGGTCAGACTGACGAGGTGGTCAGATTTTATCCATTTAATGTTTATTTTTTTAAATTTGCTTTTTATAATGGATTTTAAACTTTCTGAAACCAACAAAGGAAAGCCTTGTTTAATATTGGAAGCGTACACATTCCGTCAGGAAGTACATTAAAAGATGGCATTATTTCTTGGAGCACGAAGCACTTTGACGGAGAACTGACCAGAAACGAATACCTCAACGCAATGGGTCGGCGATTCACCCCAATAAAAGATATATGATTTTAATTATCCTTTTAATGACTGAGACTTTCACTCTGTGTTTAAAATGAGTATGAGTACTGTTCATATACTTATCCTGTACAGAGACGTTTAAACTGACCAACTGAGTTCTGTTCATATACTTATCCTGTTCAAAATCCCACTTCCACCTCCACGTGGTGAACAGGGGTTAACAGATTAAATTCTGGTCAACGGAAGGGGTTAAACTAATCCGCGCAAATGTAGTAAAACAATCCGCGCAAATGTAGTTAAACAATCCGCGCAAACGTCATCTTTTTTCCGCGCAAATGTAGTAAAATATTCCGCGCAAACGTCATCTTTTTTCCGCGCAAATGATATGCCGATCCGCGCAAACGTAGAACGCCGCTTTACCGGTACCTACCGCGATCAGTCTGCAATCAGAACGCAGTTGATCGCAATCGGAATGCAGTCAGATCGCGGTATCCAGGTAACAAATTCTGCAAGGGTATGTGCAAGGGTATGTGCAAGGGTATGAAGCATTCACAGAAGAGGTATTAAAAACTTACCGATATCTGAGCCTGTTGCTTTTGCCTTATAGGTCAATGTGAAATTAGATATTTTATCGAACTCGTCAGAACGATAAACGACCAACAAGTCCCTACCGGAGCTCTCAACAGACATGCTGCCATTGCACCATCGTCCAAGGGGGCGAGACGTATTGTCCGGGCCTGGAGTAAAATCATGAAAAAGGGTAATCATGAAAGAGGGTAAGCTTGTTCATACAGTATTCCTATTCAACTAATATGAAACCATTACCTGTAAAAAATAAATTTCAGGAAACCAAAATATTGAAATAAAGAATTTCCCCTACATTTGCAGAATTATTTCAATATTAACCAACAGAAATGATATTTTTTGCGCACATCATTTCGCCGAAGGTTTGAACAGTTCTGACCAAATGCTTTTGCATGATTCACTGGTTTTAAATATTTAACAAACAAATATACTACATGAACAACAGTACCGTATTTCCTCTAATAGGGGCCCCGGCCCTTATTAACAATTAGGGGGTCTTACCCCCGGCTCTTATTGGAGGCCCGGCCCTTATTATGATAATAGGTTTTCCAAAGTCAACTTGAGACATGTATTCTAATGTTTGAAACAAAGTTTCCCGGTATACATGACACGCTTGTTATAGTTATATGTGTGGTATTAAAAACACAAAAGTAATTGATAGATATGCGATCTTTTCATTATGTTGACAGTCCTAAACATGTGGTAAAAGATTACCTATATATACAAATACTGTATTAGATATTTGACAAACATCCTTAATTCTTTTCCTGTATTACGTGCTAGGAAACGACATTAGCATTGATGTCAACACATTGTTTATTCAGACTAAAGAGTCGTATTTCCATGAAAATCGTTTTCATTCTTTATATACAACTTGCTCTGCCAATTAGTTTATATTGAATTTCACCCCTGAACATCAACCGGAAGTAGCGTGGTAGTTAAAGGGAGGGAATATTTAAGTACAAAAGGAAGTAATGATTGACTAGACCCGGCCCCTATTAGAGGCCCGGCTCTTATTCATGTTTAGGTACCTTTACCCCCCGGCCGCTATTAGAGGCCCGGCCCCTATTAGAGGAAATACGGTATTATGATTCATGTGTAATTTCAAACGGAATTAAAATGCGGACGTCGTCCGTAAACTTTTCACATTTTCGACTTCTCCTCAAAAACTGCTACACCTTAAAAGCTGAAATGTTTCGGGGAGGTTCCTTGAACCTAGGGGATCAAAGTCTGTACATTTTGACCCACCCCCCCTCAAATATGGGCGTGGCAAATATCATTAGTGAACCCTTTAACAACACGATATTTGAAGTACATACAAACATGCTGTGAAAACTTGTGAGAGTGTGAGGATATTCTATATTCGTCTCGGATAACAGTTGACGTAGGAAGCTGAAATTTTCAGAATAACATCTTTATTACATGTAGATTCAATTGCAATTTCCAGTCACTCAAACTGTCCATACTCTAACGTTATATGAGCTGACCTTGATTACCAATATTGCAGTGCATTATTGAATTGTGTATAAAGGGAAGCCATTGACAATGGAATCTGAGCTAGGTTATGTAATGATCTGTGTATGCCTCAGTTGAACAACAGTATAACAATACATGTGTATTTTTAAAACGGGCTGAACTTTGGAAAAAAATTGGGAAGTTCCTTGAATCTAGGGGATCAAAGTCTGTACATTTTGACCACATTTTGGCAAGCATTATTAGTGAACCCTTCTCCGATAGCAGTTGACATCTTTATTACCTGTTTATTCAATTGAAAGTTTCCAGATTTAAACCAGTCACTCAAAGTGTCCATAGTCTAGCGTAATGTAAGTTGACCTTTGTGACCAAGATTGCAGTGCATTATGGAGATGTGTATTGAATGAAACCATTAACACTGTAATCTGAGCTACGTTATGTTATGATCTGTGTATGCCTCAGTTGATGCCTCAATATGATTTCACCTGCTATACTTTATAGTGCATCCTCGGTTACCCATGGTTTTATATATGCTCCGTTGCTCTCCACTATAGTAACGGAGCATATATAAAACCACAGGGGCTTGTATTGTCGAAATACATGAACATTCGACAATACAAGCCCCTGTTGTATAAATCCATGGGTAACCGAGGATGTTTATAGTGCAGGTTGTCCTTCATATAGCCGAGAAGGTATGTTACCGTAGAGAAACTACCGTTTAGGTATTTATATGAATTTTATTCAGAAATAGACTCAAAAGAAACGTCATGTAATTTCAACAGAGTAAAAACGAGACACTGCTACCAGAAGTACATTTTAGTATATTGATGGACACGCGTCTTGTAAAGAAGTACTCACAATTTGTTCATCACAGTATGATGCTTTTATTGTGTATGTCTGTTCAATACGCTTGGGGTGCTGAAATCACTTTTTTAAAATGGGCATCAGAGTAACCGCTTGGTAATCTGCTTTGGAATGTTTGAATTTTGGTACACAGTTATGATGATTTTATATATATATATATATATATATATATATATATATATATATATATATATATATATAATCATCATAACTGTGTACTATATATACATGTAATGGCCTGAAGAAGCTGAGTACAGCTGAAAGCGCTAGCCATAAAATGGATGTTTACTACTTCTGACTCCATCATTTTTTATATATTTCATGCCTGAGAGTTTGACAATCTTCTGATTGTGAACTTTGTGTATATATATATATATATATATATATATATATATATATATATATATATATATATATATATATATATATATATATATATATATATATATATACATATATATATATACATATATACATACATACATATCAGCTATATTTGATGTTTTCAGTAATGTTGTCAACAAATCAAACTATACCGTCAAAAATCTCCAAAAACCCCGAGTAGCAATTGCTTGTTGAGGAGATCTCTATGTTCGCTGATTCAAGAACAACAACATGATCTGTTCTTGATGCGTAGATTGGCCATTGGCAATTTCTGGACCTGAAAACAACCAAAATCATATTAGGTAGGACAGTTACCACGACGATTTTGGGGTGGATGCCTTGGCTGATATGCTTTTAGTAAATGCTTTAGTTATAGACAACCTCAACTAAATCTAAATTGGAACTAAATCTACTATATATTACTTTATTTTGCTTTTGTTATTAAAGAACCTTTAGAAAGTAATCATGTATTATTGATTCTGAAACAGGCATTTTTTTCCCACGGAAGGAGAGGGTATTATAAGTTGGATAACATGTTCCTTATCCTTTTCATGATGAATACAATATGTTTAAACCAAGGTACATATACGCAGTTTCTCGGTTCAAGCAAAATTCGCTAGCGGCGAGAGAGAGAGTAACACAAATATCCATCATGCTTTTTATCCAATGAAAGGATATATTAGATCGACTACATCGAGCGAGTTACTTAAAAGATCTTAGCTTTTGACTGTACATGGTATTTCTAATTAACATATGTCCTTCGAATGTGTCTGGTATAAATATTAACACAAATAAACTATGTTCTGTTTTTGAGAAAATGTCATCTTTAAAACGGCGTCGCTGGTTGCGCAACTATTTCCAATGCAACCAATAAGGATTTCCATTTCTAGCTCGCTTTAGAACAGAGGTTGTGATCGAAAAACTGGAGGGAGTTGCTTCTGCGGGAAGAGAAGGGGATGCGAGAGGTTAGGTAGAGAGACTCCATAGCAACTAGGTTGTGGTGAGAATCTTTGGACGATAACATTTGCTGCATGTTCAAAAAAAGGATATGGACCGAGCGATACCGAGGTCACTAATTGGTTGAGGATATGCCATAATAATATCGTCACTAACCTTCATAACTTACCCTATGACGTCAGGCGATCTGATGTAACCGACCTTTGTCTTACAGGCACATGCTTTCAACTTGGTTTGGCTCCCACATGTTTGGGCTGAAACTGATACATAGAAGCATTTGAAATAGGAGTACTTGTTTAATAATTTTAATATAAGTGAAATCAGAGACCATAAATTGAATATCTCCTAATTATAAGATATCTAACGAGCTTCCCTTCCATGTCAAGTTTATGTCCCGAGTGAAATAATGTTGCCAAGTATACTTATGTTATCAACCGCTAGATAAATCTTAAATAAATGCATTATCATATATGATAACTAATTTTCATATCACGACAATCCGGTGAAATTTGGTTTAAAAGACAAGTACACTTCTATTAATGTGTGTTTATAGAATCTGATGTCATATAAACATATTTCCCTTTATTGCATTCTACGTACTTTACAGAAACAAGGGTTTCCGGGGCATGCAGCTTGTCTGTTTCACAAGTCGCCATAGCAACCCACGTGAAACCCGCTCTTCTCAACTGTTTTCGTTCCTTGTCATACTGAATGTGACGATTGTTATATCAAGTGTTTCTATGCTATATCAAATTGTTTCTAAATGTCCCATGACTATAGATATTGTTGTCATTTTACCTGTTAAATGATATATTTATTACGAGTAAACCAGCAAACTATGATATAGTATGTATTCATTGATTATACAATTTAAGAAATATACCTTGATGGGTAAAATAATAATAATAAAATGAAACTGTAAATAACAAACGCAAAACATTATATATTTCAATTTAATTGAGTGCTAATAAAAATATGTTCTTTTTTGTGTATTTGTTTACTGTGTGCGAGTTAGACCACAATGCTTTGCGCTTGAAAATAATAGACTTGATCTATATTTAGACTGGAAAACACCTTTTGTAACTGGTATAAATGCCGGAGCTTGTCGGCGGCATTTATACTACAGTTTAACTTGAACTTTCAAACAGTTTATAAGCCAGTGAACAAACACATTATGAAATCTATTTCTTAAATATATTTCAATGGGATAGATTTTTCCAATACATCTGTCAACATATTCCATCTATTCTATCTATTTAATATTTTCCAAATATTAATTATCTAAATGAAAGAGATAAACATCACTCACCTAAGGCCGTTAGAGACACAAGAAGGAAATAAGGTGTGGGTATGTTCATGTTGACTGCTTACACCTAACTGATGACATTTGGAATAATCGTCTTGATATATCTCACCAAGCTTAAAATCAACCCGGACCTACATCGGAGAGATTTCGCAACTTGAAAAAATGTCCATGCCTGTGGGGAACAACTACGTTTTTACATATCATGAATGTTGACTTTGTTCACCAAAATATGTGACTGGTATTCCCACTGTAGGTTTAAATTACACGTAGAGAAATAAGTGAACACATAATGACTTATTAAGTTATTATCCATAAGGTAATATATACATGTAGGTCTATTTAGTTTTTCATTTTACTAACCATTACAGGTGAGTGAGTTCTTAACTTGTAAACATCCATACCTGAAATTGACAACTACGCTTATAAATACTAGTATCATTATTGTATGTTTCATTGTTCAAAGTTTTCCTCACATTATACTTACACTATATATATACTTATAGATTATTCTTGTTGGAGATCACGCTTTAACTCCAAACGATATCTCTGTTGTAGATATAAATTATACGTAGAAAAGTGTGTGATTTCAGACTACATGGTTATGATATTTATTGTATTATATATAATATGCGCAGCCACGAGTGAAAACTTATATATAACTGCATGTTTAACCTCATGAGATAAGTTAATGAAATTTATCAGGTTTTCACTTTAGAATCATTTGAGGTGAGATTAAGGAATATTTAAATAGTATGAACTCATCGTGTGACAGGAACTCGACTCGATATCGTGATTAAAACGTTGATAAAACGTAGGTAAAAATAATGATATTTGATATAGGGTGTAGGTTTTTAACCTACGTTTTATACAGGTTTTAATAACGATATCGAGTTTTTGTGTGACCGTGGTTAGTTCATTTTCTGAGTCATGAAAGCAGTATTTTCGTTTGAAACGAAATAAACCCAATTATTACAACACAGTTGTTTACTTGTACATCCGAAAGTGCATGGGGATTTCCGGGACGACAGAAATATATCGCGTTTTAACATTTTCTTTTACATTGTGATTTTAATAATGGTATAGGCATGAGAGATATAAAGGCCTCAGCCACAGGTACTCGATATCGTAATTAAAACGTAGGTAAACAAAACTACGCCCTATATTACACAGTTTTTCCCTACGTTTTATATCTACGTTTTAAATACGATGTCGAATTCCTGAGACCGCAACATAGAAATAGCTCATGGGTGAAAGACGGGGATTCCCCTTTCGTTTCCAACCCGACCCGTCAAGGTTGACTGACTTGTGAAGTTTTCCTGGACTGACAAGTTAGTTTCAGAGAAACGCATATATACTCGGTAACAAAAGTTTCGAAACACCCAATCGAAACGTCCAATAAACATAAGGGACCGGTCATTTATTTTATTTGGGGTAATTTACTTGAGTTTAGACATAAAGATATGACCATTACCGGCTTGATGGACTTTTTCAATGGCCCTCCCCAACATACATCTATAATACTTCTTGAAATTGGCCTTCTGGATATATATTCGGTGGTCTACATTTATCATATTTTCTTTGACACTTTAAAGAAAGATTCTCTCACGAAAAAAAACAGTTATACAATGTTTAAAAAATGTGCATTTAATATATGGGTTTGACATGATGTGTAACGTCTAAGGTTAAAAGTATCTGTAAAAAGTCATTGGCTCTGTAGCTCATAAGGTACACATTTTTACAGGTATTACATTATTCAACATATCTCTCTTAGGTAAAGACGATTAACATATTAAATAATTAGGCATTACCCAGTCACCAAATTGACAATATTTATAATTCACATTTGTCAATACCAAATTTAATTATCATAGACTTTTACATTCTAAGGAAGAAGTAACAAGTCCACCACCGTTCTCCTGATAAAGGGGGAAATAACCAGAAACGTTATCATACAAAGATCAACAACAATGCATTGACATAATATACAAACCCTGTCCTCCTATTCCAGGCCAGTGCAGTTCACAGTCAAGATAAAGGTTTATCATTAGTTGAAGATGAAGTTCACCTATTAATGGTTTGTCAACACTACAAGGATGCAAGAAAAGAGTATTTCCATCATGAATACAATCTATGTAAAGAGGATTTTGTAAGAATAATGTCTTGCAAAAATGTAAATGGTTTGGTGAATATTGCTAAATTTCTTTTAAAGGTTAGTAAAATTAGAAACATGTAAATAATATTAATTTTATCATAAATTATGTCAATGCCATACAGGGCTGTCAACCCAAATACATTTTATGGACGCTTCACCCAAAATTTTCTGTGTGCCTGTTACTGGTTTACCAGCATCACATGACTGTAAAATCCATTGTAATATGGGCCATGACCTTATATACTGAAATGATATGTCTGTCTGTCTGTCTGAATTATATATTTCAAATGTTGTTTTTCTCACACATATGTATAGTGATCCAGGCATGAAATTTGACTGTTTAAAGAGGCAGTAGCACGTTTTTTCGCATATGTATCATTGGCAGGATTCAAACCCCAGAACTATTGATCCGAAGCCAAATGAGCTAACCACTGCAATATCTCGCTCATCCCAGGAGCTGAACCAAGTTTGCTTTTTCATTACCAGATTAACTTGCCCATTGTCCATTTCCTTGAGGTATATAGAGAATTTCACCCAAGTGACTTCTGATATCAAATATATCGACACGAGTTGATAAAATTAACAAATATCCGAGGCTTGTCGAGGATGTTCTTACTTTTATCAACGAGTGTTGATATCAGAAGACACTGGGGTGAGATTCTATTTATCATAGAAAATCATTCTTCATTCCGTTTCAATGAAAATAGAGCCACTAGCTCTGTAGCTCATCAGGCTTTATATACATTAACTAATTCAAAATGTCAACTTCTAGGTGAGAGGTACAACAAAAAGGAAGCACTTTTAATGGAGGAGATGAAACAGGTCTTAAGGTCCTTACCCCTCTGGCCTATCTTTGAGGCCAGAGATAAAATCCCTTACAAATAAAGACACACTTGAAGTTTTAATTCATCACTGTTGTTTCCTTTAAAATTACCTCCCTTTGATGAGCACATAAAATCTCAAGATGAAAATAGTTTTTCTGGCCATGACCTCTGTGACCTATATTTGGGGTCGCAGGGTAACGAAATCTACAATTTAGAATCCCCATTGGCCAAGGAGTCTGTACACAACATTTCAGCTTTCTAGACCTTTTGGTACTGGAGAAGAAAATGAAAATAGGTTTTTAAGGTCGTGACCCCTGTGATTCTCTTTGGAAAATGTGAAAAGTTTACAGACGGACAGACAGATGGACAGATGAGTGTTGATAAATTTGATATCAGAAGACACGAGGGTGAGATTCTATTTATCATCCAAAATCATTTTTCATTACGATGTAAATCTCTTACCTCAGCTCTGCCAGTTGATGTCATAGCATTGTGATGTCATCCTGTGTATGATGTCACAAAATTGTGATGTCATTACTCGATGATGTAAAATCATTATGATGTCATGTAGTTGACGGTGACCAGGCATTGTTCAAAATCTACTGCCATAACAATATCACCGAAGAGATATCGCTTTATCTCACACAAGCAATATCTCCTGTGGAACACAGTTTTGAGTGATAAATTATTATCACATGAAGCAAGAGCATTGTTTATTTATTTATTTGCAATGTATAGTACATATAGGATACAAATCACCAGTACACTTGGCTAGGAGTTGTGTAGCTCGCAAACATGGAATTCAACATGGATATATAGATATAGATAACATGTGCAACATACTAACACTAGCATTTAAATGTGCTGAACAGCAATAAACACTGGGGATTTTCATTTCATCGGGAATGTCCATTTCATTCCTACATTGAGAAATCATTTCAAACAAAATTAATTCAGGAGAAAACATAAGAATAATTTCCAGTTCATTCATGTATGAAATAAATTTGAAACAAAAAATTATTAAAAGGAGGGGGTATTTTTATGATCCAAAATTCAATGAACAATTTTTACAAATATGTCATGCAACTTTTGATTTAGATTTACAAACAAAAATGTATATAAATTTGTTCTTCTTGGTAAAACAACAGCAAGAATTATGTGCAGACTTGTTGAACATTTTGATTGAAACTTTGGTATAATTTGCAAAACATTGCACATACCATAAATATGAGAGTATTGACAGCTATTAATGACTAAAATAAATTGTCAATAATACAATACTATGAACTAAACCAAGGCAAAGTGAGCAAACAATGTATATATAATACTGTGAAAAAATAAACACAAATAAATCCTTGAAACTATCTAGCACTAGTGCACATACACAATGTATACTACATCAATATATGGCAGTACAATACAAATGCTGGCTTTGGCATATCAAATATGTTTCAAACCTATTTAATAGATGACAGGCATCAAGCAAAATGAATTAATTATTCCTATTGAAAAGCTCACTGAAAAATATTAAATGTCTTAAAAGTTGAAAATCTTGTATAAATAAGATCATATGTTTAACAACAAATTGTTTTTTTTATATTTAAGTAACAAGAAACATAAAAACTATTTAAATGCAGAGGGTTATTTAGATCTCAATTTCCTTTCTCTGTGTATGTTCGAAGATCAAAATAAATGCAAAGTTAATGAACTTTTCAATTTCCTCTCTCCATGTATGTTACAAGATGAAAATGAAAGCAAAAGTTTTTTAGATCTCAATTTCTGTGTATGTTTGAAGCTGAAAATAAATACAAAGATGTTTTAGATCTCAATTTCTGCACGTTTGAAGACAAAAATAAATGCAAAGATGTTTTAGATCTCAATTTCTGCACGTTTGAAGACAAAAATAAATTCTTCCTGTTATCTGCATAAAAAATAAAACAAGAAAATCTAGCTACATTTGCAACAAACAAACTATTGATCGGCTATAAAAATTGACAAACAATTCGGTGGATTTACAAATTTTACAAAGTGTATCACAGGCATTGGCACATCTCACAGAAAACACTTATAGGGGTCTACTTTAAATTTTTTGTAAAGAAGAATCAAATGGGTTCACCTTAAATGATTTTAAAATAGGTCCTAATCAAGGGCTTGCAAGTTTGGACAGAATCAACCACTCTGGTACATGGTGTTCGACAGGGAGATCATCTGTCTCCTTGTTTATTTTCTGTTTCTTTTAATTTTCTAAGTCCAAAAATGCTTCTTTGGAAATGTTCACTTTTTCACACAGAAAAGTAAATCCAAACAGTGTCAAAACTGCATGAGTGAATTATGAAAAGTTGAGTTGGTCAAATGTAGGAGACAGGTGATAATGTAAACCAAGAAAGTATTTGTTATGCTTTCATCAAAACAGCACATCCCATTATGTGTAAAATGAAGCTCAATCGAAAGTAGGATGTTAGAAAAATAATCGACACTTTCTTGATGATTTTACAAGTCAACATCTTTAGAGATTTGTGACAGAGAAAGAGGACTGTGGACGATGGATGAACAGGTCAGAGTTTGGTCAACACGTAACAAGTCGTGCAGATTGACAACGTAGAACAACATGCAGTACAAGACTGTACAAGTGATGGAATTCATCAACCCATTGTATACTCAACAAAAAAGTTTAGGACACCTAATCTTCCACTTTTAGATATTAAAGGGGCAGTAGCATGTTTTTTGCAAAATTTATTTTTTCAAATTTCCCATTTATAATGATAGTTTATGTCATTTAAATTAACTTTAGAGGGCAAAGCATCTTATTACACAAACCAATTATCTGTAGTGGAAAAGCTATGTTGTGTATAAAGCAAAAATTGCATGGCGGCCATTTTATTGTGAACACAATTTATTATTTTGTATTACAAAAACGATTCCCATGGCTTTACCTAAACATGTACACTCATTTTAAACTTTATTTTCCGAAGAGAGAAGGATGTTTTACTATTGGTGAAATTATTCTTCAAATACATTTCATCAACTTATTTGAGCAAAAAAACTTGCTACTGCCCCTTTAATATTGGTACAAAACATAAAGGAACAACACCAGTTGTTTATTTTAAATCAATGACAGTATCAGTTTACAGTACAACAGTTCTGAAACCAAGGGCAACACTACGTCACATAATTTCCCGTAATGTGTGTTTGGTGTAAATTTGTTAAAATATAAACCTTGTTCATAAACAGTTACCACAGTTCTCATATTTCCATATAATAATTATTTGTTTAAGTGGCATTTTAGAAGTTGGAAGTCAAATAGGAACAATATTTATGGAATAAAGAAATTGTTTATCCATAAATAATGTTCTTATTTACGTATCATACTTAAATATTGAATATTGACATGTTCTTTAACTTTTTTTGGTAGTGTATAGTAGTCATCATAATACTGATAGCACTCCACCGGATTTTCATTTAAATATCGTATTTAGATTTTTAAATTTTATAACATATAAATTACTTATTTTCATTGGATTTCTGGTTAATATTTTAAATCCTCAAACCAAAACAGCATTTTTTCTCAAACATGTTATTTTGTTACTTGATCAAAATGCAGTCATCCAATTATTCTCATCATAAATGTGACATTAAACCACCAACCATCAACAAAGAAGACCTTTAAATAGTATCTGTCATAATAAAACTAGACGTCTTTGTCACAAATGTTTACCTAAGGGCTGTACATGTCAAAGCTATTATTTATGTATAGTTCATAAACTATGAACCTTTCTAAATCCTGTTCTACCAATATTTTTGGTACTTTTCAAAGGAACATTAAAAATATCCAAAGACAAGCTAAATGTCAAAGTATATCATCCCCACTTAAAGCTGGTATGTGTCAGAAATAATTGAGAGAATAAAGCTTTTATTAGCAGCCTTTCAGACAATAAATGGCTGTAAAGGTGTTACCAACTTAATTAATGGTAGCCTTAATGACCTCCATTAGACCCCCAGGACTGTTACTAAGGTCGCAGTGACCAGGTCACAGCCTGGGGTCAAGTATATCCAGATTAGCGGGATAAGCTGATTACAGTAAACAAAATACCAAGTTGATGGGTCGTTAAAGGTAAAGTAACCGGGTATGTTTCCAAAGTGTTATTGTCAGATTTGTAAAGATTTTTATAAGCTTTAGTAATAAATCCAAGTTGCTAAAAATATTCCCTTGTTACTGAAGAACGTGTTTGTTTGTATATATACAGGGACAATTACTTATCAATAACAACTTTATTTTGCGAGTTAACGTTTTCATACAGATTCTTGTAATGTTTTTGAACATGAAAATTATTCTTAATTCATTTTCAAACATAAGAAGAATATGCTTGAAAAACGAACATGCTTGAAGAATCTGTATCTAAACGTTGTTTAGATCTGTATTTAAAGGAGTTGTTAGGCATAAACACTTATCCCAATGTTGTTTGTTATTTGTTTGAATGTATATGGATGATATCATTTAAATTAAGAATTATGGTCACATATTGACTTGTTGAAATATACCCTTATTGTTTGGCTATTTATAAATAATAATCATACAATTGCTTATATATGACTAGGAAAATTTATCAAAATAATCATTTTTGATTAAGATTGAAATAAAAGTGTCACTGAAAATTAATACTGATAAAAGAAATAACTAAGTAGTAAACAAGACTAGAATATATGGAGTATTTGCCAGGGGATGAGCAAAGCAAAAAACACTTGAAAAGAAATCACAGACATTGTTTTTTTTCTCAAAATAAACGTCATAAAATGGCTTCACATGACTTAAATTTGATTAGTACTCATTCTAATTTTATCAAATTTTAAATTTTAAATTTTCGAACAAACTAATGTGGCAATAAATACATGAAGCTCTCCAAAAAGAGTCAAGACAGTTGGTATGCCAAGGAAACCGTTACAATTGAAATATTGATTAGAAATTAACAAACAGCATAAAACCAAAGTTTTTCTTCGAGAGAATTTTAAATAAATCATTCAAATACTGAAACGGTGGGATTATATTAAGCACTATTAGATCTTTATTTCAAAAAGCTAAAAAAAGGGCAAAAAAACCTGGACTCGTTTGTGTTTTGATCAATCATTCTTTAAATATTTCATAAAAGGCTTTAGTCCATGTACAATATAAATACAACCCTTTTACGAATTAAAATTGGTTGTTTACATATTCAACATGGAATTAAGTAGTAAAATGATACTACTTTACATAAGGAAATGAATATTCATATAAAGACGGTGGCAAACATGACATTCAAGTGACAGGTCATCCAAACATAACAAAATGATCACAGCTTCGTGTAATGTACAGCTGTCACACAAACTGCAAGTACAGCTGTACTGCTGACCAACTAAGAGAAATCTAATAGGATAACTATCCTCGTTACAGGGCCTCAATATTTAAGGGGAGGCCCTGATTCAGGATAGTTATCACTTTAGATTTTTCTAGGTTTGTTGGGCAGTACCAATATGTATTTGGTCAACAAAATTATTAGTTTCAGCACAAAAAGAATAACACTTAAGACAACTCATTTTTGCAAATATGGAAAGAATTGGAATACGGATAATGGACATTTTATAATTCTGCTAATGCAAATTCACGATAACCAACAGTAACGTTTGTGTGCAACATTCATGATAAATGCAAAATTCACTCTTTTTCATGAAAGTCTTCACTACTTTCATTGAATATACTTTTATCCTAACCTTTAAGACCGGTATGTTGAATTAACTACTACCATTCTCAAGACAAAAATAGCAGGAAGTGGATCTCAAAATATAAACCCGGGATGACAGGTTTCTTAAAATATGACTGTAATAGCAGATTAAAGCACAAGGACTTGCATCTGTTCACTGAGCTTTTTACTTACTCCCCCAATCAGTGGCGGACTTAAAGGTACATCCATTGTGTTTCATAAAATTTTATTTGGCTTTAATACGTTCCAACTCACCACATGTGCTGTCTACAATACAAATAAATTCACTCAGCTTGCATATTTATCCCCAATCGCCAAATATTTCATAATTACTAGTTTCCAATTAAATTTGAGTAACATCATTATGCATGTGCAGAAACCGAAACTGCACGTCCCATTTACATGCACAGTAGTTATGTGACCTATTAAACATCATCAACTCAAATTTGTCTTTTTGTCTGTTATAAATATGATTCCAAAATTACGTTTGACTCATTGACGCGCGCCACACGCTGTGCATTGTCCGGTTTTCGATCAGAAATCACTACTTTTACTTTCATATCGTCAATATGCTTAGTCTCCTATCATCAAAATGGTATTTTTCGGTAACAGTCGATACTTCTAGATAAAATAACACCAACTATAACGTTTGCAATATGTGACCCCAAACAACACAATGGATGTACCTTTAAGGGGGTGGGGGAAGTGTTCAGAGGTTCCAACCCCATCTCCTCCCTCCCCCCACCCTTAATAAGTGACCGCTGTCCTATTCCTATAAGTGATCCCATCGTGTTCCTTTCCAATAAGTGACCCCCATCCCTCCTTTTCTGTGAGTGAATTCCCCCGCCGTCCATCTTAAAATTCTTTGATCTGCATTGTTCAACATGACCATGTTATATGAGACAGTAGATAATGAAACAATAATCAGTGACGGATCCAAAATGAACACCTTTGGTGAACCCCCCCTCCCTTTAAGTTTTCAATATGTGCCACCCCCATTCATGGATACGCCCCTATGGACATTAAGTAATTTCTAGTTTATTACTTTAGAAATGCTGTTGACATAGCATGCCAGCATGTTCACGTCATTCAGGTTTAACTTACCACGTGTTGATAGGTTTACTATTGTTAGAATTAATTAATTTCTGTAAATAGATAACAATCACAGCACATATGTTACATATGGTAAACATGTTGACTAGAATACAATACGTGACAGGGTAAATGTAAATGTACAGTACTTGCAATAATTTTGATTTAATTTGAATGAAAGAGTTATGTTAGTGTTTAAATTAATTTATATTTATGCTTTGATGACAAGTTTTTAGATTAAAAATTATTTATTTTTTTATTGTGAATACTGTATGAATAACTCCCATAAAAAGAGTTTACTGAGATAGATAAGCATGAAATGAAAATTATTTTGACATAAAAATACAATTCACAGAATTTACAATCTTACATTCAAGCATTGAACAGTTGTGGCCATGGATACAAATCACATGTAGATGTAATAGCTCACTTTGAAAAACCCTGTAACTTTGTAAAGAATACTTAGTTATAACCACACTCACAAATTTCCCCCCATATCGCCATACAGAAATTTCTATACATCACATTCTCTTTAAAAACATGAATTTGATATACAGAAATTTTCAGACTTCAGTCTATCACTCAAAATATCATCCAAACACCAAACCTTTACAAAAATTTAAAGATCTCTCATTCCAAAATCTGGTATTTTTCTGATGTAACCTTTGTTCTTGGTTGACAAAGAATTGCTAATAATATCATCCAATTTTGTTCAACAGAATTTACACATACCAAAAGTCTTGTGTCATGATTAAATTTTTCAAATATGTGACTTGTTCTCCTCTCATAATTACTTCCTTCCATATTCTGTTGACAATTGCACATCCTGAAATCATTAGTATTGCATCAACATTACATTGGCTAGATCGACAATGGACACTACATCCTTTAAAATTTTGTTGAAGCATGAAATATCTGACATCCAGAAATCTTGCAATCTTACGTCAAAATTACATTCTCTCCTTTTAAGATTTGCTAACATGTCTGTACCTTAGATTGCACAACAGGAACTTTCTACATTTAAATTTTTTTTAAAGCATGAAATATTTGACATCAAGAAATCTTGCTTCAAAATTACATTCTCTCCTTGTAAGATGCTAACACATGTCTGTACCTCAGGTGGCACAACAGGAACTACATTTTAAATTCTCTTAAAAATGTGCCATCCTGAAAATCTTGCTCCTGCATCAAGGTTACATTGTGCTCCTCTGATGGAGAGTCAACATGAGGACTCGGACTCCTCAGTAGTTACAGCAGCTGAAGGTTGAGGAGATTGGGGTGGATCCCCCGGAGGGGAAGGGTTTGTGTACCTCAGGCTTCAGGTCCTGTTCACGTGCCTGTTTGGTCAGGTCTCGAGCAATGTCCATGAACAGTCTCTCAACATTGTCAGCTTCTTTAGCAGAAGTCTCAAGGAATTTCATCTCGTACCTCTCTGCAAACTGCTGTCCCACGTGGGTCGGGAGCTCTCTCTTGTTGATCTGGTCTGTCTTGTTACCTACGATTTGAAGAAGATTTCAAAAATCATCAAAAAGTCAATCAATTGCCTCCATTTTAAAACAATCAACTTTCAACATAAGGGTGACTTCCAGACAAAGCTCTCAAAAACTGCTGAAAGTCCATGGCTTACTCGTAAAATATTTTTGAACCCCTGGAATAATATCTAGCTAATTCTATGGTGCAACTGCCAAGCAGAACCTTTTGGAGTCCATTCAAAAACTCTCGGTTCCAAGAAGCCGAGGCAAAAAAATAATAGATAGAACCCTCAACCCTACAGTCAGCCTTAACACCTACCAGGGGGTATATCTTTTTCAGAATTGTTCTTTCTTTCACATAATAAACGCAACATGACAAGAAAGCTCCCATTACACTACTTTGGGACAACTTAATATTCATAGGATCATCATTACTGAAAACTTCCAATATGATTTGACTCCAATACCAATCAAATATCAGACCTCATCTGTTTAATAGTCTTTCAGCCACACATAAATTTTTATAAAATAGAAGCACAATAGGGCAGCAGGGATTTGGAAAGACACTTTTGGCAATGGGCCATTTTTAGGGCTTTTAGTCATTTTCACAATTTTAAATGGGCCATTACCCTTTGTAGCAATAGTAAAATTTTAAATTTTCAATGGGCCATTTTTTCATCCGATTTTTAAAAAAGCCCATGGCCCTACCTTCCCCAATCCCTGGGGTAGGCATTGGCAATGTCAAAATCACCTTTGTCATATTAGTTATAGTTTCCAATACGACTCTACATTTCTTTGATACGATAGCATAAAGAAAACTGCATGTTGAACTCACCGACAAGGTAGGAGAGGACTTTGGTGCTGGCATACATCTCGATCTCTCTCAGCCACTGGGGCAGACTCTCGAAGGAGGTCTGACAACACACATCGTAGACAAGGATCAGTGCGTTGGCGGAGTGGTAGTAGCTCTGGGTGATGGAGCGGAACCGCTCCTGTCCCGCGGTGTCCCAGATCTGGAGCTGGAGAGAGAAATATGATGATACTATAGCTCTTATTGAATTTGTGCAAAATGGTCGGTATTTTGCTAATTTTGAATTCAAATTTGCAAGATTTTAAATGTTTTCTTTTTCATGGACATGTACCTAAACACATTTCTTTTATGATCAATATTTTGCTAATTTTTTAATTAAAAAATTTCAAATGCATTTTTTTAGTAAACTTCATTGTCATACTCCCTCATTCATGACCATTGAAACCATAGTAAAAACAGGAGTGCATTTTATGTCCCAGAGAAAGTGCAATCCAATATTAAAATCTGCATCTGAGAGAAACACCTGACCAGGTATACGAGTGAAATAAGTACAACACAGAAATTTCCAAATTTGTCAAAAATGGGAAAAGAAGTATCTTTTGAACTTATGTTCCTTAAACAAATTTTATAAAAAAAGATTGTTATTTCGACGAGATCAAAGAAATACAAACAAGTCACCAAGAACGCTTGAACACATAACACTTACTTTGACTTTCTCCCCCTCAACTTCAACAGTCTTGATCATGAAGTCCACTCCAATGGTCGCCCCTTGTCCAGGGGGAAACAGACCCTGGAAATAAGCAAGAACGTTTTTAGAAAAAACATGCCATTTAGATAGTGAAAAAATCTAACATTGTTACATTTGGGATAACATTACCTTCAATAGTACAAATTCTTGTATTTTTTCGGGTGAGCGACAACCCACATCCTCAGAGTAAGGCAACTATCACCACCACTGACCGTACCAACAGCTTGCCAGACGACCACAGGGCCTCAACTCTGAGGGTCCCAGATCAAATCCTGCAAGGGACTTGGCCCAAAAAAGAACCAGAATTTGTATTATTGGAGGTAGTGTTATCCCAAATGTAACAACGTAAGAACACTTTCTTAATAATTATTCACACAAACACAGTTTTGTTATTCGAAATATCTACAAGTAAATTGAGTTATATAATATTTAGGAATTCTTTGAAGGACTCAAAGTTTGTACTAGCCCATGGGTATTTTAACTATCCTGGAGTCCACCCAAGGGTGAATTTAGATGTTAAACACTACAGTTAGCATAAATATTTTGTATAATTGAAAATGGATATACCTTGTTAAACCCTTAACAAAACAATCGACATTTCAAATTAAATTTTAGAGTAGAACGCTCTGAAAAACCCAAAATGTCAACTTTTCCTATAGCCTTGTGTCTCATGTAGTTTTGTCAGATGTAATATAAGGGAAGTAACTCCAATTCCATCAAGTCCATTTCAATTATGCATTAATATATGATAAATAATGTATTGCTAGTAAGATATCATTAAAATAAATTCAATATGAACAATTTCCTGAGTATTTAGGTTTTGAGACCTAATTTCCCCAAATCCATTAGAATTGTCTCAATCAAGGTTAATATTTTTCATGCAATGACCTTGATCAAAATATCAAAGTGATATGATATCATGAAGTTTGTTTGTTTGAAATAGTCCTTTAAAAATCAATGAAATTTTCCATCTAAACTCCCTCATTCTCTTCCAAGAGGTTCCTTCAGATTTTCTATCATAACCGCTGTTTTTACTTTCATGGCTAGAAATATAGAATCCTGATTTGTTGCATCAGAAGTAAATCAGCGAAATTGTTATCAAACTGAACATCCAGTAACTAGCGAAATGAGAAGAGTTATTTTATCTGTGTTATGTGCACATATTGTTTACAAGATGGAATGCGGTGGCAAATATAAAACAATGTTTGACTGGGTGAGTTGAGTTAAGGTTTTACGCCGCTTTCAAGAGCATTTCACTTATATTGCGGCTGCTAGTATTTATATGCAGGAAGAAAAGCCTGCAACGCCATGTGACTATGCATTGCGTTGAAACATGTGAGCATAGGCTGGAACTAGCGAACCATGGGTGGTACTACGCTGAAATTCAGTGTAGCATTGCACCCATACCTGACTGCATGTAGAACAGTTCTCTACTGCAGACAAAGTTGCTGTGCCCCTGTTGGGATTCGAACCCCGGACCTCTTGATCGGAAGCCGAATGAGCTAACCACTGCGCTATCCCGCCCCCTGTTTCACTGGACAAAAATAAGGAAGTTTCCAGTGTTGTAAACTTTCACAGCCAGAAGATTATGTATTATTACCTACGAGGGCAATCATATCGGGTTACATACGATGCCCTAAGGCAAAATATCACTTAATCATGGTGACGTGACGTCATAAACAATACTATGACGTTGCATTCTAAATCCGGTGACGGTGGGTCGCCAGCCTATTGTTGAAAGTGGATTTTAGCGCATATTCATTAATTTCATGCCTTCAGTAATAAACAGAATATCATAGTCATGTCTATGTCATACTATGTTTACGACACGAGTGCCTGAATATCGGTATATCCCTCGCTCTCGCTCGGGAAATACTAATATTCAGGCACTCGCGTCGTAAACATAGTATGACATAGACACTCATATAATATCCTCTATATAGTAGTGAAATGTCATCTGTATGCAACAGAGGTTACAATAGAATATTGGAAGGGAGTAACCTATGTGGGAACTATGAACACTGTAGTTGTTAACTTTCATCACCAGGGCACTATGTGAGAAAAGTGAAATATCGCCTATATGCAACAGAGGTTACGATAGAGAATCTGGGAAGAGAATGAACTCTCAAGGCAGTTTACAAGTTTTGCTTATGAACTCACCTGTGTAAATCTCCGGACAAGACAGGTCTTCCCCACGCCTGCATTTCCAATGAGAACAACTTTGAACAAATATTTGTAGTCTTCCATCGATATTTAGTGTAACTCTGAAATGGGAATAAACTTTCTCAATAACAAGTCTTTGAAGGGAATTTAGAAGTGGTATACATAAGAAAATGAAGATTTTCTGGATAACAACTTCTTTAATGTGAATATACATGATGTTTTGGAGTACATACTCACTCCTTCATCAGGTGGAATGTTAGGAAATAACAAAATATGGTACATTAATATAGCAAACAAAACAATGGTGAGGAAACTCAATCAGGGGGATTAACATGCATGAGAATGGTATACAATGGGGATTTTTAATACAAACATGATGGAAGTGAGGCATGAGAATGATGAGGATTTGCAATACAATAACAGTGTAAAATACGAAGGAATACAATATGCAAAATAGTGCATCTATTAGAATATGAACTGATTCCCTAGATTCTTCACCATTGGGTCTTAGGACATAGATGAAAGGATTGATGCCTTGCCACTAACTTCTCGCACTGAAAGCTTTTGTTGGAGGACTTGTGATTGGCTAACTGAACTTGTGTTAGAACATGCAAGTTTATGGTCCACCATCATTAAGAGGAAACCCCGAGCGATATGAGTTTGTATTTAGGAACTTTTACTCCTTTGAATATGGTCAATTTGCCAGTGGCAGATCCCCCCCTCCCGCCAACTTCGAAGGTTACATTATACCATTATACTCCCCTCCACCTTGTTTTTAATAGAATTTGCCTCATATTGTGTTTGTAGATAACCAGCCAATAAATTTTTATTTATTTTTAAATCGGGCAATTTGGGCAGCGATCGGACAAAGAGACAGATGATTGAGATGAACGATTGTCAAATTTCAAATTATGACATTTTATTGGTTGATGACATACATGTTATTTATAGCGATGAGTAACCAGCATTGAGAAATACATGTGATATATAGAGGTTATCATAAGATAGTGTTTTGGGATGGTCAATATCCTGCATAAGGTATAAACATTGTGTTTTGCGAGCCTTGGCGAGCTAAATACATAGTGGTTATTCATAATGCAGGATATTTACCATCCCAAAACACACGAGCATGATAACATTTTTATCATTCAATGTCATTCTTCATTCATTTTGCACAAAATCGCTTGACAACATTAATTTCAAAGTTGAAATTTTCTTTAACTACGCCATATGCAAACGATCAGCATGCTATTCTCGGAGTAAAATGACACAAAATAATGCCTCCTACATGATGCTTTCACTTAAAATAATTGTTATTTTGGCATGATCTTAATTTTCAATGTTTCAATATTTTCAAAATACATTTTTCAAATGAAAAATATTTAATGTAAGGAGAGTAAATTAACAATTGCGTCCTGTCACTATCGTGTTATCATGACTGTGGGTGAGTCTATCTCACTAAGAGATGAGAGTTACTTCCCTCCAGCTCGGTTTAATATGGCGACTCACATATCACACAGAGAGCTAAACTGAATATTAAAAGGAGGGTTCTATCGGGGTATTTTTTGTGGAAACGAAATTCGAGAGGATATTCCTGTTTACACATATATGTTATTAATACATGATTAAAACACAGTCAAATTGAAAGATACTAATGAAACTAATATTTTGATGACTTTATATTTCACAAATTGATAATGGCAAGCGCACACTAGTTGAAAAATAAAAACGAGGAGAACTGAAGCCATTCATCGGCGCTGCGAGTGGGGAAAATTTCGCTACGGACTAACAGCATATTATTTATTAGTTCTAGTATGTATTATCTGTTACTAAGTGAATTTTATATCATTGTATATGTTTTATTTTTAGAAGTGTAAAATTGGGTTAAATATAGCGTGTTTTCATTTCACGTAATGCCAAGAATCCAATATGGCGGATGCTCCCGATAGAGCGGTGATAGAACTTTCCCTTTAAGCTGCTAATTCTAAAAATCCCCTTTACACAAGTCACATTATGGAACGGTAAATGAATATTTGACTCAAACTGCCTTTGTTACCGGAGTTACTGAGTTTTTATAAAGTGTTTGATCGGTAGATATTAACTCACGATGAACATGTTTTGGCACTGTTTGATCATAATAAATTTTGTCACACTATGCATTGCACTATGTTTGTTTTGTAATTTTTCAAATTAATGTATATGAAATGAAGCATGCATATTTACATGAAGATCTATCCATTATTACAGCCGTTTGAAATTTTAACGTCTGTGAATTTGTTTTAATTTTCAAAAGAAGTTCTGTCACTTCAGCTGTATTTGTCTCTTTTATCAGACACACTACATTAAATTGACATAAATAATAATAAAACTTGACATGAACTCAGAATAAACTGTCTAGAGAATTAGCTGCCTAGGACAGATGATTTTAATGAGACTGCCATTAATTTCCAGTGAGATATAAGAAACTATATTATAAGGAGACAGAACATTAAAAAAATCAAATAATGGTCATCAAAGTATAACATTTGCCATTATATTCCAAATGGACTGTTTTTAACAAATGCAGGGTACAGACCATCCCGAGTTTTATTTCTACGAAAGATACCGAAGTTTTAAAGAAAAGAAGTTTGTGCCAATATGAGTAACACATGACAACAGTACTTGACAAAGTAGACTTATGATATTAATTTCTTATTCCATCCAAAATGTTCTACTCTAAATCTCTAAATAATCTTTAAAATGTACATTATGACATTTTTTTCTGTTATCATAATTATTTAATGAATATTTAATTTTCCAAACCTGTAACTGACACATATGAGAAATAATTTTCAAGGAACCAAAAACAGACATATGACAACATTCATCAAGTAAACATATGAACCAAATTCAATCAACAGTCTAGAACTAGAAATCATATTTACCCTTCTTTCGAATATTCTGATCAACTTCTATTACAACAAGTATCCCTTTTCGATATATATAGTATATGAAACTTAGCAATTATCTTATAACAGATTTTTACTAATTTTTGTCAACATTTTAAGACGTGGATTTTTCGACATCACCACTTGCAGGAAGTAAATAGGTTGGTGACGTCACTCTAGCTTAGGCTATTGCTGATTGGATAATTATTTGACAAACGTGACTGAAATGTTAGGCCTTCGCTGGTTGGTTGCCTTCTATCTTCTCGACCAATCGTTTATGTTGTTAGATACGGATGTTTGTGGGAGACGACGGACAGAGCACTTGGCCTTCAAAGGACTCTGAGAACGCTGTCCTTTCACAATGTTTTCTACATCTGTTTCATATTAATTTTGTGTAGATATTGTGATATATTGTACATATTCTTATATTGTAAGTAGAAACTTACTGACAACCCTACAGAATGGCAGAAGACATCGAAGAAAGCTACCGTTCGTCGCTTCAAGACTTGACTTGTAACAGCAAACCATTGATAAACATGTTGACGATGCTGGCAGAAGACCACGAGCAGTATGCGACCGAGATCGTGCAAGCTGTCGAACAACACATTGAACAGGTTCATAACGATTTATTATTTTGGTTTCTCATCTTTTTTAGTCGTTTTTCTTAGTAAGATCCTTCACCATATGGAAATCGTTAATCAAAATGGCGTCCTCAAAAGTAGGCCACATTAGATCTGGCATCACGTGGTGCGTACTTTAGCCTTCGAATACGAATATACTTAAAGTTTAATATCTAATAGTATTTACTTATACGGGTATTTTTCTTTTTACCGAAACTTATGTTTTGTTTGATTGTTAAATTTGTTAAATATAGAAATAAGAAGACCGTATGTGCAGAATACAGACCGATAACAATCATTCATGGATTTTCTCAGAGAAAAATGGCTTGTCATCTATTAATGATGTATTAATTTAAATAAAATTCAGCCAAATCCATAAGTAAAAAATAAAAGTATTTGAGTCCCTTTATTCAATTAAATCATCGTTAAATTGTTGTTAGTCACTAAATATCTTCATTGTAATTTGGGAAATTCAGGTTACAATAAACAGAAATTCAAAGGTCAAAACCTTTGGATTAAAACAAATTGTGTATCGTCTTTTTGATCCTTTTCATCAATTTGATAGTATCATAAACATGATTCACCAACAGGATATATTAAAACTTTCAATGTCCAGCAAGTAGATATTAGTTTAATTAAATTGGTATGTTTCTATAAAATTAACCTAATTTATTGAAAATTATTTCTGGTTATTGAATGAAAAATGTCACTTTCTCTCTGGCAAGTAGGCCTTACCGTTAAGAAAAAAGCTGGCTACCTTGTGAAAGAGACTAGGTGATACAGTGAATTTGTACCCAAAACAAACTTGTCATCCTCAAATTTGTGTGTCCTGTAACTTCTACCACAAACAAGGTTTGAACTCATGCTCACTTTTGTGAAAATCAATAAATTGGGGAGATGCAACTAAATAAGAAAGATTAATATATATAAATTATCAACCATAATCATTACTTTGAAATCTGTTTATCTGATATACTGGAAAAGTGTCAATACTCAATAGTACTCAATAGCCCAGTTGATCCACTTTACTATGGATTTATTTGGCTTTTCAGTTATGACATTTTAATTTTATACATGGATACAATGACTAATTTTGAGTACCGGTATGTATAATATATAAACAGTTTTAACTTTCTAACTGATGAAAGTTATATAAAATATCGCAACATTATAAACTCATTAAAATAATGTTAATTGTTTCGTATTAACAATAAATGTATGCATGGGTACTTATATATCTTAAAGTTGAAAGTTGACCTTTTGTTTAGGGCACGAAGTAATGGTGCCGATGAGGAAATAAGTTTCTATTTGGGTACAAGCTCACCTAAAGCCAGACACTTAACATTAACGCTCAGCACTCTAATTTTTAAAAAATATATGTAGAAATTTAATGTTCATTTCACATAGGTTGTCAGCAGTGTCATTTCTAGTAAAGCTTGGTTTACAGTTTCCTGAAATTAGTTATATCATCTAAACTCTTAATTATGACCATATATTGTGAATTGACTTTAAAATTTGTTTCCCTACACAATTATTATTTTATATTTAAATTTTCATTTATTTTCAGATTGTTTTGATATTTGAAAATAAAAATCATCATGTCACCTGTTGTTTATTGTCTATATTGTTTATGTCACATATATAAAAATGCTTTGAAAAGTACAGTGTGGTTTTATCCATTGTCATTAATCGATCAAAGCTGCAGATAATGTCAGGGTGATGAACAGATGTGTCTCACACTTTAATATGTTTTTTAATAAATGATTAAATGACTTTATATTGCGCCTTATCCATAGGTCATATGCTCAAAGCGCTGTAATATAAATCGGGAAGTTGATATCTTTTCTGTTTTTATATCATATGATACTCATTCAAAATTGCCTTTCATTAAACATTCAGAAAGACTTCACACAATAAAAGTATTGAAAAGGCCATACATTTACTATTATTACTACTATACTATTATTTTGATGCTAATACAGCTTAATTTTCCACTGCGTCTGCCCATATATGATTTCAATGTATCAATTGTTTAACAAGCGTGTACAATCACATGACTCGCATATGCAGAGTTATCTTTATCTGTAGTTACATGAATTGTTTCAAAAAGAGGAAAATTATTGTATTGATATATGTAGTCTGTGAACAAAAGAAATAAAATTAGAAATTGCTGGATAATCCCACACTGTTCTTCTATATGATCTTGTTGATGTGATTTCCTGGTATTGGGAAAACCTCAACTGTTTCACTGTTTCTTTTTCATTTCCTGTTTCATACAGACGTCTGATAGATGCGTGATCATAGTTATTCAAGCTATGAAATAAATGGAAGTATATTGCAGTGATAGAAACTTGTGTTAACCCCTTTTGACACTCTGGTTTCAAATTTCTTACTGATAAATCATTTCGTGGTCATTTCAAATGGTTGTGTAATATCGCCATGAGAGTCAATGAGAAGGTTTCTATCACTGTTTGATATTGAAGATTTAGAACCACAATGTATTCATCTTTACTCATCTCATCCTATGACATCCCTGTGGAGCTGTGAAATCTTCTCATCAGGAGCAAGTATATGACCTGTTGTCAATTTAGACTTGAACTGACCAAAGTGAATATGCAACAAATCAGACTGTCATTGCTTTGTCTTATACATTTTGATGACTCCAGCCTTCGAGCAAGATTATTTTCTCAATTGTCCTGAATGAAATTATTACATACATGAAACTGCAGGGGAGCCATCACAATGGAACACTTTATTACAAATTGACATGACACTTGGAAAATTTGTTTCAGCTGCAGCATTTACATACATCCCATTTGATGGGTTTTTAGATCAAAAGTAATGAATTAGTCGTTCTAGTGCAATATTTTTATAGGAAGAGATACACAAATGGTTTTAAGTTCAACTAATATTGCTTATGGTTGGATGTGTTTTATTCTAGAATTATAATGATACATGGTCTCCATGCGCCTTGCTCGCCTCTGTTTGTGATACTGCCGAAACGTTGCAAAACAATAACTCTCTCGCTCACTCCATGCGACTTGATAGTTAAACATCTTTTAAAGTCTTCACTAAGTGAAATTTACTTGTTTAATTTCAACGTGTAGCTGTATTTTCAAAGACATTTTGTACATTCACCAGGAAACTAATTTCACAATTGACATTTACACCACTTGCGTCATCAAACAAGTTTGATATCGGCCAACCAGCCCATACTGCTGTCCAAAAGGGTAACCTAATGTAATCTACATACAGAAATTACTGACCAGATGGAGTGGTTCTGGAGCTATTACTTGCAGACATACACACATCTGAATGTTGTTTGAAGTTTATTTAAACATTTGTAATATTAAAGTATTCATCATGCATTACAATTGAGAAGTGTGTAATTTTCTTTTCAATTCATTCGTTATCAGGCTATCTGTTCCATATACCCATATTTCAATCCTCAAAGAAGCAAATGAGGCGTAAAAATATAAGGAGTCCATGATCAGTTTTACAAACTTTGTTGGTTAAATCCTAATTGCAATACTTCCAGCATAGGTTTTAGTTTTACCCTGCAACTCATGTTTCCCTTTCTTATAAACCATGTCAAAAACTAAATTGTCATTGAGTAAAGAACATGTTTTCTTTAAAATAGAATTATAATATTAACAAGTGATTGTTTTCTATGAAACAGAAATGTTTAGAATGTACCGGAGAGGGAAACACTATTTGAAATCAGATCATATTTAAAGTGATAGTTTGATGGTGTTTATCTCACAAATATCATGTGTAACAGACCTTTTAACACAGATTTGATATTCAGTGAATATTTGATTCATCTTTAGCCCTGAAATTTGTCGATAAAAGAATATTTCATACACTACTCTTGGACAAACAGAGTTAGTTGTTGGTACTTACTCCCATTCACAGAAAGCCATAGTATCTGTACAAATCTTTTCCTATGCCTCAGGAGAGGAAATAACCAGGATTAAAATTATCAAAGTTTTAAAGAAAACTGTCAAATTGTCGACATATGAATTCGATATTTACAAGTCTTCAAAACAAGTTAACATCAACATTCACATAAAGAGAAGGGAAAAGGTTATGGTCAGTGCCTGACATGTGGAGTAAGTTATGAGAAAAATGCTCGAGAGCTCGATGACTAAACACTGCTATCTTGTGCATGACTTGGTGAAGAGTCTACTTACTGGTGACGGAAAGATTCATCTTACCTCGAATCTGTACAGTTCTTTAATAAATGTATCTTGAAAACCTGTGTTTGTTTTGAATAGTCTCGCCAGATTTCTTATCATAAACCAAATTTTTAAAAATTAAATGACTGAAATTTTTGTTTACATTATTTTCTTAAATTTGAAATCTGGCTGACATTTATTAAGTAAAATTTAAACTGACAAGCACATCTGAATTATATTGTCTATAATATTAACTAAATATTTAACTCATTATTGAATAAATTACTGACATGATTCAGACGTTGCGGGTCAGTTTTTTGGCATTGTAATGTTTGCATGCAGCTGTTGTCCTCATCAGAAAAACAATGCATCGTTAACTTTTATTTGGCAACAATCTGAATTGTGTGCAATCTTTCGTAAAGAATCATGAATCATTTGAAAACTTGTTTCAAACATGCATTGTTATCTGATTTGGATTAAGTGTCAATTTTAGCATGGAAAGTTGCCCAAAGTACCAATGTTTCTTCATCATTTTCAATGTGAATTTAATTCTATCAAAGTGTTTTTTGAGGGATTTGCAAATTATTGAAATAATTTTTATCACTAATATAACGTCTGTCATAATCATTGGATATGTTGAACAAACATTGGCATTTGGTGTCTGAATCACTTGAGGTTTAATACATTTTGAAAAGATTCTCATGGTGGTTCTGATGGAAGCAGTCATGGAGTGAATTTCAACGTATATCTTTGGGAAGTTCATTCTGGTTTGTCATCAAACTGAAGAGTTCTTGAGACCGTCTTCCTGAACCAGTTTGCAGACCTTGAAATGGTACACTGAGCTAGCATGCAGAATGACTAAGTCATGTTGCATCGATCCTGATCCACGATGACCTTTGGTCAAGTTGCTGTCGGAAGACGGTGTGCTGTGAATGGCAGTCCTGCAGTGTGCTGTGAAGTTGTGCTGGTGAAGTGGTTGAAGCTGTGGTTCCAGAATGCTGCCCGAGAAGATCCCTGGTATGTAAGTATCCAGCCAAATGTGAGAGTGCCAAGTTGTGGAAACGTGGTATCTTCTCTCACAGAGCTGGTTAGGTGAGTATGTTGCAAGCAGTGCCTGAGGTGAAGAGCTTTCTTTGATATCTGTTACATGTTCTGTTTGTCTTCCACAGGTGGATGCAAAATATAAGCTGCCAGTCATGTACCTCATCGACTCCATTGTAAAGAACCTCCCTTCAACACTTTATCCAAAGCTGTTATCCCTAAATATAGTCCAGATATTTGCTGGGGTATTTGAAGAGGTTAGCTTATTCTCAAAATGAGTTGCATTTTCATTTGAATAATAAAGAGCCATTATTTCATCATTTAATTTCCTATTTGCTTTAGTTGCTATGAAATAATAAAAAATGTACATGTTATTTCTGAAAGTTCCACAATGCTCAAATCATTTATACCTTTTATCCAAAATGCAGATATGTAACATAATGGATTATTTCTTTGTAGTCATGCCTGAAACCGTTTACGGTCTTAATAGGCATATCACACTGTATTTTCATATAACAAACAACTTGTCTGATGTATAACAGAAATAGTCCTGTGCATGAAGCTGTGCTGTTTCTACAGTGTGGCTTTGATCAGTATTTAGGTCCTCTTATTTCAATAAAGTACTAGAACTATGCATTTTGAGAGAATCTGGGACAACATTTCGTATCAGAGTTTCAGAGCGCTGAACAGTTGAGGCCAAGCTGGTGGATCTTTCATTTCAATCTTGCAAATTTTATGCTGACCAGGCTGCAAATCTGTCTTAGTGCTAAAATAGTCGGCATCTGTGCTTGTTACTTGCAGCTATCATATGTTGACACTGAGAACTTTGAAAATCAGAACTGTTCAATATTCAGTAGAAGATGGATAAAAATAAATACAGAATTCAAGGGTACAAAAGAAATAATTTCACTAAGTCCTTAGTTTATCTCTGGTCTGTATTTTTAGCTCATCAGGCCTGAAAGGCCCGATGGGCTTATGGCATGGCATGGTGTCCGGCGTCCGTCCATCCGTCCATCCGTAAACTTTTCGCTTTTTCGACTTCTTCTCCAGAACCAATGACTCCACAGAGCTGAAATTTTATGTGCAGACTCCTTGGCCAATGGGGATTCTAAATTGTAGATTTCGTGACCCCATGACCCCAAATGGGGTCACAGGGGTCACATCCTTAAAAACCTATTTTCATCTTCTTCTCCAGTTCTAAAAGGTTTAGAGAGCAGAAAAATTGTGTGCAGACTCCTTGGGTAATGGGGATTCTAAACTGTAGATTTCGTGACCCCATAACCCCAAATGGGGTTACAGGGGTCACATCCTTAGAAACCTATTATCATCTTCTTCTCAAGTTCCAAAAGGTCTAGAGAGCTGAAAAGTTGTGTGCAGACTCCTTGGCCAATGGGGATTCTAAATTGTAGATTTCATTACCCCATGACCCCAAATGGGGTCACAGGGGTCACATCCTTAAAAACCTATTTTCATCTTCTTCTCCAGTTCCAAAAGGTCTAGAGAGCTGAAAAGTTGTGTGCATACTCCTTGGCCAATGGGATTCTAAATTGTAGATTTCGTGACCCTGTGATCCCATTTGGGGTCAATGGGATCACATCCTTAAAAACCTATTTTCATCTTCTTCTCCAGTTCCAAAAGGTCTAGAGAGCTGAAAAGTTGTGTGCAGACTCCTTGGCCAATGGGGATTCTAAATTGTAGATTTCAACCCCAAAAACCTATTTTCGTCTTCTTCTCCAGTTCTAAAAGTTTTAGAGAGCTGAAAAGTTGTGTGCATACTCCTTGGCCAATAGGGATTCTAAATTGTAGATTTCATTACCCCATGACCCCAAATGGGGTCACAGGGGTCACATCCTTAAAAACCTATTTTCATCTTCTTCTCCAGTTCCAAAAGGTCTAGAGAGCTGAAAAGTTGTGTGCAGACTCCTTGGCCAATGGGGATTCTAAATTGTAGATTTCGTGACCCCGTGACCCCAAATGAGGTCACAACCCAAAAAACCTATTTTCCTCTTCTTCTCCAGTTCCAAAAGGTCTTGAGAGCTGAAAAGTTGTGTAGAGACTCTTTAGTCAAATGTGATTCTTAATTGTAGGATTGGTGACCCTGTGACTCCAAATACAGGTCATGATCTAAAAACCTATTTTTTGCTTGTTAACAATGTATTACTTGAGATAACTTAGGTATTCAACCTTAGATAATAAAGCAAATCCTGATGAGCTACACAGCCCATGGCTCTATTTTTAATTCTTTTTTGGAATAATATGAGTCCCCTATATCCATGTTCTACTGAAATGTATTTCTTTTCAATATGCGCCTGCACTATTTTGTATTCAATACTCTTACTGGATTACATTTTCATGTGAAGGAGACCCATGACCTTTTGGTAAACTCCACACTTGACACAAGCAATCAACTCACAAGAAATACACGTTTAGTTCAAGGTCAAATGAGCTTATGGCATGGGTAGACTTGCATCGTTAGCTTTACACATTGTCGACTTCTCCAGAATTGTTGCAATCCAATAGCTGATGTCGGAACCCTTGCTAAAAATGGACATGACCAGTATTATCCTTGAAGACTTTTCAAAACCAATTGACATATGAAGCTCCAAAATTCCATATTGGTTACTTCCACTGACATTGTCAAATTGATCTTCCTGTTTCAAAATGTTTTTAAAAAAAACCTTAATCACAACCGTAACTTCTGATTGTATAGCTTAATAAGAATTAAGCAATTAACGATTTGTGAAAGATTACAATTCCATAATTATGATCAATATAATTTTACATTTGACACTTTTCCCACTTGGCGGGGGATATAATCAACTCTGCTTGTTAATTTGTACATAGGTTAACAAGAAATTTATTTCGTTTATGAAAGATCTGGTGCTTGGAACAGGAAAACCTGTATACAGTGTTAGTTATGAAACATGTAGTGATTCACAAAGACAAAATCAATGGCTGAAGTGATACTCATGAAATAAAAGATTTGATGTGGGTGTGTTCTTTCTTTGATTGTGTAAAACTAAACCCAGAGAAACCTTGTTCATTGCTTATCGTTGATTTGAAAGTTTTTTAAAATGTTTATTCATTTTAGGAAATGATACGGTTTGTTCCTGGGTTTAGTATTACATTATGTTCTGTGCGTACATATGCAGCATGGAATCGACCAGGGTTTAAATTCTGCCATTGGCTGAGCAACTTTGCTTGTGAGAACAGGGTGCCGTTCCTCAAAAGACTTACATCGATTGTAAGGCTACAATCAATTGAAACCTGCGTTAAAGAATGGGCTGCAGTTGATTGTAACTCTACGATTGCTTTGTGTAACAGGGCCAAGTTCTACAAGCAGTGCGGTTTTGGTATTGCTGATATCAGTACAGAACCAAACATGGTTCGCTGCTGCCATGTAACGTTCGCAGCTTTCGTCGCAATGCAGAGCCACAATGGTATGACAGTTTTACTCCTTGCAACAATTCTGGCGTATTTTCTTTGTCAGTGTGGTTTGGCCCTCATCTGATTCAATAGTTTAATTACCACAAATTCTCCATCTTCAAAAAATACATAATCAACATTGTCAACTGCAGATTTTAAGTACTTCAAGTGTACTTTGGTTGTGGTTAAGAATTGAATCCAATTTATTTATTTTTGGACTGGATAGCAGCTGGATAAATGTATTTATGATTTGATTTGTACTTAATTTGAACAAATGTCACACACATTGACTTTGAGATCAATTGTCATTTAAAACTATGGATCATGCAGCATTGCATTATAAAATTGCAGAAAACTAGTGAAAATTACCGAACTGGTGTAAACCATCTTTTACTCCTGAAATTTTGACTATCTTCTATCTTAATTTGAACCTTTGGTCCTGCACAATGATTTCATGTTTAAAAAAAGTTAGGCATTTGGTCTCTGCCTGAAGGACTAATCTGTTGGAGTAAACATGGTAATGGACTTGAAGACAATTCAAAATATTAACGATGCTGCTGTTTAATTATCGCTTGCGACAAGGAAGCTGGAGGGCTGTAAAAATGAACAAGCAACTGTCCATCTGGGCTTTTGCTTCCACCCAGAACTCGAGAACTGTAAAGCCCAGCTCAATGAAACTTGATATGGGGAACGATTGTGAAGATGTGACTTTTGGGGATTATAACTTTGGGATTTTATTTTTAGCTGTCTCAATCAGAACACTTTTTACATTTCCCTATTTACTGATCAGCTCAATGAAACTTGGTATGTGTAATATTCACATGAATATATTCCCCCCCGCCCCCCCCCTTTAAAAATTCCTGGATCCGCCACTGGTATGGCAATGGAATTTGGCGACTTAACATTTTTCTCACTTGGCAGGGGATCAAGCCCAAGTTTTTATTTGACTTGTTTATTTTTCTTTTATTTAGTCTAATTATAAAAATTGTTATATTAAATAGTAGTTGAAGTATGATACAAGAGAAACCTATCTCCGGTTTTGAACTATTGAATGTTGGTCATCTTTACAATAGTTCAGCGTGAAGAAATAACTGAATTGGATATTGGTGTACCGCTTTGGTTTCATTTATAACTTATTGAAGTGAGAAATATTTTAGCGTTTGATACAGACACTGTCGAACATATCTTTCGTTGCTTCAAAATTCTAAACCGAACAAATTACAAAGAAAACTAGATTGTGCTTTGCATGGTTGGAACTGTTCATGGTGACCAACAATCTGAGAGAAGATTTAGATTTTATCTTGGCTGCAATTAACGTTGATTGTTACTTATCGTTGCTTCACAAGAGCAAAATGTACAAGGTATACTGTCAAAACCAGGATTCTTGTGGAACCATACACATTTCATTGTTCTACACCCAGTAAGGTTTGGGTGCATTTCTACACTGAATTTCAGCGTAGTACCATCTGATGCTTTCAGGTTTCACCGTAATCCATAGCCACATGGCATTGCAGGCTTTCTCCTGACGTAGCACTAGCAGCCATGATGTACGTGAAATATTCTTGAAAGCTCACCCATTTCACCCTGGAATATTAACATGCACCAACATTGGATAAAGGTATTACTGATTTTGAGGCATTGTGGTTTTTCATAGCAAGTATGACACATCATTGTTTGATTTATTTGTTGAAATATAGGTTGATGAAAAGACGCGTCAAGCTCTGTTCAAATTGAGGCAAACCTGGAAAGATATCTTTCCCAACAAGAAACTGTATGGAATTGATGTTCGTGTAAACATGCTCGATCCAGCCTGGCCAATAACTGCTTTGGCTCCAGAACAGGGGAATATACATGTCAATCCAAAGTTCCTTGTTCAGGTAAAGACACACACACATACTAACAAAATTAAAGATCCAAAACTGTATATTTAGTTTTATTGACTAAAACTCCCTTGGTTTCGGCAAGTTTCCATTTGGAATGTTCTGAACAACTATCTATTTTATGAGGATAGTGTAGTGTAGTCTCCCTGATGGTGCTTTTTGTCCTTGTAAGAAATGTTCAATCACATTCGTGTTCGTTAAAATAGCTGGCAATTTCAAACATTCTAATTGTAATCTAATATTCTACTTTTCGAACCATCACTTTATTTTTGTGGCAAAAATATTTTTAAAACTTTAAAATCTTAAGAAACAAAACAAGAACCAATGGAATGATTTTAGTGAAATTTCATTTTCTCGACACAAAAGTTTACTGCATAATTTAGCTTTGAGCTGCCATATTTACAATATTGACCTTGACATTAACACTAAAATACTTAAAAATTAACACTTCTGCATTCATTCTATGCCTACCGTTAATGTGTGACCACTTGCAAGGTTCAAAGATAATTACAGTTCAGACTTGATCAATGATGGCATATTTTGTGTACATGATCAACATGTTGCCAGAAAACTGTAGATGAGAAGCCATCAAAGATAATAATTACGATTAAAATTTGATAAATGACGGAATATTTGATGTGTATGATCAACATGTTGCCAGAAAACTGTAGATGAGAAGCCATCAAAGATACTGACAGATTGATAAATGACACAATATTTGATGTGTATGATCGACATGTTGCCAGAGTACTGTAGAGGAGAAGCCAGCTCGTTTCTCTCCCCCTATTCCCTCTCCACCGCCAGCTGATGATGCAGAGGAACTAATGAGGCAACAGCTTCAGGCAAAGGAACAGGAGCTCCAGAGACTAAAGCTGGAACTTGAACTGGCTGAGACTAGGGCTAAACTTGAACAACAGAAAAAACAGGTAAATTTCTCACTGATATTCCATGAGAATATCACTGTTCAATGTGTATTGTAGTACCTTAGTTTGCTAGTTGTAACCAATGCTTGCAGGTTTCATTGTAATACATAGCCACAATGGTGTTACAGGGCTTTCTCCCTGCAATAATACTAGCAGCAATGATATAAGTAAAATACTCTTGAAAGCGATGTTAAACTCTAACTTGCCTCACCCGTATTCTAATTGGGCAAATTGATTAGATTTTCAAAAATTTTGAAATACTCTTGACAGCAGTGTTAAATTCCCAGGTCACAACACCTCACCCATTTTGTGTCTTGCCACATAGTAGCAGGAATTTGTAGATCAAATTTATCAAATTTATAGAAGTCATGAATTTACATCCACTAAAGGAGGACTCTATCACCAAAGAATAACAAGTGAGGTGGTAAACCAGCCTTCATCAATTGTAGATCAGACTCCATCAGCTATGGTTTCTCATCTTTGATTTCTAACTAATTAAACATACCCTGTACACAAGTTAAAATTAACTTCTCTTGTATCCAGAATATAAGTTCTACAATCTTTATTTCAGTTGGTGAAAAAGCATGAAGAGAAAGAAACTCGTGTAGATGAAACTTCACAATCCAAAGGAAATGGTGGACCAAAGGATCCACGCTTGACATCAAAAGACCCTAGAAAATCAAACCGAGATCCCAGAGTTTCGCAAAGCACTCCAGCTGCGTCAACTTCTGGTAACCTGGCTCTCCTGAAGAACACAAATGTAAAGGCAGCCCTAAGCAATCTAATGGTAGGTCATTCATCCAGTGACTCGCCCAGATCCGATCCCGATTGTGTCATTACTTCATCACCAAAAAAAGCAGATTCCAAGAAAGAGAAAACTAAAGAATTGCATAACACAAAGAAATCACCTCCAGAAAAGAAAGGAAAGGGTGAACAGAGTGATGCCAGAAGAGGTGAACGGAAAGATCAGAGCGATTCCAAATCTCCAAAGAAAGATAGTAGCAGAAGTTCAAAGGAAAAGAAAGAGCCGTCCACAGATATGAGGAAAAAGTCGTCAAAGTCAGATTTGAGGGAAAGCTCAAAATCAAGGGAAACCAAAGATTCTCGACAGAGTAGAAGTATCAGCCCAAGAGAAAGGAGGGATCGGAAGGACAGTAAAGAAAAGGAACTGAAGGTGAAACCAAGAGATAAAATTGAGAAGAGATCAAGCGATGATGAGTACGCAAAGTTTAAGAGGCAGAGCTACAAAAAAGACGAAGAGGTTCCCGATGAAAAAATTTGGCGTTCAGGTCGAGGAGGCCGACAATCTTATAGGTCAAGACCGGTCAATCGGCATGAAGAACCCAGAGGAAGAAGGTCAAGTAAAGAGGAGTATGACCGGTCACCAAGAAGGTCAAGGTCGCCCCAGAGACGGGAGAAAGATCGAATTCAAAATAACCCGAAGCCTGTTAAGAAGTTCGAAGTGAAAAAGGAACCATCAATGAGGACACTGCCTGATCTGCCTCTTCCTGTGTCATTGCCATTGGACACCATTCTTCCTAAAGATTTTGATGGTTTACCCAAAAAGAGCTCCACCCCTCCCATAAAAAGAGAAGCTGCTGAAATGGATATAGATGAAAGGTCCATGGAGTATGATGCAGACAGACATTCCGGTCCCGAGTCAAAACGACCCAGGATGGAGCCAACTGGAGAAGGAGATGGTTCCCTGTGAGTGAGCCTTTAGCAAAATGATATCAGTCTTTAATTTGTTTGATTTACTGTGAACCAGAAAAGTTTACAATGTAAAAGTTTATTACCTTGAACAACATTTTTTTTTTAAACAATGTTTCTACAATCCTAAAGTTGAGTCTAAAATTGACAAAATTGAACTTATATTCGTATTTATGAGTTTTATATTATTTTTTTTCAGAGAGATGTTCTCCAATGAAGATATTGATTACCGTTATGGTGGAGCGCCTTTGAAATCACCAATGCATGATGGTTGGATGAAATTCAAGACAAGTCGACCAGATGAATATAGTGATGAACTTGAGAGAAGAAAATCTCGGGATAGTGCTCCACTGGAAGATATTGACTTCAGAAGAATACAGTCTCCGATGGTGAAAATGCAACCACCTCCTTTTCCGCCTCCACAACTTACAACAAACATCTCCATCCCTCAAGAACTTCAGCTGGAAGGACAACAGGAGATCCTTCTTCAGGCTGAGAGACAACTCAAAGCTGGAACTCTCTCCCATGAGCAGCATCAGGAACTTCTCAAGCAGCTTGGTCATGTGTATGACATCCAGCGGAATCGCCAGAAGCAACCTACAAGAGTTGATCCAAGGGTGGCTGCTAGGGTAGCAAGGGAGAAGGAAGCCATTGACATCAAGCAAGAGGATGTCGATCAAAGATTACAACCCCTACCAGAGAAATCATTCATGGATGTAGACATTCGAAAAACTGCAATTCCGGACTTTGACATCAGGGCAAGACAACCTCAAAGTGATGTAGATATTCGCAAGAAGCTTCTGGCTGACTTGGATATGATGAAGAGGAAAAGTCTTGTTGATATTGATAGTAGGAAAGCTCCACCCACAGATACTGATATCCGGCAACAGACTGCAGATGTTGATATTAGACCAAAAGTTGTTAGAGATCCCAGAAAGAGACTTGCTATGGAGAAAGAGAGTAAAGTGGCTGAAGTTCCAGTTGATACTGACATCCGACAAAAGACTGATGTTGACAACAGACAGAAGGTTTCGCTGGAACCTGATACAAAAGAGCCACCAGCTGAAGATGTAGATCATCGTTCGGCAATTCAGCCACCTCCTGCTCTTATTGAAAAAGTAGAAAAACCTGACGATATGGTGACAGACAAATCTACTGATGTTGATATACGAACATTTTCAGCTGATTTTGATAGCAGAAAGAAGACTTTGGCTGTGAAGCCACAGAAGCCAATTGATCCTGTTGTGGAATCTTCTGCAGATGTGGACATCAGAAAACCTATTTCAAGCCCTCCATCAAAAGATATAAAAAAGCAGAAGTCAGAGTCTCCTTCCAAGGATACAGATGCTCGCAGGACTTCACTAAGTGGTGTTGAACTCAAGCAAGAAAACGGAGATGTTGATCACAGACCAAAGCAAGACAGTAATGTAACTAAAACAAAACCTGGTTTATTACCTGTACCAACACCTGTAGCGGGTACTAACAAATCAAAAGAAGAATTCAAACCTGACAGTGCCGATAGCGCCTCTTCAAGACGAACTGACAACCAGAACCAAAATACTGACTTAAGGAAGGATCCTCAGACTTCATCTGAAAGAGAGGCACATCCGCATCCCATTATGGAAGATACTGACCATAGAAATCAGCCCTTTGAGAGAAGAAACAGAGATTTAGATATGCGCAAGAAACCACTCTTAGCAACTCCACCAAATGTGGCTCCTTTTGATCACATGGATATTGATTCGAGACCACCTTTATTAAATCGAGATTCTGACCTCAGACATGATATGCCACCAGAGGACTTTGGGGACCATGACCATAGACCAAGACACCCACCACAAGGATTGCCACAAGATGTTGATCATCGTGGACCTCCCAGAAATGTTGATCCTCAGGGTCCTCCTCATGACTTTGATCCAAGAAACATACCTATGGATTTTGATCAGAGAGATCGTCCTCTTCCATTTGATCAAAGAGGACCACCAAGAGACATGGATCAACGAAGACCACCAATGGAGTTGGATCCAAGAGATAGGAGGGACTTTGACTCCAGGGGTCCACCTCCAGACTTTGACCAAAGAGGACCCCATCCTGAAATTGACTCGCGAGGTCCTCCACATGAATTTGATTCCAGAGGTCCACCACGTGAATTTGATTCCAGAGGTCCCCCGCGTGAATTTGATTCCAGAGGTCCACCACGTGAATTTGATTCCAGAGGTCCACCACGTGAATTTGATTCCAGAGGTCCACCACGTGAATTTGATCCCAGAGGTCCACCACATGAATTTGATTCCAGAGGTCCTCCACGCGAATTTGATTCTAGAGGTCCACGTGAATTTGATTCCAGAGGTCCACCACATGAATTTGATTCCAGAGGTTCCCCGCATGAATTTGATTCCAGAGGTCCTCCACGCGAATTTGATTCCAGAGGTCCTCCACGTGAATTTGATTCCAGGGGTCCCCCACATGAATTTGATTCTAGGGGTCCTCCTTCACGAGATCAAGACTTTGATCACAGAGGACCACCAAGAGACTTTGATTCTCGAAATGGACCAAGAGATTTTGACAGGAGAGGACCTCCTCAAGACCGTGACAGAAGAGGTCCACCTGATGAATTTGATCATGGTCCTCCAAAAGGATTCAACAGACGACATCCTAAAGATTTTAACAGAGGTCCTCAAAAAGATTTTGATCACCGTGGACCACCAAGACATGATCAAGGTCCCGATATGCCTCCACCAAGGGATTTTGAACCCAGAGGACCGAGACAAGATTTCGATGATCGAGGATCAAGGCGTCCAGACTTTGAGGAGAGAGACCGATTTGGGCCAAGGCGGCATCCTGATGAACGGCCAGGTAGATTCAATAGAAGAGAAGGACAAGAAGGTAGATTCAGAGATGGTCCCAGGGAAAGACAGGGCAAGGGCAAACCAAGAAATGATGGCTATGAAGATTCTCGTTGGAAAGCAATGCAGGGCTTTCAGCAAACTGAGGCCAAAGAAGAAGTTGTTATTGATGGTATAGCATTTGAAATTAAAATTGGAAGCAAGCCTAAAAAGTTAAAATTGAAAAATATGGTCTTAGAAGTGTATGCAGACCCAGTGCAGAGAGCCATAGTGATAAATGGACAGATGGTATATAAATTTGGGGAACCTATTAAACGAATCAAACTTGAAAGAGCATCCTTTATGATTTACTTTCATGGATTAAAGAAAGCTGTTTGGATAGACGGTACACAGCATGAGCTCAGGATTGATGCCCCACCCAGGAACATCAATGTTGATGGAAAACAGAGAGGTTTCCAGATTGACGGCAGAGATTTAATGATACTTGTTGATCGAATTGAGAAAGGCACATACGGTGGACCTCCAAGACAGTTGCTTATTGAAAATGTTATCCATGAAATAAGGTTTGATCCTCCTCCCCGACAGATCCTTATTGATGGACAGTCTTGTGATTTGATCCTAGATAGAGCCGTTCCGGTTGTCATCTATAATAACAAGCCACATGGAATCCGATTTGATGGTGGTCCGAGAGAGATGATCATTGACGACTATCGATTCTTGGTGCCCATGGATGACGCTGTCAAGGTTCGCATCAAACACAAACCACATTACCTGGCATTTGGAGGACCCGCCCATGAGGTTGTTATTGATGGTAAACGGTATGAGATCAAGTTTGACAATACCCCAAGGGAAATCGTTATTGGTCACAATCACCACACTATCCGCCTTGAAGGACCAACACCAAATGTAAAGATCTTAAGTGAGGTTCCAATTGAGTATGAAAATGAGATGTTCAAGTCATTCGGCATGCAAGCTCCAGTTGCTCCAGGCACAGGAATGCCAGCTCCAGTTTCAACAATTGGGCCTGTTCCTGTGGGACCTCGACCAATGATGCCAGAGACACCTCGACCAATGATGCCTCCTCAACCAATGATGCAGCAGCCGGCCATGGCTCAGCCCGTAGGAGGAATGATGATGCAGGGCCAGCCTATGATGATGCAGAACCAGATGATGCCCGGGATGCAGCCCATGATGGGATCTGTGCCCATGCAACAGGGTCAGATGATGATGGGAGCAGGCATGCAACAGGGACAAATGTTCATGCAACCAGGTAATTACTAGATTCTTCAATGTTTGCCAATGAATCACATTGCTTACCAAGACTTAACACACAGAAGTAAAGTATTCAAGCAGGGATTGTGAATTTTGCACATTGGATGGCAAAATGGCCCATTAAAATTTGAAATTTTACTATTGCTACAAAGGGAAATGGTCAATTTTAAGTTCAGCAAAAGGACTAAAAACACTTCACCGTCCCATTGTCAAAGGAGTCATTCCCAATCACTGATTCAAGTTTCGAAAAAAGTTCGTTTTGATTTTTTTGGTCACAAATTGCAATGAAAGCTTAAGTTATTTAGTAAACTGATGTATGGTTAGATCATATAATATATATAGAATACTAAACGATGTCCTGTTTGATAACATGTTTATGAAACGAGTGGATGGTTTGGTATTTTAACCAGCGAAAGCGAGTTAAATACCGATGCCATTCACGAGTTTCATAAACATGTTATCAAACAGGACCGAGTTTAGTATTTTATTTATTACTCAATGATGTAAATAGCGCTGAATTGCAAGAAAATCGTTTTTAGTGACGCTCATTTGCAAATAGACCACTCGCTATTCCAGTCGCGCGGCTAACATTGTGGTGTCAACAAAAACGGCTATGATGTCACGCGCCGATTATGACGTTACGGCAGCACGCGGTGGTATCACACATGTGTGTAACCAACTCATTGTTATCTAATGAGTGATCTCACCACGGTTGAGTAATAAAAACTAATATGCTGGCAAAGGCCTTTAGCATACCTTTGTATAGTGCGAAATTATAGTCTGTTATATTGTGGACTAATGTAAGATGTGAAGTACTTACAAGTGATCCTCAAACCAGCACTCACTTTATTACAGGTGTTCCTGTATCTCAGGGTGTTGGTCTTCCCAATGTCCTCAGCAGCTTGATGCCAGGTAAGTGAGATTTAGTTAAAGCATGTCCATTATTACACATTAAAATGAATAAAATCATTTGGTTTGAGCAGAGTTTGACATTGCCTTCTCAACTGTTTGGTCTTCACTCCATATGCTTTTTAAAGATCCTGTATAATGATATAAATGTATGACATAATGAAATGAAAGTATACCTCTCAGAAGTTATTTTGTGGTCTTGCATTAAGCAACTGGAAATCAAAACCCCAGCCTTCCAACACTCTGGCAACTGAGTTACAAGTCATTGTAATTATGCTTCAATCACTCCATTATTTTGGCATCCAGTCAAGTCATACCTCAAACCTTAACTTTTATACCAACCCATTTGGTTGTTTTAAATTACAATCTTTTATGCCCCCTCAAACAATGTATCACATACCTTGCATCTCTCTGTACAGGAGGTATCGGAGCGCCAGCAGCTGCCCCTGCCCTGCCCCCGGCGATGGATGTGGGATCCCTCTTCCAGAAGCTGGTGGCGGCCGGCATCATTCCGAAAGGAGAGAAGCAAGAAGACAAGCCAGCAGAAGTGAAGCGGGAACCACCTGCAGGACCAGCCAAACAAGAAGCAGCTCCGCTTCCACCAAAACCTCAGGTTAGTTCATGTCTACAGTCTTATAATTCTTTACTTTTCTCATTACAAAGAAAGTTGAAAATGCTCTGATATTTGCACCTGTTGAAACTGTACACCAATTTAACCATTCTGACCTCAAAATGTTTAGTGTCAAGCTATGGTAACAACTCACATCTTTAAATGTCCTTTGGTATGTGGTGGAACTACAGGCCTCCTTTCTTTGTTGGTCAGTTAAAAATGTGAATAGAAATATGGAAATTGTAAGTGTCACTGATACAATCAGTGTTTCATCAAGTTCATTTGGAATATAGTCTTTTCTTAATTGTTCACAGTTACAGTACAAAATAACACTGAGAAAATGATATTGCAGCTATGAACATGAAAACATATTTTCACAAGTTACATTTGAAAATATATCTAAATCACTTAATCAGGAGAAATATATAACAGGAGAAATGTTCTAGCTTCTCTTCATGGAGTTATGTATACTAATGTAACAAATACTTTTCAGTTTGGAAAGCGCAGAGACGTATCGGAGAAGGTCCCACAGCTGGCTCTTGGAAAGACGGACTTGTTCAAAACGTAAGGAAATGTTCAAATATTTAAGAGGACATTATTGAAGTTGTAAAAGATGATCGTATTCTGTTAATTCAACGTACCTTGATTGCCAATTCATATTTAGACATTTATTATAACCTTTTCTACATTTTAGAAAACTAGTCAATATTGTAAACACTTTGGTTGTCTAGGTTTTACAAGGGTGTTATCCAAGGGATCTACGAGGGCATCCAGTGCTCATCCTGTGGTACCCGCTTCAAGATGGAGGATACTAACATCTACAGAGAACATCTCGATTGGCACTTCAGACAAAACAAGCGAGGCAAGGATGATAAGAAAGTCGCTCAGAACAGGAACTGGTACTACAAGATCACGGTAAGTTTCCTTTCCTAATATCACAAATCTTTGTTCTATTGAATCTTGATCAGGATATTTTTCACGAGCTATCAAAATATTTACATTAGCCATTTAAAAGGATCTTTTGAATGTCATGTGTGATATGGAGTAAGCTAGGTGAACTACACTGATTGTTGTTATCACTACAAATGTATAAAATAAACTTGCTTCATTTATGATTTTTTGCCGTTTCAGGACTGGATTCAGTTTGAAGAATTTGGAGACGTTGAAGAGAAAGGTGAGTTGAAGTCTTCAGTGCATTTTCATCTGATTTCTAAAACCTAAAACTTAGTGTCAAAACAGTCAAAACTTGATCTCCTCATTGTCAAGTGAGTATCTTCCCTGTAGAGCTTTGTTCCCTAATGCTGTGTTGATCTCGTCCAAAATATCACATTTTGAAATATCTCTGAATTTTGTTTGTGCTCCTGTTTACATGTAGATTCAGATTGTGTTGTTTCCTATTGATTACAAAGGTAAAGTTACCAATTAACAAAGTTTTCTCTCTTATGTGCATATTGTAAAGAATGTGTATGTTGCAGGTCACAGCCAGATATTTGACATGATGCTGCACACGGCAGAAACCCGCAACTCGGACACCGCGCCTGCTCCTGTCCTGGCTGCTGCAGCTGCTGTGGCCGGTCAGAAGGGTGTCAGTTGTCCTGCAGCCACCGGTAATGCAGAGGATGATGTAAGTGGACAATACTTTCAGGGCTTTAGCAATAATCATTGGACTGCTGTTGATCTTGCTAATACTAAATAAATACCAAGTCGTTTTTCAGACCTTAATGTAATTTCTGCATAAATATTTGTCATGAAGCAAGTTTTTGATGAATTTTTGTGAAATTTTGCAAAAGCATTAAATGTTACCTACAACCACATTTTCATTTTGACTAATTTTCCCATGCTCAGGTAGCTAAATGGGATGTTGTCAGTTTTAATAATTTGAATGAAATTTAGACCTTTCTTTTGCAGGTAAGGTAATATGCATGTCCAAATTTGTGTTTTCAATGGTTTAATTGTATCACAGAATGGCAAGGGCTATAAATGTATTGTGTTTCTTATCCAAATTGTATATCAAAACTATTTTGATTTAAATTTCAGATGTGTTGCATTTGCCACGATCCATTTGAGCAGTATTGGAACGAAGAAGCCGAAGACTGGCATCTCAGAGACGCAATTAGGATTGACAATAAGGTAATAACACTTTCTTTCTTATTTTTCAAATTGGGTGATAAGTTCAGGGCCCCTTTCACAAAGTAACCTCCCTTAATAATGACAACTCTTATTCTTTAATATGAGAAGAGATGAGGTCAAACGGTATGTGTATTCAAAACTCGATATTTTATTTTCAGTTCAATAACACAAAAGTATACTTTTAAAATCCTCTACTGTCCTGTTTTTGTACCATCTTACTCGCCTTAAATTTTTTTGTAGAGGACATGTCTTTCCTTGACTTATATCATGGGGGGTTGGATTGTTGAGCGGCCAAAGTAACAATGTGATGTCAAGTGAAATTTTATTGTATTAGCAATTATTTCATGACATCAAACTATTAAAATGTTATCTTACAGTTGTGATAACATGTTATTTTCACTCTACTCTACTCATGTTATCACTTCTGTTTACTGATAGCAGATGTGTTCCATTGACAGAATACAGTTTTTCACAGGCAATCATGTAATAAACTAATGTCTAATGTTGAAGCTTATTTACAACATTGTTCTATCCTTATTTCAGACCTATCACCCTGTTTGCTATGAGGATGCAAGAGAAGAGGTAAGAATATATTAATATTGCCAAAAATAAACAATGGTTCAGGTTGGATAGAATTACATATGATTATGATATAAATGATATGTAAGTTGTCAAAGAAACATTAAATCAGCCTCGTTTTTCATAATTCGTCAAGATTTTCTGAATGGATAAGCTTAATTCAGGATGGTGTTCACAAAATCTGTTTCGGCCAAAGTTGTCATTAGAAAGAAGTTTTAATTGCCAACCAATGAGTATTACCTAGAAATACTAGAAATCACTGGAAACTATTTGAATAAAAAGTTAATGTCGCCTAAAATTGTTTGCAGGGAACAATCCTGGAACCGTCTCCCACCCCGACCAAGGCAGTGAAGACGAACCCTCTCGATGAGCAGTTGAAGCAAGCGGGAGCGGAGTCCGAGCGTAGTGCGACACCCCCTGTTCTGAATGAACCCACCCCTGTTCCTGTGTCTGTCCCCGTATCTGTCCCCACGTCAGCCTCAGTCCCAGTTACATCTGCAGACACACCCGTTAAGTCAGAACCCATGGTCAAGTCAGAACCCACCATCGTAAATACTGAAGTGCCTAGTGCCCCAACCAAAGAAACGTCAATGGATGAAACTGTAAAGGAAGTTCAGGAAAAGCCTGTGGACACCGAAGTTGTGACTATAAAAACGGAAACAACATAGCAATGCAGTATTACATAGGATCTCGTGTATGTGATGTGTGTGAAAGTGTGAGAAATTACAAAAGCAGTTTGTTTTGAAAGTTGAGGTATATATTTTAGCATATTTTATACATAGTGGCTACAGAGTTCAAGTCGATGCAGTGTATTGATGGTTGTAAAGGTTACTGAGAATATGCCTCGACATAATGCTTTGGTGTAAAATACTGTAAATATGTAATACAGTGCAATACCTCATGTGTATACATCATATGTGAATATAAATCAAGTGCTTTACAGATTTGTTTTGTAAATATATCCACAATGTGGTCTTTATTTATAAATATATCACAACGTGGTCTTTATTTATAAATATGATTTGCAATCGATTTGAATGATTGTGTATGAATACAAGAAATGAGTATCGTTTTCTATTACTCTACTCTTCTGCTTTGGTAGTTTTGCGGGTAGTCTCCAGTGTAAACGAGAGAACAATTGGGTGCATGTTCTTCTGTGTTCTCTTACATATGGATCTTTCTACGAAGCAGAGGGAAACAAGTTGTGGATGAAATTCTGTCAACCATATTTCTCTACTGGTTTGTGTTTAGCTTTATAAAGTTTGCCAAAGGGTAAATTACAAACAGTTTTGTTATTATTTATGAGTGAAAAGGAATTTTGTAATTAGAATAAAATGATGAGTATGATAACAGATGGACAAAGATTTTTTTACAAATACTTTTTCAGACTGTCACAGAGATTTAGTGATCAGAATTTAAACTTTTGTTCACGCATGTTCTTCACATCAATGATACATTTTCCATTTGTGATTTACGAAAAAACTAATTTGATACTTTGTTTCATTTTCAATCAAGTTTGTTCACTTAGATTAACTAGAATAAAATAATATTTTTTAATTTCATGTTCAGTTTCACATTATAGGATTTAAGTCTGTATTTCATCGTATCATTCCTATAGCAGATTTGTATTTCAGTATTTTAAGAGGAAGGATAATTTTATGCAATGTCATTTATTTACTCAAATAAAATTTGAGATGAATCAATTTTATCTTATGTCTTGATTTCATTCACCCATTTGGTTTGTCATGGGATATTTGTCCACTCATCACATGGAAGACTGAGGTTTGATTCCCTGTCTCGTCATACAAAGATGTTCAAAGATGGGAGTTGCTTGCTTGCTTGACACTCAGCATAATAATGATAGAACAGCTTAAAGCAACTTCCCTGTACAAGGCATAACTCTTGCCAGTCTCCATTACTGGCTGATATAAACCTTGCAGTATTGCCTACGCTTTCCTGTGCTATGATAGTGGATTGCAGCACATGAAAAGCTAATGGGCTCTTATTTCCTGGCACAGAAACCTTAGGGAAATACTGGAGACTGGCAAGAGTTATGCCTTGCATAGAGAAGTTGTTACTTGTTGCACTGTGACTGCAGAGTGCAAAATTCAAAAACAGAATTTCCAGCATGGACAATGTAATGCCGACAACACAACCGATCAGGCTATTTATATCCGCAAGGCTTGTTTACTTCTCTATAACTTTTGCCTAGTATCACTCTAAATAACAAACAATGGAAATGACTTGATGTTAGTTGTACCCAATGATGGGATGTTCTGAAAACAAATCTTTTAAGGAAAAACTTAAATTTGCCTAGGATAAATAAAATTTCTATTTGTAGTTTTAGGTAAGAAACAATTGTAGCTCATCAGAAATTGCTCTGTCATAATGTAGAATATTTCCTATTACTCATCTCCAAGGTAGTATTACCCTTACAAGACTCATAATAATGTTTTTATTGTGCTCACACAACAAAATGTTAAGTCATATTATTCTTCTAGCCAAAAGATTAATTTATCTTTCAAGTATCAAACAACATGCCTTTCGAAAAATCAAGTTAAAAAATTAGTGTACATGGTTCGGTTAAGTCATTCGAATCGTTTTTTGCAATTCTAAATAATAAAATGTGTTCAAATGGCCGCCATGCAATTTTTGCTTTATACGCAGCACTGTTATTCCCACTACGGATAATTGGTTTGTGTAATAAGATTTTTAACCTCTAAAGTAAATATAAAGCACATCAACTATCATTATAAATTGGAAATTTGAAAATAATAAAATTTGCAAAAAACATGCTACAGTCCCTTTAACAACTGTTTAAATTAGAATAAGAGGTTTATATTGTGTAATTATAACTGCTTCAAAAGATATGTCTACACAAGATTTCAGATAACGAGATGGACAGTCTAAGTAAACCTAGCCTCACTATTATCCATTACACTCATATACAGGAGGCTAGGTTTACTTAGACTGCGAGGTGGAAGATTTAAAGGTACATCCATTGTGTTGGTGGGGGTCAAATATTCCAAACGTTATAAATATTGTTACTTTATCGAGAAGAACCGACTGTTACCGAAAACGACCATTTTGATGATAGTAGACTCAGCATATTGACGATATGAAGGTAAAAGTAGTGATTTCTGATCGAAAACCGGACAATGCACAGCGTGTGGCGCGCGTCAATGAGTCAAACGTAATTTTGGAATCTTATTTATAACAGACAAGAAGACAAATTTGAGTTGATAATGTTTAATAGGTCACATAACTACTGTGCATGTAAATGGGACGTGCAGTTTCGGTTTCTGCACATGCATAATGATGTTACTCAATTTTAATTGGAAACTAGTAATTATGATATATTTTGCGATTGAGGATAGATATGCAAGCTGAGTGAATTTATTTGTATTGTAGACATCATATGCGGTGAGTTGGAACGTATTAAAGCCAAATAAAATTTTATGAAACACAATGAATGCACCTTTAATGTTGGCAAAATGGTACACCACAATGTTTTGACTTATAACTTTCTTACTTTTCATCAAAAAAAAAACTTGAAATTTGCAACTCTTGATATTCACTAAACACAGATGATATCTTCAAAAGTAGAGTGTTCTAGAGTCATTGGTTTCTGAGATGATAAATGTACAATTAAATGAACCCCTGTCAAAATCAAATGAACAAATCATAATCTCCATCCTTAAAGAAAACACTGTCCAGGTTTCTGGATATCTCCTGGTGCTGGCTCAGGAGAAGAAGTCGTTTGAAGCTTTTAGGGTGAACCTCCTGCAAAGTTCATATTTCATAATTTATCTCAACCAAATTTTCAAACTTGCATCTCCATCCTACAAAGATGTTAATGTCAAAATTTCACATTCCCATATCAAGCGCTTTTGGAGAAGAAGTCATTTAAAGGTTTCACTTAAACGTCTCTGGCGGTCTTATGTGTGGGTGTTTGAATTCGTGATTAACACACTTTGACCCCCTAGGTGCCAGGTACACACCCAACAAATTACAGCTTTGGGGGTGTAGCGGTTCTGGAGAAGAAGTCGAAAGAGTGAAAAGTTTACGGACGACGGACGCCGGCCCATGCCATAAGCCCATCTGGCCTTTCATCTCATATCTCTAATGCATTAATCTTCATGGTCGGCTGTATGTCTTCCTGTCCATAGTTTACAACAACACAAATCCGGAAGAGTTAGTCTACACATTATGTGAGGCAACAACTGGCATTGAAAATGTCATACAATTAAAGTGGAACAGTTGCAAGTTAAGAAGGGAGACTAACTAGTGACATCGATCTACGAAAATCGTCCCACATCATTTTAAATATGGCCTCTATAAAAACTCAGCATGGCATAGACAGGCTGGAGATAACATAAACGCTGAATCTCCGAATATTTCAGCATATCATACCAAACCCCTTATTGATAATAAATCCACGCTAATTCGCTACGTTACAAGTTCACCTAATTTCGTTCTTTGGCTTATTATTATCGAGGTAGTTGTACTGTTTCAATTTAAAAGACAGATAAAACACCTATTTACGGTTTTGTTTGAGGGTGGAGCAACCTCACCTCACAGAGTCTAGAGAGGACAGTAGACTGAGGCGCTTAATTCCGTTAAGACCATGATAACTGACAAAAGCCAAGGTACTGATGATATCACTGTAGAGTTTTATAGTTTCTTTTTGAAGAACATTAGTATTTTGCTGACAAAGTCTATTAATTTTGCCTTTAACAATGGCAATCTATCAGTTATACAAACACGGGGACTGATTACAGTTATGCCAATGTGTTCTTTAAAAATATAGAGATCCATTTAAAATAATTCATACAAAATTGTTTTAATTTCATTGCAAATCGTCTCAAACAAGTATTATCATTCATTATTGATGAAGGTCAGAAAGGCTTTCTGAAGTAAGATGTATTGGTGAGAACACTCGTTTAAATTATTGTATGCAGTATATTATATTTTTGTTACTAAACTATACATAAGAATCCGGTATGGTTTTATTAAAATACTTTTTTGTAGCTTGATCTTTTATCCAGATATAACTTTCCTTCTTTGGTGTTGGCCCAGACATTAAAATAACGGGTTGATCTTTTTTCATGCTGAATAATAGTTCGTACATGGTTGTAAATCATTGAATGGCATACTTCCAAAGCCTTTTTCTCATCAGACGCGGTTGTAGACAAGGAGACCTACTATCTCTGTACATCTTTCTCATTTATGCAGAAATTCTGATATTTTGATCAGGTAACTTGAGCGTATAATAAGATTATTTAGTCTCGCAGTGTAATACAACCTTGTTTTAGATGGTTCAGGGAGTTCTTTTGCAAATTATGGCTTGTAGGGGTTTGCAAAATGGTATGGTTTGAAAATAAACATAGAAAGGTCACAGGTTATATGGTTCGGGAGCTCCGGGTAGAATCAGACTGTAATCGTTTGCCCGATCTCAACCTCTAATTTCACTTAAGATTTGCATGTTTGAGGAAACAAATTCGATCCACTTTGTTAACATTTACCCCGTTATGACACTGAATACCGTGCAAGAACGTTTGGTTTTCGGTCCTCAAAATGGTTCTGGAGATGATGGTGGTTGAGACAGACCTCCCTGGATGAACCGAATGTTTGGTAAGAGGAATCATGTTACACCACTATCCCTTCGTGTTTGAAATGACCGCATTTTGCCACAGGGAATTATCTATTTTCTGAGCAGTTCCAGTCAACATGAAGATAGTGTACCAAGAGACAGGACGCCTGCATGTATGGTAGTCACCACAACAATGCCATAAGTGGCGTTCATAACGTGAAACCTCCTACTCGTGAGGTAATTCAGTTGATCTAGATTACACGTGGATTGCTGCTACCTCTTTATCATGTGAAGTATTTGCTGGTTATTATTCAGATAAGAAAGAAGCAAGGTCAGCTCCATTCTCGAAAATCCAGAGTATACGCTCCGATAAATCTACTCAGTATACGGAGTCGATTTATCGGAGCGTGTACTCTGGATTATCGAGAATGGGGCAGCTCTGGTGTCAGGAAGTAATAAATGGTCGAAGAGTGGGTGGGGCATATTTTCCTTCCATGATGCATTGTGTTGGCTTTGGGGTAATGAAAAAGATTTAAATTATCCATCTCTATATTTTCAAACATAATACCGCATTGTAGTCATATACTTCACCTTATCGAAAGATGGATCTGCTTTATGATGTGCATTTTGCTAGCTTCTCTATAGAGAGAACAAGTGTATGTCTGTCTGTCTGTCTGGATGGTCCACATTTAACATAAAGATGTCAGCATTGATTTATTCCGGAACAATGGCTACATGCTCTGACATGAGTTTGTGCTGAAGATTTTGTCGAGATCAAAACGAAATCTAGCTGCACCCATCTGTCCGCATTCATTCCATATGTGTCTGCTCTTCACCACAATTCCATTATTCCTGATGGCATGTTGCCTGTCAACTACATATTGGTTCTTAAGTGTTGGATATCCATTCTTTGCCAATGGTTTGCGGTTTGTCTTCTAGGTGATCCTGTTCTGCTGACGAGAGCAACTCATAAGAGTTTTTTGATTGAAAACATATTTTATTCATTTAAGAAATGAATTGGGCACAAGTTGTGAAACTTATAGAAGCCCTCTCCAGGTAATCAACAACTATTTTACAAGGCTAGAATACATAACAAGAAAGTAAGAAATCTACAAGTGACGAAGTGGGTAAACATGTAATATACATTATTAAGGCAACACACAATTGGAAATGTTATTCTTATGACAAAATGCACTTTGAATATGGTAAATACGTACATTAGTATTAATGTATTATTTGAACCGTTGACTCTTTCCAGTGAATTTATGAACATGGTGAAATATGTTTTCATTGACTGTTTGTGGAAGATTTGGGTTTCCATACAGGATTGTATTAATATCAAATTCTGCCTTTAAATTATAAAATCTTTGCTTTAATTCTAAACGAAGATCAGCATGTCTTGGACATCTCAAGAAGAAATGATAAACATCTTCAACTAAAGCACCACAAATGCAAGATTTACTTTCAGATAAATTGACACGATACAGATCACCGTTTAGGGAACTACAAGAATTTCTTAACTTACTGTGTATAATGTTCATCTTCCTATCGCCAAATAGAAAATATTTTGGGATTTTACATTCTTTATCAGATAATTTTGCTTTAAATGGCGATAATGAATTTGAACATCTTATTTTCGAGGAAAGATGATTCGACAGATAAGCACAGTCATAAATAAAGACTTTTGAAGGACTGCAGTTCGAAATTTTGGAATAGATAAATTTGATTTGTTACGCAAGTTGTAATGAGAAATAGTTTCAGTGGCTGGTGGAAGTAAATTAATCAGATAATATGGAGCTTGTATATTAATAACTTTGTAAAAAGTACAAAGTTTCTTATTTCCACGTCTAATTTTTAAAGGCAACCAACCAGTTTCCTTGTATAAGCTATCTCTTGAAGCAAACTTTGGTAAGCCAGTTACAATTCTTGCAGCTTCAAGTTGGACCTTTTCAAGTTTGTCACACAAAACATCCGAACAGTTATCCCAGACCTCAGAAGCATATTCCAAAATGGGTCGAATATACATTTCATACATACGTGATCAAATACTTCTATTCAAAACATACTTTAACACACGTAGAGAAGAGATTAGTTTTGAAGCCTTTTCTATGGAAAGATCAACATGATTGGACCATTTAGTATTGTCCGAGAAGATAAGGCCAAGATGTTTATGTTGATGTACACGTTCCAGTTGATCATTATTGAATACTAGGTACTTGATGACTATTACTATGGCTAAATAGCATGAATTTAGTCTTATTGGGGTTAAAGTTAACCAACCATTTGTTAGCCCATTCGTGTAATTGGACTAAGTCATTGTTAAGAGAAGTTTCAACAGAATATAAATCTTTTCCAGCAGCTCCGAGTGATGCATCATCAGCAAACAATCTAGTGACGTTTTGCAAGTTATCGGGTAAATCATTGATATACACAAGGAATAAAAAAGGACCAAGGACAGATCCCTGGGGAACCCCTGCAGTAACATGTAGTTCTTTTGATAATGTACCGTTGATACATACACGTTGTCGTCTATCGGACAGATAATCCGTTAACCAATTCAGAATGCCACCGCGAATACCATAATGTTCTAATTTGTGCAATAAACCCTTGTGCCACACTCTGTCAAAAGCCTTAGAAATATCACAAAATACCATACAGTAAAATTGGTGGCTATCTAGAGATGAACAAATATTGTGATAGATTTCAATGAGTTGAGATGTAGTAGATTTGCAGTAAAACCTGATTGGAATTTGTTTAATATACTATGCTTATAAAAATAGAGCCATGGGCTCTGTAGCTCATCAGAGTTTATTTTGTTTGATGATGAAGACAGAAATATGTTGTCTCAATATAATGTACAATCCCTAACCCTGACAAATCTTATTCTTGAAATTGAGAGAGAGCACTCAGCAAGGTCAACACACAGGAGATTATGCAATATTCTGACCCCTTGGCTCTGGTTACAGCCAGCTGTGTTTTTTGTGTTTTACCGCCAAATTATGTAATAGACTCTTGCTTGCACTAAACACTGGCAGCACTGATCTAACTGTATAAGGTTTAAAGAGAACAGGCAATGTGATGAATCTCATGGTACATAGTACAATTTAGAATCACCTTGGCTAAACAATCTCGGTTCTTAGCCTTGTCATCCAAACATCTAAACATTCTGAACAAAATATTCCTTCTAGTTTGTTCTGGATGAAAACAGGATTTTAGGTAATGGCCTGTGAGGCCCTTATTTGGGGCCACTGGGTCACCAAATCTACAATTTAGAATCTCCATTGGCTAAAGACTCTTTACACAACATGACAACCTTCTAGGTCTTTTCGTTCTGGAGGAAAAGATGAAAATAATCTTATCTTATCATTTCATAACCAGTCATATGCAGTTCACATATCTCATGTAAAATAAAAGAATTCTTAACTCCTCTTCAACTTAGTCCTTTGTGGCTTGTCACAATTTTCAGTTCATAGGCTATTCAATAGTTCTCATTTCACATTGATTACATCAATTTGACAAACATGTCCACAATGTAGATTGTTATCTCAAGTCGACATATATTTCAAATCATTGTGATTGAAGTGTCAGAAAATATCAGCTCAAAATTCATTTTCAAAGGTTTTTTTAGGCTGTGGCCCATATTTGGGGTCACAGGGTCACCAAATTTACAAGTTTGAATCCCCATTGGCTCAAGAGTTTGCATACAATATTACAGCCTTCTAGATCTTTTTGTTCCGGAGAAAAAGATGAAAACAGGATTTTAGTTAACGGCCTGTGAGGCCCTTATTTGGGGCCACAGGGTCACCAAATCTACAATTTAGAATCTCCATTGGCTAAAGACTCATTACACAACATGACAACCTTCTAGGTCTTTACGTTCTGGAGAAGAAGATGAAAATAATCTTATCTTATCATTTCATCACCAGTCATATGCAGTTCACATATCTCATGTAAAATAAAAGAATTCTTAACTCCTCTTCAATTTAGTCCTTTATGCCTTGTCACAATTTTCAGTTCATAGGCTATTCAATAGTTCTCATTTCACATTGATTACATCAATTTGACAAACATGTCCACATTGTAGATTGTTATCTCAAGTATACATTTCAAATAAAGTGAATGAAGTGTCATAAAATATCAGTTAAAAATTAATTTTCAAAGGGTTTTTTTAGGCTGTGGCCCATATTTGGGGTCACAGGGTCACCAAATTTACAAGTTTGAATCCCCATTGGCTAAAGAGTTTGCATACAATATTACAGCCTTCTAGATCTTTTTGTTCCGGAGAAAAAGATGAAAACAGGATTTTAGGTAATGGCCTGTGAGGCCCTTATTTGGGGCCACAGCTTCACCAAATCTACAATTTAGAATCTCCATTGGCTAAAGACTCATTACACAACATGACAACCTTCTAGGTCTTTACGTTCTGGAGAAGAAGATGAAAATAATCTTATCTTACCATTTCATCACCAGTCATATGCAGTTCACATATCTCATGTAAAATAAAAGAATTCTTAACTCCTCTTCAATTTAGTCCTTTATGACTTGTCACAATTTTCAGTTCATAGGCTATTCAATAGTTCTCATTTCACATTGATTACATCAATTTGACAAACATGTCCACAATGTAGATTGTTATCTCAAGTATACATTTCAAATAAAGTGAATGAAGTGTCATAAAATATCAGTTCAAAATTAATTTTCAAAGGGTTTTTTTAGGCTGTGGCCCATATTTGAGGTCACAGGGTCACCAAATTTACAAGTTTGAATCCCCATTGGCTAAAGAGTTTGCATACAATATTACAGCCTTCTAGATCTTTTTGTTCCGGAGAAAAAGATGAAAACAGGATTTTAGGTAATGGCCTGTGAGGCCCTTATTTAGGGCCACAGCTTCACCAAATCTACAATTTAGAATCTCCATTGGCTAAAGACTCATTACACAACATGACAACCTTCTAGGTCTTTTCGTTCTGGAGAAGAAGATGAAAATAATCTTATCTTATCATTTCATCACCAGTCATATGCAGTTCACATATCTCATGTAAAATAAAAGAATTCTTAACTCCTCTTCAAATTTGTCCTTTATGACTTGTCACAATTTTCAGTTCATAGGCTATTCAATAGTTCTCATTTCACATTGATTACATCAATTTGACAAACATGTCCACAATGTAGATTGTTATCTCAAGTCGACATTCATTTCAAATAAAGTGAATGAAGTGCACATAAAACATCAGCTCAAAATTCATTTTCAAAGGTTTTTTAGGCTGTGGCCCATATTTGGGGTCACAGGGTCACCAAATTTACAAGTTAGAATCCCCATTGGCTAAAGAGTTTGCATACAATATTACAGCCTTCTAGATCTTTTTGTTCCGGAGAAAAAGATGAAAACAGGATTTTAGGTAATGGCCAGTGAGGCCCTTATTTGGGGTCACAGGGTCACCAAATCTACAATTTAGAATCCCCATTGGCCAAGGAGTCTGTACATATAATTTCAGCTCTCTGGAGTCATTGGTTCTGGAGAGGAAGATGAAAACAGGATTTTTAGGTTATGACCCCTGTGGCCCTTATTTGGGGTCACAGGGTCACCAAATCTACAATTTAGAATCCCCATTGGCCAAGGAGTCTGTACATAAAATTTCAGCTCTCTGGAGTCATTGGTTCTGGAGAAGAAGATGAAAATAGCTTTTAAGGTTATCACCCCTGGGGCCCTTATTTGGGGTCACAGGGTCACCAAATCTACAATTTAGAATCCCCATTGGCCAAGGAGTCTGTACATAAAATTTCAGCTCTCTAGAGTTATTGGTTCTGGAGAAGAAGTCGAAAAAGTGAAAAGTTTACGGACGGACGGACGGACGGACGGACGCCATCCCATGCCATAAGCCCATCGGGCCTTTCAGGCCTGATGAGCTAAAAATGGTTATGCAAATGCTTTAACATTATTCTTTCTAGTATTTTGCCAAGTATAGACAGTAGACTAATAGGTCTGTAATTACTTGGGAGAGATTTATCTCCTTTCTTGAAAACAGGAATAACATTTGCCGTTTTCCAGAGAGTTGGAAATATACATTCGCTCAATGAAATATTAAACAACATACAAAGCGGTGCAGCTATCGATGGACAAATTCTTTTTAAAACCTTCATGTGGATGCAATCTGGGCCAGCTGATTTATTGGCTGGTAAGGTCTTAATCATATCTGCTACTTCCTTTTCAGTAACATATATATGTGATATACTGTGAGAACAGTGATGATTTATTGGTGGTACATTCTTGCCACTGTCATTAATATTTGAGACAGATACAAAGTATTCATTTAATGTTTGAGCTTTCTCAAAATCTGTGAAAACAAACGGTTTCCCAGAATTTTCAGTTTAAAGAGGGGGGATGGGTCTCGATGAAGTAGAGCCTTTCAACATAAAGAGTCGTCAATCTGTTTAAATTAGACAGTTTTCCGAGGAATTAAAGTTGCAAAATAGTACATTTATCGGGATACAAAACTGTCCTTGTGGCGAGAAATCTATAGAACCAGTTCGTATCCCGATTTCCGATATGAACTATTTAGTAGATTTATTTCCTCGGAACAGGGTCGACAGTAAGTCTGTAAGAGTCGTGTACTCCTTGAGAGGCATTTTAGAAGCATACCTGAAGTGTTTTCAACAAGACTTAGTATTGCCCCATTCCAGTACATCCAATTTGTCCATTAAACATCGAGCATTGGAAAACCCTTTGATGATATTCCATCACCTCCTGGATAAGTTGGACAAAAGCAAACAAAGGTCTATACCGTAATTCTTCCTTAATTTCGCCCCCTCTATAAGTTCGCCCACGTAAGATCATCTGACAGCCTTTTTTCAAAATACCTTTCCAAATTTCGACATTGTACCAGAAGTTCAGTACTGACAAATTAAAAATTCGACCACATTCCAAATTTTGAAAACAAATTATTTACAGCCATGATAAACAATCGTCTTGTGATTTCTTTTTAGTGAGTTTTATGAGAAAAACACGTATTTTTTATTACACAAATTTTGGGAAATGTTTTAACTTGATCACGCTTGTCACAATACATTCTAATCTATAGGTGTATTTTCACACTTCCCAATTTATTCACTTACTGTACTTATGACATACCTTTATTAAGAATAATGTTACATGTTATCATATTATCCATTATCAATGATTTCATTTTTCGTAAATGAAAAGGCAGTAATCACTTCCGTGTGAGGCTATAAATATATATCACTTAGACTGTCAACACAGTAATGCTACACTATGAATAGAGTTTGTATTGAATTTTCTGATTGGCTAAGAGAAGGGAAGTCCCAAAGTTAACCAATAATAAGGCTTGTAACATCTGGATGTTTGCTGGGGAGACTTGAAACAGTCACATGACTAATGATAAGTTTTGTAACATCTGGATGTTTTCTGGGGAGACTTGAAACAGTCAATTGACCTAGTTCATTAAAGTCTGCAGTGAAGTCACTGGAATAGTCTATTTTGAGTAGGGATGACTGCAGGGGATGTTTTTTGCCTTTCCATTTTGGTAAGTCAATTTACTTATCCAATGATTAATTACTGTTGGAATATTATGACAGATGTTAGCTCATACTTACAAATATATTTCAGTTTTAAAAATCTGAATATGTAATAAATTGTTTCAAAGTTTTGTGACTTGTTAATCCCTACATACAAATAGACTCAACCAAACACCAAGAGAGACGACTGTCCACTATCGTAGATAATCAGAACCATATATGTTGAGGTATATGTTTCAAAATATTACCAATAATTAGTTTGCATGAATTAAGCCTTTCAAAGTAATATAATTATTCAGCTGTCATTGTTTATGTTCGTAATTTCTTGCAAAGCAAGCTTGTTGATATATTCTACTTGATTGTCACGCAATGCAGTTTCAAAAAAAGTTGACTGAGAAAATATGCTTGTATAGCAACAGACAATGGTTCATATTATAATTTATTGATGAATTTTACACATAGGAATCTGAACTAATGCAAAAATAGTTAGGATTGGTGTATTGTTTTTTCTCAGTTCTTGGTGATACGCTTGCTAGAAGGGAATTCCGTAATGACGATAGTCTGCTGTGATTGGTTTATACTAATATAGCAACCAATCAGATTGTACTTCCTTTGAAAACATGTGGACAGCCAGCGATGCGAGACATGCACGCTAAAGCTTAAGTACGATTCATATCATTTCAAATGTCCTGATCTATTTTGTCAAGTCTAAGAACATAACAATTCAACTCCAAATTATTATTGTTTTATTTCCTGGTACACAATTTAAAATCCAAATGACATTCCAATTTCACAGAAACAATAAATTGAGAATCGTGGCTTCGCCGATCGTAACTTGTCTTCTGAAGAAAAAAAAATGGTGTATTAGTTCATTATATGAATAAAATTACCATATACAAACATAATTAAAAGTTTTTGCTAACTAATATTTACGAAGTGTGTAACCTTCTTTTTCAAATTGGTTTTAAACATTTATATGAAAATCTAAAATTTCGACAAAGATGGCGCACAAACGAAGGTGAGTGGTGATAATTTCGACCGTGAACATTTCGTTAAAATATTTGGAAAATTTGAGGGTCGAAATTATGGAAGAATTACGGTAACCTCCATGGCAACAATTTCTGAAAGTCCAGATGGAGTATTCCATGCCTGGTGTACTTCGATTGTCCAATATATAAATGAAGTATCATGATTGAGTGTGACAAGTTAAGTATGTAAATTTAACTAAGCTCATTTCGTAATTAATAATTGCCTTCCTAATATTGTTAGGCAAATATGGCGACCATTTTGTTTTTTGAATGTGCTAGGGCCTACATTATTTTCTCAGCTTTGTATTAAATTTATTCATAATCTGCACTCTTTAAAATGATAAATAGGTTAGTTTTGCAATAAATATTAAGCTGATGATATATCATGCAGGGCAAGTCATGCTGCAGTGGCCATGAGTATTTTCAATTCATTTGCTTGTGATATTTACGTAGTGCTTTTGAACAGGTGTATAACGCTTGTTTTGCATGCAAATATAGAACTTGTAAGTTTAAATCATTCTTGAAAGTTCATAGCACAAGTTTCCTTGACCTTTAATAGATACATTGAATATTCTGTCTAGAGGACCATAACAAATTTCAATCAGTATTTCAAATTTCTCAATGCTCAACAATTTCACGTAACAAACACCAAATTAATGACATGGTAATACAGGGGTCTTGTGTTTGTATATCACCAGCAATGTTTTCTCGATTCTAGGCCACGACCATTAGACATGACAATAGTAGAAAGCCGATTTTTTTCTGAATACTTTAAAAATAATGTCCTTATATCAACTGCACAAAGTTCTGCAAATTCTAGCTGGTGGCTTTTTCAATAAGGCCGCCATTTCCAAGATGGCCGCCGGCGTTTTATTTTTATTAATAAATTCTTTTTTTAAAAGTTAATCATGTCATGCCATATATCAAAAGAAAGGTTTCTTCAAGTGCATTCCAAAACTGCATAGTTTTCCACATGGGGTGATTAGTTTATCCATTATTGGGTTTTGAAAATGCCTTCCATACCTTTTTTAAAACTGAATTGACTAACAATGAATGTCAATATAAATCTTTCAAGAAAGAAAACCTATTGTCTTTGGTATATTTTATTCTGGAAGAAGTATGATAGGTGAAAACTTCACAAATGTCTTTACCATCTCATGATCGAACAAAACCAGAATTGATACAGGCCGTTTGAAAGAGATGTCATTCTTCAAACAAAATATTACATACTCAAGTGAATAAATTCAACAAAATTGACAATCACATTTGAAAGTTGAAATGTTTAAAGATTCAAAATAATAAATCACTGAAAAACATACAACATAGGTGAAAACATTTTGTGAAGTCAGTTGAATTATCGATTACCAATGTACAAGACTGAAAATGTTACATCTTTCAGCAAAGTAGCATATATCAAGCTTATGACCCTGATCTATATTAATGACCAACCTTAGATAACCTTGTGGAGACTACAAACAATATTGTCAAGTCTTTAATGCTATAATACCATCAATTAATCTACAAGATGAATACATACTCAATAGGCAGATCAGCAATTTCAACTTGCATGAAATGTTTGTAAAATTGTCTCCAAATTGTCATACAAATGTAAATCTTATAAAGATTAATATCACAATTACCACGGATATTTTCACAACTGCAATAGGCAAGGCATCAAGTTACACCAAACTGAGACAGACTCCCACACTGTAACAAGAGTGTAAAAAACTCAAGGGTAAACAGAAATTATTCTATGAGCACGAGCATGTGTGTCATGATATTATAATGAAAAGAGTGTGAATTTTTGCATTGTCCCAGTTCAAATGAGGGATATCCTTTCGACGTCCAAAGTGGTGTCAGACGTATCATTTTTGTGGCTTTCAAAACGCCGGTGTATTTTCTCTGGAGGATGTCTGAAGCGTACTCATACGTATCAAATTTGTGACCTCCAGAACACCACTGTGACGTGTTTTACTGAAGGCTGAACCATGGATGGGAAAAGTATACCGGCGTTTGAGAAGGGCCAAACAGTGATACGTTTGAAACTGGATCAGCCGTTTCCCTGCAAAACAGTACCGGTAGTCAAAAGGATATACACAAATTTGCATTGCATTATGTGGTATGACACACTTTCAAGTGTTAATTTCTTTCTTACCCAGTAAAACAAGTATGCAAGTGACAGTCCTTCTGTTATGTCACTATCAATAGTTATATGAAGTCACAGAAAGTTGTGCAGAAAATATGGTTGCTAGGCAATAGTGATATGTTGCACATGCACTCATATAATATAAATGATGGTTATGTTTAAATATATGGGTAAAATACACATAATTGAAGAAACCAATAATAAGAATTTGTACATTATCTTAATTCAAACATTTACAACCAAAACAAACACATGATCACAAACCGGAATAACATAATTATAAACTTATCTGATATTTTGTTCCAAAATCATAAGAACTCACGCATTTCAACTTCATAACTGCAAACATATTAGTTATCAACAGGATAACATGCTCTTGTCATTATAACAAGCAATGGTGGATTTAGTGAAAAGGATTTAACATTCTTCCATTCTGTTCCCATGCTAACACATTGCAATGCAACTATCTTTATCCAACTTGATTTGCTTCTATCTCATACATCAATTATTATCAATCAATAACAAAATATCCTTACACATAACCACAGCAGAATCTATGCCATTTAAGTTACAATTGAGAATAGATATTTTAAAACTTCAAATAGGGCAAAGGATAAAGGGATTTTCTACATATGTTTGTAATGACAGTCAAGATCAAGACAAAAATTCGGACTTGCATTCTATTACCCTGAATGCAACGGAAAATAATAGATTTGGTCAATATTTCAACTGGGAAACACTTCCAAGTAAGTATGATATCTATGCTTTTTTGGGGTCTAAAAGAATTGGAAAAAACCCCTTGTGTATTAATTTCAATGAGAAAGTTGTTGCACTGTTTCTATAGATTTATTAAATACCGGTAATCTGAAACCCTTCAAATTTAGTCAATTTAGCACCTAAGACCAGTAAATATAAACATCCTCCAAAGTTGTGAACAAAATTGTGAAATTACAGTTAATTTACTAAACATGTCCCAAAATAAACACTTCCTAATAGAAATGAAAGAAAATAACGTCCCATTTATACAGAAATTTATAAACCATATTTCTTTTAATTTAACTGAAATGTGAAGTTTACTTACACAACTGCACAACATAATAAACTGTAAAACTGACCCCCTCAACCAATCTTCCACATTCTTTAATGGTCAACCTACTTCCTTCTAAGTACTCTCTTTAAGGGTATCCTTATTAGCACACCATTTGACAGTTTTAGGCGCAGCGCTCGGGGTGTAAATTACAAGGATTATAGATTATAGCACACACAACTATGGTATATACAACCAAGAGCATGAAAGGATAGGAATTCAATAACGTGCGAGACGACAAAAATCACAATTACAGTTAGTAAAGGATCCTTAATAACATTTACAGACAACACTGTACAGAAAAATGAAAGTATCTACATACAGTTATAAAGCATAGAATATCACATCATTTATAGACTTTCTATATTACACAAGTACTTTTGGCTCCAGTAGGTTTGTTTAATCCCATCTAAAACAAGAAGCGTTTCATGAACTTCTAAATCATCAAGAGGTGACCTGATTTCAGTAAGTCTTGTTCATTGTTTACTCACTTGTGAAGGATATAGGTAATAAATAATTTGAATTTAAGCATCAAGTTCAAACATAAAGACAGAGTCACATTAGACATTTCTGCAACAACATAGAGCACTCAAGCATAACATTGATTACGCAGGTATTGACAGAGAATATACAAGCATCAATACTCAACCTTCGAGCATCTGTTTAGAACTCTCAGGAATCACTATTGAACATTCAAGCATCAATATTCAATCTTCAAGCATCAATTTAGAACCCTCAGAAATCAATACTGAACCTTTAGGAATCAACATAGAACCCTCAGGAATCAATACTGAACCTTTAGGAATCAATATAGAACCCTCAGGAATCAATACTGAACCTTTAGGAATCAATATAGAACCCTCAGGAATCAATACTGAACCTTTAGGAATCAATATAGAACCCTCAGGAATCAATACTGAACCTTTAGGAATCAATATAGAACCCTCAGGAATCAATACTGAACCTTTTGGAATCAATACTGAACCTTTAGGAATCAATATAGAACCCTCAGGAATCAATACTGAACCTTTAGGAATCAATATAGAACCCTCAGGAATCAATACTGAACCTTTAGGAATCAATATAGAACCCTCCGGAATCAATACTTAACCTTTAGGAATCAATATAGAACCCTCAGGAATCAATACTGAACCTTTAGGAATCAATATAGAACCCTCAGGAATCAATACTGAACCTTTAGGAATCAATATAGAACCCTCTGGAATCAATACTTAACCTTTAGGTTCCTGGAATCAATTTAGAATCCAAAAGAATAACTATTAAACATTCAAGCATAGATTTTCCAATCTTCGAGCATCAATATGGAATCCTCATGAATGATAAAGATCCTTCAGGAATCAATAGAGAACCCTCATGAATCAAAACAGAACCCTCAGAAATCAACATAGAACCCTCAGGAATCACTATTGAACATTCAACCAATGATATCCCAAATCCGAGCATCAATATCAAACCCTCAGGAATCAATAATGAACATTCAAACATTCATACTCAAACTAAAGGATCAACATTTAGATTAATGATATCAAATATTAATATTGAACATGCAAGCATCAACACTCAACATACATCTCAATTAACATTGATGGATAGATACTTATATTGTCAAAGTAAATAATTTCAGTATTTGACGAACATTTGAAGGAGAATCTCGTACACTGACTTCCCAGCAGCCAGTAAGTTCACAAACAATCAGTAATAATACCATCAATTCTTATTGCACACACCAAAGTTCCCGTTAGCACTACTTCTTTATATCACATAGCAATCACTCATTTTTACAGAGGCATTGTCACTTTACTCTACAATTTCTACAAATTTTATCACGCTATTCAGTGACAAAACTTCACAGCAAATATGACAGAGAGAAATTGTGTTACCGGTAAGTGACTTAAATTAAAACTTAACTTTTAGTAAAAGGAGTGGTCTAATACAAAATATTCATAATGCAGTGTTTTTTTCTTCTTAATTATATGTAATGCTTTTTCATCACAGTGCCTAACTATCACTCAAATGATAATCGTAAACAACCATACACATAATAAACATAAACATTAACAGAACACAATCAAACAAAACAATGGAATTAAGAAATTGAACTATTTTTCAGTCATTGATATGAAAAAGTAACATCATGATAAAATTCTTGATGGAATGACAAAAGCATTATAATGAAACAAAGTGCCGAAGGAAAAAAAGTGCCATGATTATGTAATTGCTCTTAGAATAGATATATCAGATACATGAACAGGTTTGACTTTTCAAATTCTGGCAACAAAATTAAGCTAAGATATGGAATTCAGAAGAGGGTAATTCTTTAAAAACATTACTTGCTCATCTTCTTGTAGATCTTAACCCTTAACATGCGGGCGACGGAATTATCCGGGCGGGCTATAAGCGATTCCTAGGTGTCTGTATACGGGTCCCGGATACAAGACTTAGAATAATTCAGTCTAAGTCTAAGTATACTCTATCACCCATACCTGGTCACGAGTCGATTGTGTCCGCGACCCGACCCATGAGAATGGCTGTATTTACGCATCGCGACCCGACATGAGAATAAAGCTTTGTTCAGTGTGTGGTCGGAATATCAAGCAAAATTCACACCAATTTGCGTGTGCATTGTTGACCCGTAACGCATCGATAATTAGCTTTACAAAAGGCCAATTATGTCGGGCTTAGCCCCCGAAGCATTAATTCGCTTGAGGCTATTTTCACCCACGTGTTTGTATTGCCTCGGGTTTGCCTCGCCCGAGACTGCTATCTGCCTCGCATCTCGCGAGACGGGGAAAAAAATCGCTAACTCGCCTTACTCCCGCACTTCATATCATGTGAGCGAATTGTTTGTTTTCAAAAAAAAATACGGCAAAATAAAGGGGAAACAATGGACTACATTCCCATATAAAATTAGAAAATCTCAAAAAAATAATAAAGACACAGCAAGCGCCGTGAAAAAGGTCATGTTTACACTTCATAAATTTTGAAACAATCGGCGATTTTCACAACTTCTAAAACATTTATCAAGGCTAAAATACTGAATGCATTTTCATAATTTTTATATCACAATAAACCGAAAAGAATAATCTTTTATTCTATATAAAATGCGCAGATTTATTCACAGAAATAAAGATACAATTTTACCTTTCTGAGAGGCATGTGAAACCAAACGGCACACAAACTAATCAACATATTTTCATCAGTTATGGTTCGAGGTTAGCGTTTATTTGAAAAGTCAAACAACATAACCATATTTGGGTTGACATGTGCTTATTTGTCAACTGGTTCGAGATTATGATTTCTTGGAAAAGTGCGATGAACGACCGTTTGCAATGCCGCATACATGTTGTAAGTATTGACGATTTTATAGGTGGGAATAAAGACAAACTTTACATAGCTATAGAATTATAACCAAAGGTCGCATTCTAATAATTTTTATATCATTGTGAAGCTAGACATCTTGTCTTCAATTCCGTATATAAATGGAATTTGTTTCGTTTCGTATTTATGATGTTACGAGGCCCGAATAAAAGACAATCTTTCGAAAGTAATAGAATAAAAACGAAAAAACATAGAAAATTCATTCAAAGTTTCGAGTGTGAATTAGCCATTTGTGTACGGGTTTCGCTACTTGAATTTGTATTGAACGCCCGTATATAGTCCTTATTCGCCATGTAGATGCGGTATATTTTGTAAAAACGATACCGGAATCGCCGCCTGGAAATTCCGCCAGCAGAGCTAGTTAGTGCCAAAGCCCAAACTACTGCTGCGAGCTGCGAGCCTGTAAATTCCGCCACAGGGGCTAAAAATGGTAAAATATATATACGCAACGTAAGGGTTAAATGCTTTGATGATCGTCAAAATAATTCAAATGTCACTAATATACAAAGTATTTGTTTTGGTAATATTTGTTTAGCACATTCTAAAGTGTTTAAGGACAACCAGTTTATATATTGATTTAATACTAGATTTGGTGATTTGTATGTACCTCAAGTCAACAAACCAAATTGTTACCAAACATCAACCTAGATAAAACACACAAAGCATACCAAACAAAGATATTTTAAGTTTATCATGAAATAAGGCCCATCCAAAAGCCCGGAATCAGGTAACTTTTAGTTCAAGCTGGTAACTTTTTGAGGTTTTTCTAGATTTTAAAGGGGCAGTAGCACATTTTTTCGCTCAAATAAGTCGATAAAATGTATTTGAAAAATAATGTCACCAACAGTGAAACGCCATTCTCTCTTCGGAAAATCAAGTTATAAATGAGTGTACATGGTTCGGTAAAGCCATGGGAATCGTTTTTTGTCATTCGAAATAATAAAATGTGTTCACAATAAAATGGCCGCCATGCAATTTTTGCTTTATGCACAACACCGGTATTACCACTATGGATAATTGGTTTGTGTAATAAGATGTTGTACCCTGTAAAGTAAATATAAATGACATAAACCATTATTCTAAATGGGAAATTTAAAAAAAAAAAATTTGCAAAAAACGTGCTACTGCCCCTTTAACTGTTAAATTAATAAAATAGCACTTTTTGGCTGGCTACTCTTCAAGCTTATTTCATACACTGGTATTGCATTTCACAGAACTCTCATACAGCATATAGAGGATATCTGTCTTTTCTTGACTAATGTAATAACAGTAATACCATGTTTATCTTTATCTCGTCATATAATAAACATGAATACATAACTGTTGACAAGTATAGGCATAGGTAAGAAATGATATAAGAATACTTCATATTGGTCCCAACATGCCATAGAATACATGTGAAATACCAAACAGTGTCCCATCTAGAACCAAATTTGTCTCCTATCATGCAGACAAGAAGGGGGATTTGGAAAATGTAAGGGGAATACAATTGGGGTGTGCTTCCTTATGATCAGAGCACTCTCAGATCACCTCTCTGTTCGTGGAAAGCAACAAAGTAGTATTTTAGAGCAAAGTCAATGGTAGTTCCAGAGTGATGTCATTTGGTGAAATTAATTACTATTATTTATTTCATATACCACCAATTTACCATGATTGAAAAAATATTGCACTTGACGATAAAGCTGTTTTCTTGATTTTATATTTTGTAAGAGAGATAAAATTGCCACTATTTTTTGGTGGGGTTCATCCGTAGTTTGACATCTTAGCTGCTCCGTCTGCTCCACCGGATTACAAGGAGCAGCTCAGAGCAAACTCAGAGCAAGGTCCACTTACGCTCCTCTTGTTTGGAGTACTCTGAGTAGAATTCTCAGCTGAATGGAACACACCTTTGCTTTGATAACATTACTATACAAGAAAATTCTTGCTGTATATTTTAGAGCAAGGTTTGTGTTTATTATTCTCATCATGAATCCTGCAATTGACCACAGCAGACTGAATTTCAATTTCTTAAATCGCAACTGTAAGACAAACCTTGAGATATGTATGAAATTCTATGTTGACAATTATGAATATTTTCAGACATCAGTGAACAATATTTACAGGACAAAGTTAATTTTGTCCAACCAGTTAAAGTTACACCGTCAACAAAACTGTCCCATGGTCAGAAAAACACAAATTAAACATTGACACTGTGAATTACAGTACATCTAGAAAATAGTCTGAACATGCTAAAAAACATGAATTATGAATTCAAGGATATGACGACAGTAGAGAATGTCGAAAACCATTTCAACTTTATCAGAGATATCAAAATGATGATCTTTGAAATGTTTAGCAAAGTTCAGATTCAGCAAGCACAGCTATCTGTTTTGTCACTCGTCGCCACTGACTGCAAGCCACGATGTTGCGGACTGCCACGAAGATTGATAACATCGGGTTGGCTCGCATCGCTGTGGAACTGGGAAAGACTTGGCGGCATCATCGGTTTGGCATTCTTCAGCTTGTGGGCTACCGTCATGAATATGGCGTCGACGTGATTAGCTTTTTCGTCATCCTTGGCCGAGGTTTCAAACAGGGGCATGTTGTGGGAGTCAGCAAACTTCTGGGCCAGGTTGGTGTTAACGGCAGTCCTGTGCTTCATGTCACATTTGTTGCCTACCAGTATACGTGGGATCTCCTTGTTCAGGTTATGTCGGTCACACTCCTCTATCCAACCTGGCATGTTTTCAAAAGAGCTCATTTTGGTGACATCATAGACGAAAACCACAGCATGGACATTACGGTAGTAGTGTTGAACCATACTCTTGCGGAATCGTTCCTGGCCTGCAGTATCCCACAACTGGAGCTGAAGCACAAGAAGTTTAGTAAGTCAATTAATATAGTGCATATGCACGCTGAAATTAAATCAAACGATTTAGTGCAAATCATTGTACCAGTAAACTTACAACTTTCCCCCGCAAGGCATAACTCGCCTAAGTCTCCATCACTGGCTTATTTAAAGGGAAAGATCTATCTCTAGCTTCTGCCATCTTGGTTTATTGACATTATATGAAATGAAAACATGCTATATTGTCAAATATAAAGTCATCAAAATATTACCTTCATTAATATCTTTCAATTGGAATGTGTTTCAACAATGTACTTATAAATAAAAATAGAGCCATGGGCTCTGTAGCTCATCACGGTTTTATTGATTTATTATCAAAGGTTGAATATCTAAGTTATCTCAAGTAATACATTGTTAACAAGCAAAATAATATTGATTTTAGATCATGACCCCTGTGACCCACATTTGGAGTCACAGGGTCACTAATCCAACAATTAAGAATCACCTTTGACCAAAGAATCTCTACACAACATTTCACCTTTCTAGAGCGTTACATATAAACTGGAGAAGAAGATGAAAATAGGTTTTTGGGTCATGACCCAAGACCTAGATTGGGGTCACAGGGTCACAAAATCTACAATTTAGAATCCCCATTGGCCAAAGAGTCTGCACACAACTTTTCAGCTCTCTAGACCTTTAGGAACTGGAGAAGAAGATGAAAATAGGTTTTTAAGGATGTGACCCCTGTGACCCCATTTGGGGTCATGGGGTCAAAAAATCTACAATTTAGAATCCCCATTAGCCAAGGAGTTTGCACACCACATTTCAGCTCTCTAGACCTTTTGGAACTGGAGAAGAAGATGAAAATAGGTTTTTAAGGATGTGACCCCTTTGACCCCATTTGGGGTCATGGGGTCAAAAAATCTACAATTTAGAATCCCCATTAGCCAAGGAGTTTGCACACCACATTTCTGCTCTCTAGACCTTTTGGAACTGGAGAAGAAGATGAAAATAGGTTTTTAAGGATGTGACCCCTGTGACCCCATTTGGGGTCATGGGGTCACGAAATCTACAATTTAGAATCCCCATTAGCCAAGGAGTCTGCACACCACTTTTCAGCTCTCTAGACCTTTTGGAACTTGAGAAGAAGATGAAAATAGGTTTTTAAGGATGTGACCCCTGTGACCCCATTTGGGGTCATGGGGTCAAAAAATCTACAATTTAGAATCCCCATTAGCCAAGGAGTCTGCACACAACTTTTCAGCTCTCTAGACCTTTTGGAACTGGAGAAGAAGATGAAAATAGGTTTTAAAGGATGTGACCCCTGTGACCCCATTTGGGGTCATGGGATCACGAAATCTACAATTTAGAATCCACATTGGCCAAGGAGTCTGCACACAACAATTCAGCTCTCTAGACCTTTTGGAACTTGAGAAGAAGATGAAAATAGGTTTTTAAGGATGTGACCCCTGTGACCCCATTTGGGGTCATGGGGTCACGAAATCTACAATTAAGAATCCCCATTGGCCAAGGAGTCTGCACACAACTTTTCAGCTCTCTAGACCTTTTGGAACTGGAGAAGAAGATGAAAATAGGTTTTAAAGGATGTGACCCCTGTGACCCCATTTGGGGTCATGGGATCACGAAATCTACAATTTAGAATCCATATGGCCAAGGAGTCTGCACACAACAATTCAGCTCTCTAGACCTTTTGGAACTTGAGAAGAAGATGAAAATAGGTTTTTAAGGATGTGACCCCTGTGACCCCATTTGGGGTCATGGGGTCACGAAATCTACAATTTAGAATCCCCATTAGCCAAGGAGTCTGCACACAACTTTTCAGCTCTCTAGACCTTTTGGAACTAGAGAAGAAGATGAAAATAGGTTTTTAAGGTTGTGACCCCTGTGACCCCATTTGGGGTCATGGGGTCACGAATCTACAATTTAGAATCCCCATTAGCCAAGGAGTCTGCACATAAAATTTCAGCTCTGTGGAGTTATTGGTTCTGGAGAAGAAGTCGAAAAAGCGAAAAGTTTACGGACGGATGGACGGACGGATGGACGGACGCCGGACGCCATGCCATGCCATAAGCCCATCGGGCCTTTCAGGCCTGATGAGCTAAAAATATACATGTGTAAACTGGTATATGGTCTTGTCTTTTGTTACCACAAAAAATACCCAGATAGAACCTTCCTTTTAAGTCTTGCTTCAACTTTCATGTACTGACAAAGCAGAGCACACTCTGAAGCTCAGGTGCAGCACACAACTACAATAGCACAGGAAAGTTTAAAGAAATGCGGCAAGGCTTAAATCACCCAGTGTTGGAAACTTTTGCAATTTATGCCATGCTTTGGGAATTTGGTTTACTTAGGGCCAGCATTTCTTGAGAAGAAGTTGAAAATCATAATCACAAGCTAAGGCAGATTTCACAATTTCATGCATCAACTCATCTGAAAATATAGGACCGAAATAAGAAAGAAGGTGCTTATTGCGTCGGGGGATTGAAGTAGCCTTGCGGACACAAATACCCTGATAGAGCAAGATGTCACAAAATCTTAAATACAAATTTTATTTATACAACACAAAAAGTTTAATCAGTTCATATTCTAAGCATGTTGACAAAGTATGAAATAACTAAAGATTAAAGCTTGTTAAAGTTATGACTGCCTCTGAAAGAACATTAATAAAAGAGCCTTGGGCTCTGTAGCTCATCAAGATTTCATTGATTTATTATGTAAGGTTGAATATCTAAGTCATCTCAAGTAATATATTGTTGACAAGCAAAAAATAGGTTTTGAAATCATGACCCCAGTGATCCACATTTGGAGTAACAGGGTCATCAATCCTACAATTAAGAATCACCTTTGGCCAAAGAGCCTCTACACAACATTTCACCTTTCTAGAGCTTTACATACTTGAGATAAAGATGAAAATAGGTTTTTGGGTCGTGACCCGTGACCTAGATTGGGGTCACAGGGTCACAAAATCTACAATTTAGAATCCCCATTGGCCAAGGAGTCTCCCCAGTGAAAAAGAAACCGGAATTCCAGCGGGATCCCAGTGTATCCCGGTGGAATCCCGGTTTTCAGACCGGGATATACTGGGAATAGGTGGGATGACCGGGATTAGTTTTCAACAACCGGGATCCCGGTTCAATCGGGAAAATATGACATTGAAATCCCGGATCAGACTGGAATTTATACTGAAATCCCGGATCAAACCGGGAATTTCATTTTTCAAACCCCTTAACAAACCGAGATTTCACTTAGAAAATTAATATTTTAAAAAGTACCTAAATTAGGATTACTATATTATGCACAAATGGAAATCACAAACAATCTCCGGATTCTAATAAATCCCCATTCCAACAAAGTAAAACAACCATATATTAAAAATTTACCATAAATATTGGTTCTTAACTTTTCATCTCCCAAAACTTATGTTTACATAGAGATAAATGAATATGGGTATGTGTACTCAATGTCTGTTGTTGGCACAGACTTATCCTACTATATCCTTTTTTCTTCAAAGATCTAAAAAAAAAGTGTGGAAAGTTGAAAAAAAAGCAAAGAATTTGTGCCGATTAGTGCAAAGGCAATATATATGTATGCCTTATGATATTGAAATATAATTCTTTTATATATATTTAAAATAAAATTGTTTCCTTTTCTACAGGCAATGTGGATTTTTTGTTTTACTATAACACTTAAACAAATATCGTTTAATGGATTATTATTTAGCACTACCATCAAAACTTGCTAAAAATACTTTCCTTTAAATGTGCATTTTATTTAAATATTTCAATTTAATTATATAGTTTCATTTGACAAGGCAATTTAAATTTGTTCTATTTCCTAATGATATTTATAAGTTTTAAGGGATTTTATGGGAGCTTCTTCCACTCTTAAACTCAAAGCATTGCATGCAACATTTTATCAGCTAATATGGTGCTCAGTCTTCAGTGCAAGGAGCTTTAGCTCCAAGCTCTTTGCAGCGTTCATTGCACCCTTTTGGGTTTACTTAAGCTACAGTGATGTTGGGAGTTTTGTAGAATAGCAGACGCCAAAAGGTGGGAACCAAAACAATAATGAAGTAGATCTTAGCAATGTAATTTCTTGTCAAAAACATCATGTCTAGAGCCAGAGAGGCTCCACCCTCAGGTATAGTAATGCTTAAACTCTTATTTGATCTTCTTATCAGCCCATGTTGTCTGTTTTAATGTGTAAAGTACTGGACAAGTGTTAGTTCATGCATAAAATAATGTAAACTCTACTATCATGTTGAGTAAGTTTTCCTGACATTGTGTCACTTAGTAAGAGTTTATTTGAGTTATATTTCAGTATTTTCCAGTTGCAAGTAGCATATATTCAAGTAAAATTCATGTCTGCTACTCATATTTTCCCGTTTGAATCAAATTACTTGTGTCATGATCACTGGTCAAACAATCTCAGAGTTAGTAATTCTTAGCAGAGTAACCAAGTGTAAAATAATTAATTAGTTTGCTGATAGTGTTTACTCTGTATAATGATTTGTAACTACATACTATTGAATTAATAACAGAACAGTAACTGTTAACAAAGTGTGTTTTCTGTTTGTTGCAGAACATGACTGTTTCCCGCCTTTTCCTCCCGGCGGGATCCCGACAAATCCCGCTTATTCTGCCCGCGGGATTCCACCGGAATCCCGCTGGGATCCCCACAAATCCCGCTTTTTTCTCCCGGCGGGATCCCAAAAGAATCCCACTGGGATCCCACCGGGATCCCGAAAAATCCTGCTTTTTCTCCCGGCGGGATCCCGCTGGGATCCTGACAAATCCCGCTTTTTTATCCCGGCGGGATCCCACTGGAATCCCACTGGAATCCCACTGGGATCCCGATAAATCCCGATTTTTTCTCCCGGCGGGATCCCACCGAAATCCCACTGGGATTCCCGGTAACTTTTTCATTGGGGAGCTGCACACAACTTTTCAGCTCTCTAGACCTTTTGGAACTGGAGAAGAAGATGAAAATTGTCTTTTGCGGATGTGACCCCTGTGATCCAATTTGGGGTCACGGGGTCACGGGGTCACGAAATCTACAATTAAGAATCCCCATTGGCCAAGGAGTCTGCACACAACTTTTCAGCTCTCTAGACCTTTTGGAACTGGAGAAGAAGACGAAAATAGGTTTTTAAGCATGTGACCCCTGTCATGGGGTCACGAAATCTACAATTAAGAATCCCCATTGGCCAAGGAGTCTGCACACAACTTTTCAGCTCTCTAGACCTTTTGGAACTGGAGAAGAAGATGGATATAGGTTTTTAAGCATGTGACCCCTGTGACCCCATTTGGGGTCATGGGGTCACAAAATCTACAATTTAGAATCCCCACTGGCCAAGGAGTCTGCACATAAAATTTCAGCTCTGTGGAGTCATTGGTTCTTGAGAAGAAGTCGAATAAGCAAAAAGTTTACGGACGGATGGCCGGACGCCATGCCATGCCAGTAGCCCATCGGGCCTTTCAGGCCTGATGAGCTTATAAAAATAGAATACTGACACAAGTGGCAAAATATCAACCAAATGGCAAAAAGTTGTACAGAAAAAAGAGCCATTGGCTTTGAAGTTCCTCACATATTACAATATCAATTATTACTAAGGTAAAAATTAACATTTCATATAATAAGGGATTGCCCAGTCAACTCATTTAAAATTTCCACAAAGTATATAATAACAAAATTTTATTATTATAGAGTCTATATATAGACCTTTGCATTCTAAGGAAGAAGTAACATTATTACAATTATGTCAACAGAGAAAATTAGGAAATTAAGATCCTTTGATGTTGATATGAAATTATTGAAAGTTTTTTCACATGCTTTGTTCAGAGCGTCTGGTCTTTTGGCATACAATGTTGGTATAGCTCTCTAAGTCTTCAAAATAGAAATAAACTAATCAAGATTGTGAACATTAGTTCAAAAATTGTAGGTATCATTTTAAACCATCCACTGTCAATAAATGATGAGAAAATGTTATTACATGCTCGGAAAACCATTTCAGATACATCACACATTTTATTCTCAGAATATTCACTTCTGCCATCTAGAAAACGTTTCAATATGCCTTATCATAAATCAAACCCAACCCAAAAATCTTTTGTACATTGTAGTATTTCAATTCTGAACAAAAACTTTGTGGAATGTTCATGAAATATGTACATTTAAATTGTTGAAACTGCAAGTGTTGTATTGTAAATGTATGTAATGTAATAATGTATTATATAAATTATATCATGTCATGCTCTGTTCGATGTACAAAGAATCCCCTTTTGGGTAATAAAGTGTTATCTTATCTTATCTTATCTTACTTGTTTTGTCTCTATTTGAGGCATGTAGAAGTTCACTCAAGGGCGTTTTGTTCCAAAGGCGCCTACAGAAACTATGAAAGTATTGTGGAAATGAAAAACACACCACCCCTTCATAGAAAATAAGAACGTTCCTCTATCAATTTCTTAGTTACCATTGAGACATATGATTTACTTTGACCTGAAGATGACTCTTTGGTCCCCCTCAATGTCAAAGGACTTTCCTAGATGGACATTTTAAATTATACATTTTCTACTGACATGCTTGTCATCGGCCATTCATTTAGATTGGGACATGCTTGTCATTGGCCATTCATTTAGATTGGGACTGTGAATGTCAAGGCCATATATCAATCGGAAGAACTGTAACCGAATCTTGAAATACCCATACTATTCTACAGGCTAACGACTTTATTTGATGATGCCCAAGAGTGCCTTAACTCAATTTCTAAATAGAGTAAGACTCAATGTTTGACTGCATTCAGTGCCACTCACGAATGGTTTACTTGATATTTACAAGCCAGTTTTGTTCCTAGGTGATCTCCTGAGGGGGGTCATTTTGGCCATTTCTGAACAAGTGGGACCCTTTGCAAAGGTAAAAGTATCATACTTCTCCAAATTTTAAGGGACACTCAGACACACCTAGCCAAAAAGGTGGGCAAATATCCCCAGGACCCCCTCTACTAGGAACAACACTGCAAGCTACAGAAAATGTTTAATGATAATTTAAAGAAAGTAAATGAAAGGTCAACCAGTTTCTTTTTAGTAAAACGAAATTTACCGCACTGCAATTTTTAAAATGAGATATTTAGAATTTTAACGCAATAATATCGCAAAATTGTGGCCAAAAGTGATCTTTGAAACATGATTGATTACTATTTACTACTATTATTTACAATTATTTTTTTGGGATGTATAAATTGCTTGTTTGTTTTCATTGCTTTAATTGAAGAAAAGGGAATGCAAAGATTAATCTCACAGTTTGTTTCCACAAAAAGATCATGCTGTCGGTTAAATGACTGTTATGTGACTCATAGCTTAATATAAAAGTACATGTCAAAATTAACTCTTGCGACAGACAGTGTATGCCATAAGTCAATGTTGACACACAGTTTTACTAAAAATTTTTACAGGAATGACTATTGCTTCTTAATTAATCAAAATTACTCTTATAACCTTTATACCTTTACATGTTCTTTGTCAATATCCACTTGTTTTTCTCTGAAATCTACTCCAATTGTAGCTTCAGTTTTGTCAGGAAATTTCCCACTGCAAAACCTGTATGTTAGACATGTTTTGCCAACATTAGAATCACCGATGACAATGATCTTGAAAATTCTTCTTTGTGACTGCTTTTCTACAACTTTGACAGAAGTGGAACTCTTGGCGTCGCCTGATGCAGAACTGGCACCCCCACTCTCACTTGGCTTTTCTTCTGAACTCATTTTTATTTTTAATAAGAACGAACTGTCAAAACTGGAAAATTGTTACGTTATTCACTAAGCAATATTTTCCTAAATCACACTTATCATTACGACAGACGTCTGTAAGCGGCCATCTTTGTTGTCGTAGTCGTATCGAAAAGGATTATGGGTAGCTGTGATAATTAATAAATATGACCAAAATATTTAATTAATAGCATTTTTGGATGTTTACTTTCATAAAAATAGCATTAATTATAGTCAAAATTAAAAAATACGTTACCGTATTTAATCTCATTCATACGTGACTTAACTTGAGCATTAGAGTCCGCCATACTGGAATTTGCACCTCGTGGTGCTCGCACTTGTTAAAGTCAAACCCACCTGGAATCTAAAGCACTCCAGGATAAATTCATCAAAATGCCAACAAGTAACCCACTACCCCCAAAAGAAAATGCTCTGTTCAAAAGAATTTTGGTAAGTTAAGTTCGCCACTGAAACACGAAGGCGTGGGTTGAATATTCATCTTATGAGTACGAGCATGTTGGAATCTCGTAGACATTATATTAACTTTCATCGTATAGTTTTCGAATGTATTATGTGATTCCGTTGCTTGGTTACCAGATTTTAACTGAGTACTGGTAAACATTGTCAATGTGATCTAAAGTCGACCTTTTGCATGTGTGTATTTGTGTACAGCAGTGGGTAATTGTTGTTCTTGACCTAATAAAAATTAGGAAGTGAAAGATTATATTATGAACTTGTTAGGATGTTTTGAGGACAGTTGTGCTTTTCACTGAACTGTCACTGTCATCAACAATCGATATTGATACTGAATATTTGTTTAGGTTAGTTTACAACACTGTACATGTCTATCAAACTATATCAAGAAAGCGATTGTCATTTTTGCTGTATTTCTGTATAGATCTCTTTGTAACTCCATTCTTAAAATCGTTAATGCAGCTGAGGCCTATTATTTTAAGGAATGAAGAGTTACAAGGGCATTAGGCTAGCATACATTTACAGGATAGAAATAATTTGACAGACACATATCGATCATGTTCATTTCTGATTTCGTAGCCGTACTATCTTTTAAGTCCTTGGATTTCCATGAATCTTTAGCCTCAGGAAATTTGTAGACTATATAACCTTTGGATACTAGTCAATAATCTTTTAGGGTTAGTTTGTCTAGCGCAAGGGTTGGTAGTGCATTGCAGTTGATTATCATTGGTACCTGGTAAAGTGCAGTACTCCCAGAGCCGTGAACTGTTCTATGGCGAGTAAAGTATAATGCTTCACTGAATTTTAACGGAGTACCTACCACCCATGGTACGCTAGTTCCAACCGATGCTCGCAGGTTTCACCACAATGCATGATTACCAACATGGCATTGCACGCTCCCTGCAACAATACTAGCAGTGATAACTGTTCTCATCTCTATTCTTATTGTGCAAATTGTTTAGATTTTCAAAAGTACTAACTGAAACAAAAGCAAACCTCTGCCGTAACGAGAAGTTGGAATTTCCCAAACAATAAATAGCACACTGTTACCAAGATATGCAGCTCTACTTGATCAATGAGTGGTGAAATATATTCACATTTCCTAACTTATTCACTGTTTTTTTAAGTGAATTGCCTGTCCATAGAGAAATATTGTTTGAAAAGTGCACTTGTTTAAATAATTGGAATACGTATCGTATATAACTGCCATACCGTGATACATGTCATATCGCGACCTTCCTTTATCGTTACACCTCTAGACAACAGATACATAATCATTGCCTAAAACATTTTCATTACACATTTGACGGTGCAGTAAAAGCACTTGTCCGGTAACTTGTGGTAAAGAAAAATCAATGATTGAATGATGGAACGAAATATGTGTTAAAATTAAGGATGATATTTATTTTATTGTGCATTTGCTATCCAGAATGTTTTTACTTGATAAAATTCACTAATTGGAATAGCTACTGAACGTAAGAATGTTAATAATGTTACAGTCCAGTTGTCTAGTTTATCTTAAGCAAACTACATTAAGTGCTAATTTAAAACCCTGCTGTGTATAGTTTATCATGACTATTCCTTGTGAGAAGTTGACAAGGTTAACAATTTGTATGAAAATATCAGTTATTAGTGTAGGCAATTGTTGTTTGACAGGTAAAGTTTGTGTTTACTCAACTCAACAGAAAATAATAATGATAAATTCTGTAGCTGGCAGTTGAGTCATATTTATTACAGTACTAATGTACAGGGATGTAGCTCGAATGGTATAGCGTCCACTCATCACCCAGAAGGTCAATTCGATTCCAGTCTGTCAAACCAAAAGATGTTGAAGAGATGGGAGTGGTTGCTTCCTTGCTTGGCACTCTGCATTATATGTAGGGACCTCGCGGATATCCTACCTGAGCAGCTCACGATCCCACACAAATGGCCGAATGGGACTGAGTCACGTGATTTTATTTAGCCCGTTTTGCACGTGCACATCGCCATGCCTTCGAGTATAAAATCAAGCATGAATAAAATAATTACTAACTTCGGAATTTTTCTTATTTTATGGAAATGCCGTTTGACAGTTTCAAACCAAGAAAGATGAGTAAGTAAAGTTTTTATTCATAAAAAATATTTCGGGGTTATTGATTATCCACGGTTTGATTGGCTGACGTTTCATTGTGATTGCAGTAATTAGCATAATTAATGGTTTTCTTTATTTTCTGGGAAACCTGAAACCCGGAGCCAGAATGGTTTCTTGTGATTAGTAGATTTAATGTTATAAATCTTTTGCATTTGCACACAAACAGCCCCGATACCTACCCCGTTGCAATTGTAACTAATTGTATAATGTAGATTTCCTTCCAGGTTTTCACAAAATGAATGACATGAAACTAAAACTTGTCTTATATGCGATTTTATGTGCGCTTGTTTATGGCGTTCCGCTACATGTCAGAATAATGAAGGGTAAATCGTGTTGTTCACACTTAAAACTAAAAGAATGTGGAATAACTATTCATCACTTTATCGGAAACATACTTTACAATATGTGAATATATGTGTTGTTCTTATATTACAGTGTGAACTAATTTGTTTTCTCTTTATTCATATGTAGCGACACCCTGGCGAGTAGAAATAGCGGCTGGTACAAGTTGGAACAGGACCACAATGAGAGTGTGCCATTGTGACAATCTTGATATCGTTGCTTGGATATCTTTCAAATAAACACGATTCACGAACTGTGTTGTTGAATGAGTTGCATAGCAGTTAATTTTTCGCTGTTCAAGAGCGTGTGAACCTGTTGTTGCGTTTGTGGACATGAACTAAAATGCTGATAACAACGGGAGTCTGAGATTGGAGTTGTGAGGACGTTTGTAGTAATTTAAACAATATTTCAAATGAATATAATTTGAATTCTCAGGATATGTATTGCGTATGTTAATGTTTCGAAAATGTTTGAATAATAATAAATTTACAAAAAATTCGTCATTAGAATCAACAAAATAAAATTGATGATATGGTGACATGTATGGCTGCGGGATTCAATAATTGTCAAGGAAGGATTTAAATCGTGCGCCACTGTACAGTCAATTCGATTTTTTTTTTAGCATTATGAATTTTGTTATATACAAAAGTTGCCTCAAATCAATGAAAACAATGTTTCGTTTCGTCACCCAGTTCGGATTTTACACCACACCTTATAGTTAGCATTTCCGGAATAGAGCCGGAAGGGCATTTCAGGCATTGTTTTGAAACTCTTTTTTACATGCTCGAGAGGTTCAGTTGTTACGACGAATTGAAAGCTCCATGTTGGGATTCAACACCCAATAAGGTATGCAATGACTTCATAGTGATAAGGGGTATTATCCGCCACGTATTTCAGAAAATTTATCCCAGCGTTTGTGAGTTTGGAAATCGTCGCGATGTCCCTATTATATGGACTTGAACTGGCACACTGTGGCTGCTGGGTGCCAAGGGCACAAAAAGAAGTTCTAATTTACACTGTTATGAGGACAACAAAGTGTTATATCAAGTAAAACTGATAATGATTCATGTCTGGTATCTGATATTTTTCTGATAACGTTTCTGTGACTGACAGACAGGAGAAGGCAGTGTTAAATGAACTGAAATGTTTTCTTGTTTTCAGAAATGCTATGAGCAGAAGCAGTACAAGAATGGGTTGAAGTTTTCCAAACAGATTCTCACAAATCCCAAGTTTTCTGAACATGGAGGTTAGTTGACTGAGCATTATTGATAAAAACAAATATTGCATTAAAGTGCTGTTTTAGTAGAATCGAAATAGACATACTGTGTTCTCTTCCAAGATTTATAGCTATTATAATTGCCTTGCATATGACTGATTTGCCAACATGGTATGTTTTTTTCCCTACCATGTCTATTCTACAAGTAATAAGTTTGCATAGGACTGTAAATACTGTAAATGAACTTTCTTGATTGTCATGTCTGAATGTAACCTTATTCATCCTTGAATATTTAAATTGTGCATAGATGGCATTCATGGTCGGTTGTAAAGATTATTTTTTTTCAAATAAAAAATTTCTTAATAACTGCAGGCTTGTGTGTATTAGCCAAGTAAAACTACATTTTCTATTCTTGTGAATTGCAGAAACTCTAGCAATGAAAGGTTTGACTCTGAACTGTCTCGGGCGGAAGGAAGAAGCTTATGACTACGTTCGGAGAGGCCTGCGCAATGATCTCAGGAGTCATGTCTGTATCCTTGCCAAGTGTTTTTTCCGCGAAATAGAATGCTGGTACAACTCGTTCCTTGTTGAAATTAGCTGCTGCATGATATTTAACTCGGTCAACGATATGGGTGGGAGTATTGTATTGGGCAATGTTTGTCCATCTGAGGAATTTGAACTGCTGGAATAAAAAAATTAGAATTTTTTATATAGGGGAGATAACTATACATTGGATAATTCTTTCATTTTGACCTTTCATTCTATCTGACATCACAGAACAAAATAATTATCTAACAAAACTATTCAAACAATTATAATACAATTGCAATCTTAAATCTAAAAAATCATTTTAATGTATTTGTGCTTGTTGTTTGAACAAGAGCAGATAGAACTCAATGACAATTGAGGGTGCACAGAAATTACAGTATCCTACCTCCTTCAGCAAATACCATAAATATTTGAGTAATTTTGTAACCTTGTCTTTTATTTCCATTGTATCCAAAAAATGAACTGTTTTTAAAAGCTCATTTGTGCTTAGCAGACATATCTAAATGGGTGATGTAAATGTGTTGTGTTTACCTAACAATATTATCTAGAATTCCTTAACTAAATCTAGGTTGGCATGTGTATGGTTTGCTCCAACGATCTGATCGCAAGTATGACGAGGCAATCAAATGTTACCGCAATGCTTTAAAATGGGACAAGGTAAGGCTCTTTTTCTTGGCAATAAATCTGCCGCTTGAACTGTTTCCTTCATTAATAAAACTTCAATATGTCATGTCTCTTTGTAAAGCTAAATTAATTGTACCCCGCCGCCGCGGAGCGGGGGACATAGTATTCAGCTCCGTACGTCCGTCCCGCTTCTTGTTAGCGCGATATCTAATGAACCACTCAAACTTGGTACCAGTCTTCATCTGGGGAATACGCAGATCTGAAAAGTTTTTGGTCACCTTGACCTCATTTTCAAGGTCACAGCGAGACTCTGACCAGTTTTGAAAATGTTGTTAGCGCGATATCTCATGAACCCTTCGACCTAGAGTCTTCAAACTTGGTACCAGTCTTCATCTGGGGAATACGTAGACCTGAAAAGTTTTCAGTGACCTTGACCTCATTTTCAAGGTCAGGGCGAGACTTTTGACCAGTTTTGAAAATGTTGCTAGTGCGATTCCTCATGAACCGCTAGAACTATTGGTTTTAAATTTAGTATCAGTCTTCATTTGGGGAATATCCAGATACCAGTCGATTTCGTTGACCTTGAAATTATTTTCAAGGTCACTACAAGACTGATTGTCAAATGTTGTTAGCACGATATCTCATGAACTGCTGTACCTCGAGTCTTCTAATTTAGTACCTGTCTTCATTTGGGGAATATGTAGACACCAGTCGATTTGGGTGACCTTGACTCCGTTTTCAAGGTCACTACAAGACTTTGACCATTTTAAAATTGTTGCCCGATATAACAATAATTGAATCAAACATGTAAATGTCACTACTCGGTACAAGCTGTGTGTCCATTCTTTTAGCTCATTTCTTAATTGAGGCGGGGTACATGGTCACGTTTGTGACAATTACTTTTTTTCTTATGTAAGTGTCCTACATCCTTGAGTGGATCCAGATAAGGCATAACTTTCGCGGTTTCAGCTGAGCCGCTTAATCTAATTCTAAGCTAGCATTTTACTTACTGAGGTCAATGTTTGTTTACAGGATAATCTGCAGATTCTACGTGACTTGTCCCTGCTACAGATACAGATGAGAGATTTGGAGGGCTACAGGGTAAGGCACATTCCAGCAACTCCATTAATTCCAATCGTTCTTTAAAATAAAAAAATTCTGGTCTGGTAAAAAGCAAATGTACTCAATGTCAATATCCATTACCGGTACATATTTTTCATGGTCGATCTTTTTTTCTACTGATTTGAAGGGAATATTGCGCCCCTCCAGTCGGGCGTCTAATATGTCCTCGTTCTTTTTAAAACCATATCTCCTGAACCTTGGCACCTAATGTCTTCAAAATGGGATGACAGCCTTTCATATACACCAATTGATTTCCTTAATCTAAAGGTTGCCATGACAGTTTAAAAACTTGAATTGAACTTTTGTTGAATTAGTAACTTGTGAACCAATGTCCCCAATGTCTTCAAATTTAATAACAGCCAACATTAGGGGATACACTGAGGCCCCAGTCTCTTGTTTATGTGATATCTCATAGAAACATTGTCTATTCAGATTTCTGAGAGTAAACAGGTTCATGGTAACTTCAACATTTTACTTTTCTGTAATGCCAAATATGAAGAACCATCTTCTGACATGGGTCTTACTTGATTTTTCTTGAGCAGCACCGCCCATTGTAAACAATTATGTTGAATTTATTTCTCCATAGGAAACCCGCTACCAGTTGCTAGCGCTGCGGCCAGGACAGAGAGCATCATGGATAGGATATGCAATGTCCTACCATCTTCTCAAAGATTATGAAATGGCCTTGAAAATTTTGGATGAATTCAGAAAAACACAAATGGTGAGAAGTAATTAGTTTGTGTTCTTTGTTTCTTTATGTATAATATGATCATCTTTCACCTTTGATAGTTGTGTGGCTGCACATGATGTTTACAATAGATCCTTCTGATACACTGTGAGGTCGAATTTTACTGATGCAGCGTATGACATCTCAGAAACATCAATCTACCTGCCTATGATGAGGGAGACCATGCACATTATAGCTAACAGGGGTTAACTATGTAACACTTCTCTGAGCTCTCTCACTGTAGAATTTTGCATCAACTTTAAAATCATGTCTATTACCTGCCTACAGCCTATCTGTCGGATCTCCTGTACCAGCCCATCAACATCATCGTAACATTCTCCTATTTGAGACCCTCATCCTATGGTTAAAAAACCACACAAATTCACAGCTATATCATTATGGAACTCTCTACAAGCAAACGCAAATCAAATATGCCTGTTCTTTAAACAACTTCGAAACATCTCAAGACTCCCTACTTCTAACATGCTTACACCCACTTTCTTCATTGTTACCAACCTTCTACATTTTCTTCCCTCTCTCCTATTGTACATGTGTTTAATACTTATACTTGCAGTACATCATACCTGGTATCCCTAAATATCCATTATTGTAATTATTTTCACAAATGTTCTTTTTTTCTTCATGTATATAATAATGTCTTTCATCTATAGGTAACATTCATTGTTACTCTTCATTTATACTTGTGTGGCTGCACATGATGTTTACAATAGATCCTTCTGATACACTGTGAGGTCAAATTTTACTGATGCAGCGTATGACATCTCAGAAACATCAATCTACCTGCCTATGATGAGGGAGACCATGCACATTATAGCTAACAGGGGTTAACTATGTTACACTTCTCTGAGCTCTCTCACTAGCTCCCTGTAGAATTTTGCATCAACTTTAAAATCATGTGTATTACCTGCAAATGTCTACTCGGACAATCCCCAGTTGAACATTTGGTCATAGCAACATCTATACATGGGAGACCCTCATCCTATGAATTCACAGCTGCCTCATTATGGAACACTCTGCAAGTGCAAATCAAATTTGCCAGTTCTTTAAACCACTTCGAAACATCTCAAGACTCTACTTCTAATATGCTTATACTCACTTTCTACACTCTTACCAATCTACATTTCCTCAGCTCGCTTCTTTTGTATATAAGTATAATATTTGTTTATGTTGAGCCTCATGAGCAGATGCTAGTACCTGGAGACGGTGTCCCTAAAAATCCATTATTATCAAGTGACACTTTTAACCAATGTTCTTTGTTTCTTAATAATATATAATATAGGTTTCAGTTATTGTAACTTCTCATTGATATTTGGCTGCACATGATGTTTACAATAGATCCTTCTGATACACTGTGAGGTCAAGTTTTACTGATGCAGCACATGTCTCGGAAACAAGTACATCGTAACACATCAACTAGGAGTTGACTGCTTTACACTTGAATATAGTCATAGACATACTCATATTTCACATGAAAAAAATTGGAGATGACACATAACTTCAAAAGATACATTTTGCAAGTTTATAAAATGTCATTTAGCATCAACGTGTCCATGTTTACAACTGATACACAGCCTCATCAAGTTTTCCAACAACCTCTGTATGTCTCTTGCAGCCCAAGCCTCAGGACTATGAGCACTCTGAACTGCTGATGTACCAGAACCTTGTGATGCGAGAGGCTGGCATGAACCAGCGAGCGCTCGAACATCTCAAGACCTTCGACAACCAGATAGTTGACCGCTTGTCACTCCAGGAAACCAAGGCAGAGCTACTCACTTTGATGGGCCGCGCCTCCGAGGCTGTGGACATCTACAAAGACTTGATCAATAGAAATCCAGAAAATTGGGCGTACTATGGAGGCTTGGAGGAGTCTATGAATCCAGGTAGTGGCACCGTAATATTGAGTTGTTATTGAGAAATGAGATTTCATCTTTGGCTGCACATGATGTTCTTACAATAGATCCTTCTGATATTAATGAGGATAAATTATCCTGATGCGGCTATGATTATAAATTAACTGCCAACGTAAAACTCAGATTTTGGGTGTTGTTTTAGTCTCTATCTGTATGTGTATGCTGGTGTTAGCAAAACATTTACGACAGAATTAAGGATTTTGTTCAAATTTGGTACCACGGTTGAAATGGCGAAATCTTCAGACATCTGTCAATTTTGGTGTTGATTCAATTGTTTTCCAAATTTGAAGCTTGTTAGAATAATAATTCCAAGAAACAATTGATGGTATTTCCTAAGGATGTTGGTTTATTGCTGAGGTATAACGTACACCGTTGAGAGTGACACTGACATGTTTATCTCGAGCCACCAGGTAGTTTGATAGCTTTTTGTCTAGGACAGTGCAGATTGCTGATCTACTTTCCTCTCTGTGCTGTGCAGAGTTACTGACAGTTTGTTGGAAGTACCATGCAATGAGAGAAAGAAACCTACGGTTATGTAATGTAATCACTGAGAGAAGAAAGTAACTGTTCTGGACTGAGAATAGGACAAGAACAAAATAAGATGTCCAGCCTTGAGATGAAATAGCATATTTTTCTTGGACATTACGTCTGAACAAATACTTCCTGATGTGTGAAATAAAAAACTTAAATACCATGACAGATGTAAAACTATATGCAAAATATAACATTGGTACATGATTTTGGTGACCTTCAGAAAAATGTTGATGTCTGATAATCTTTGTAAAGTACAGTCAGACCTTGTTTATCTGGGTGGCGGGACAGCGCAGTGTTAGCGCGTTCCGCTTCGGATCAAGAGATCGGGGTTCGAATCCCGCCAGGGGCACGGCAACTTTGTCTGCAGTAGAGAACTGTTCTACACGCAGTCAGGTTTGGGTGCAATGCTACACTGAATTTCATTGCAGTGTTCGCTAGTTCCAGCCGATGCTCGCAGGTTTCACCGCAATGCATAGCCACATGGCGTTGCGGGCTTTCTCCCTGCCATAATACTAGCAGCCGCGATATAAGTGAAATACTCTTGAAAGCAGCGTTAAACCCCAATTCACCTCACCTCACCTTGTTTATCTGTACCCCATACCCGGAAACTTGGTCTTCCGCACAGTAGTATTTCAAATCTTTATGCATATCTATGCAAATGATGATTCACTTAACCGCATGGCTCCTTGTTCGGACGGGTTTCAACTGCAACCAGTTGTTGAACAACCGGATCTCACTGTACTTCCTTGGAGTGAATGTTATGGGAAATTTTGCTATTTCATTATCACCGGTTTGACCTGAGATTGTTGTTTGACCATGAACTAATGAAACTGATTGTATTTCAGAAACTGAAAAGGAGCGTCTACAGATGTACTTTGACATGCATGAAAAGTACCCACGAGCCTCAACACCTAGGAGGATTCCATTAACATTCTTACAAGGTAGTTATAAGCAATATAGGTTCAGTGAGGATATACAACTGTCTGTGTATCCAAAATCATTCTGGAAACTTAGAAACTTCAAATTTGGATGTTACCTTTGTGGTATTGGTGTGCCTTTTATTGGTTTAAACTCCACGATTCTAATAATTTTAAAAATATTAAAAACTCTTTTGACATGATTGACTAGATTATATTTTCCAATTTATTGATACTGTTTGAAGACTGTCAAACTACATGCAATGAGCTGTGCTTACTTTGGGATATTTTGTGTTATCTTACCTTTATGTAAAATCCTTTAATTTCATTGGACAAAGACGTTTTAACATGTTTCCGTGTCCCCCTCTCAGGAGGGTGACAACTGGAAAAAATATTACCCGCTGTCATAACGACGGCTATTTGCCGAACTCTGTCACTAGAACTCTACACAGCGACGCCGGCTTCGGCTAACGTTATTTTCGTTATCATGGCTGATAGAAGTTATGCAAAGAGTCTGTATGTAAACATTCGTCAGCTGGCGTTCTTTTGCAACTGACAATGGCGACAAATAAACGCTTCGCTTCGCATTCACATGAAGAAATCCTGGAAAAGCGTTCGAAAGTGATTCCTGATAATACAAAGAAATCAAACTACTCATCGGCAAAGATTCTTAAGGAGTACTTGAGAGAAAAGGGCCAAAATACTAATTTTGAGGAATTCGACGCAGTCGCCGTAGCAGAGATGCTTTCACATTTCTACTTGGATATCCGGACAAAAACAGGAGATCAATACAAGACATCCACCCTGGAGAATATTCGGCACAGCCTTAAAGGCCCACTATGCTCCTGAATAAAACACTGGAAGGCGTAAATTCAATTAGTGGGAAAATGGAACTAGCGTTACTCCTACGCAGCTATGTTTCCGTTGCGCAGTGGCCTACTCGCCACTACTTGCCGTACAAGCGCGAATATGAATGCATTTTAATCGAAACAAATACTTCTAACTGTCTGTTTTGTTTTACATGGTAATTGTCTCTTATCATAATAAAAAAAAAGAAGGGAATCGGCAAACTAGCTAAAGGACTTACGTATCGCTCTTCAAGAAACATGTATCTATATATCATTTTGTAAATAACAAAAGTACAATTGTGATGATTTTGCAAGTATTTCGCATGCGAATATAGCAATATACAATGATGACAAAGATTAGAATAACGAACCTGTTTTCTCCATGAGCCTTATAATCCATGTACTATAATAATCGTCCTATGTCAGCGATAAGTTATTCTTCAAATGCCAAATCTGCTTCTTGGAGGTTTTTCGCCAAAGAACACAGAATACAAAGCTCATCCTATCCCTAAATTCCATTGGTGGAATATATGTTCCAACCTTTCAGTGAACGTTTAATTGGCTGACAAATATCTAGACTGACAGTCGCATTAATGTTATTTCATGATTGTTTGTGTGTCACCTAGACCGGACTTTTGACAATTAACATGACAATTGAAATGCCGCCGGTCACCGACATAGCATTTGTTATATAATTGAACCGGTCCAATAAACTTGTTATCTGTAAAAACATAATTACACTACTCAGCGTATATGACTTTGTTCAGCTTAATTGCGTAAACTAATTTGCTGTCACAACACTTCTCTCCTTTGAAGAAACATCTATATGGTATGTTAAATTGAGAATTTGTATTGGAGCTATCATCGTATTTACCCTACCATTACGTTTTCATTTACGAGAGTGTGTATTAGGCTGCATCTGGTAACATAATTCATTCATTCGATCGTGTTCTATAAATGTGTATAATCATATTGTATATGTGTGCGTGTACAATGGTGCAATCTTAATGTTAATTTCACTGAGCTTGTTGAAAATCTTATACATAAAATATTTGGTTTATGGTTTGCATTACATTAAAATATGTTGATTGACACATTTATAATTATAGTAACCTTTTATATCTGATACACAATGTAACTTTATTACACTTATTGATATAATTTGTCACTGATATCAAACGTATATACAATCGTACAAGAGTAAACGAATGTTTCTTTACAACATGTTTCAATATAGCATCCATATTGCAAGGAAATGCTTGAGCAAAGAACCACGAAAATCGTGTACTGCTAAAATCCATCCACAATGTTATCGTTAAATCTAAAAGATTTTCGGATTTTTCATAAATCAATCTTTGTTTCTTAATTATTTCTTATCATCTATTGCCTTGCTGATATGTAACGTCCAACATCTTTACAAGTTTAACGCCTTCAATTGTGTCTTGTAATCTGGTACCATATACATGCCTGTTGGTTTAATATTTTATGATTGTTCAATGTATGCAACTTATTTGTTTGTTTGGTGTGTTTGCAGTTTGTAGGGAGAGGCATTTATGCAAGCATTTTTTTGCTTGTTTGCCGATTCCGTCACTTTTTCAGTGTTTTAATACGTTATAACTATATCAAGCGTTATAGCAACAAATAAAAAAAACTTTAAATGAAATGTAAGATTAAACCTTGATTGTTCGCCAAACACGGAGACATATTTTCAGGAAATCGATGTCACACTTTTACCTCTCTTATGCATTCCTTGAAATCATCCAGTAGCATTTTAATTCTATTATTAGTATTATTAAGCACCTTGATAAACTACGGCTTTCTTTGTGAAATATCGTAATAAATTTGTTGAAACACAATCATGGATGAACATCACATGAAGTATGGTTATAATAAACAACATATACGCGTGTATATGTACTTGTAACCCTGTTTGTCAACCCATCTTTCCATGTAAGATCCTGAAATAAATGCCGTTTAAATAATATACGAGTACTTACATTTACATTTAATCCCGTATGTGAAGTTGTATTGTGGAAGAAGACTCCGTAATATTGTATCAACAACCTGTCAATTAATTGCGAGTTGAAAATGGTTATATTAATTTTGTCTCATGATGATATAATATTATCAGTAATAATAATGTTAATAAATATATAAAAACTTACTCTTCAAATACGTCATCTGAAGCCTGAACAACTCAGGAAGAGGTGTACATATCGGTGTGTGGTGAGATGTTTTGGGTGTCAATTACTTTGTCGGCGACTTATCTTATTCTCTTCACCGGCATTTTCTATTCGTAACATCTTTGCTGTTTTGTCAGACACATGATTTTATCTATTTCACATTTTATGATGCTAATACAACCTGTACCCACACCGTTTTGTTATTGTACTAATTGTCTGCAAAGGTAAGGATAATAAATGAATCTAAATCTGAAATGTCTCGTTTGTTTGAACAACCAATCGTTCAGTTACCTACCAAACTATTTATTAATACATGCAAAGCAAAATATAACCTATATCCAGGCTTTTTAGCACGAGTTACGTTTTGATTACGAATCCCGATTGAGACGAGTTTACTTTGGATACGAAAAGCCGGCGATCGCTCGCCTGCACCTAGTTTGCGTCACGTGACCTCGTTACACATTGCGTAACGGTCTCTACCGCAGTCTCAAGATCGCTTGGACCAGACTTCCTTTAACAGATATTTGAAGTCTCCCCCGTTCTGCAAAGATTTCGATATTATCAAGGACCCTAGATTTAGTGACGCAAACGAATCGTTCAAGACGTCGATGTTGGAGCTGAAGGCCGCCGGTAAGGGTGAAACTGAACACAAGCAAGTAATTTCCGAATGTGACAGAGAGAAGCTGTATTCTTCCATCCACATGAACACTGACACTCCTTACGGTTTGTCGAATAAGGTTCAGTTTGACATTAGATTCTACTTTTTTCGTCGTGGTATGGAGAATATGGAAAAAATGAAAAAATCTACATTTGCCGTTGTGACTGACCCAGAAACTGGACTGAGATTTGTGCAGAAGAATGAAGGCGAACTCACCAAGAATCATCGCGACGACAAAGAATCCTTTGGTGACATCATGATGGAGCAGCCTGGCTCTCCCTTTTGTCCTGTGACATCCTTTGCTGCCTATATCAGTAAGCTACATCCAGAGAATGATAGACTGTGGCAGTATCCGAGGGAGAGTTTCTGTGATACCGATGATGTGTGGTACTGTCTCAAACCAATCGGCAAAAACACACTGGCTTCTTTCATGAAGAACATGAGTAAACGTTGTGGACTTTCCCAGATATACACTAACCACTGCATCAGGGCGACAGGGGCGACTATTCTTACTCGGGACAAGTTTGCCAGCGCTCAGATCATGAGCGTCACCGGGCACAAAAGCGTTAGTTCTCTTTCAGTGTACCAACGTGTATCAAACCGAGAAAAAATGCAAATGAGCCACGCTTTATCCTGTGGGATGCGTAGCTCTACTTCAAATCCAGCTATTGAGCCAACATCTTTCGAAAACAGATCTGCCGTCAAAGCCGTCACAAGTTCAAGGTCGGGGGAGACATCATTGTTGCCGATAACACCGAGACCTCAACAAGATGAAAACCAGCTGGATTTCTTTGAAAATATGGATCTAAACGATTTATTTTGTGACTATCCGGTACTCAACAGTCAAGCTAATGTGAAAATGAATCAAACATCGTCAATGTTCCAGAACTGCACCATTCAGAACATTAACGTCATAGTACGAAAATGAACTCTCAAGGACGCATAGTTCGGCAAATGTAACAGCTGATCGATCAGCTGATCTTTGTTATGGTTTGCGCTTTTGCTTATGAACAGTACTGAACACTGAACAGTAAGAAACGTTCGCATAGTTTGATTGATTTGGGCTTTTTATATTAGCCTGTGTTAGTATTTGTTGAGTTTATCAAATGTATTCCTCTCTCTAAACTGATTGTTTTACAAAACCTCAATTAAACATCTTATTAACATTCCATTCTGTTTTCTCGTTTATGAATCACGAACGGGTAGAAAATCAGGTTCAATTATTCAACATTTAAATAATACTAATATACAAATACATTTCACTTAAATAATTGGATTCATAGTAAATATTTGTTCCTGTTTCACTGACATTCGAAATCTAAGAGTTCGGCAAATCTACAAGCCAATCAGTAACGGACAAAATCATGAAATCTTTTTTCAAATATGAGTGCAAATGAAACATCGCGGTAAGATAAATACGTTGTATGCTTCTTCCTCGGGTAATACGGTCTGATGTACCATCTTTGTAGCAGTGTCATCCCTCGCCTGACGGCTCGGGTGACACTGCTACAAAGATGGTACATCAGACCGTATTACCCTCGAAAGAAGCATACAACTTATATTGAATTATTGCATCTTCAAAACATTATTTGTGATGTATGTCTTAAACTATAGATAACAAATCATGCAAGGCCTTATGTGATACTTCATACGATTCTGTTTTGTAGATTTTACTGCACATGATGTTAACAATAGATCCTTCTGAAATCTGTGAGGTCAAATTTTACTGATGCAGTACTTTGATTCTATTGAAACTACTTCGATAAAATTATGACCTGAACGTTTTTGAAAGTTAATTTTGGAATATTGTGTGAATAATATGTATCTTCTGTTTAGGTGACTTGTTAAGATCTTATGCTGATGAATATTTGAAAAAGGCTTTACGGAAAGGCGTTCCACCACTGTTTGTAGCCATGAGGCCACTTTATCATGACCCAGAAAAGGTGAGTTAAACTAAGATGTATTTTCCAAATAACTTCATGATTGTTCTTAAATGTCTTGTTCATCAAATGTTTAAACATTTGTATTGTGATTTTGTGTTTATATCTTTGTAATGCTGGTAATGACATATTTGTGTTATAATTTTGTGGTGATATCCTATAATACTGGTAATCATGACATGTTCATGTACTGATGTTGTGGTAATATCTTAAAAATACTGGTAATGACATATTTGTGTAATGATTTTGTGGTAATATCTTTGTAATATTTGTAGTGGTTCATTTGTGATTTTTGGTAATATCGTTAATACTTGTAATTGATGTTGAATATTGATATTCTTTCTTCACATTGCAGGTGAAAATTATAGAAGACCTTGCATTAGGATATTTGAGTAATCTGACAGCCACGAGTTACTTCGACAAATCAGTAGGTGAGTAGAAATTACAACCATAGCCATTCTAAATATGTCTTTGAACTCTTCAACCAAGATTAATAAATGTCCCAACTAAATGCATCTGGGATTAGGGTTTCAGTTTGGGGGTTTCTTCTGCAGAAAGTTTTCAATTTGGATTTAGAAGTTCATGTGTAGTTTGTTTCCATATTATGGCTCTTTTTTGATTACTTATCTTTCGACATTAGTATTTCATATTAGATATCAATTGATGTTGTCTTTTGTCCCAGATATCTTCACTGCTGGTTGGTTAAAGATCCTACCTATATAAGTGTTTTAAGAATCAAAGTTATTAAGGAAAGAAGAAAATATTGGTTTTTGAAAGAAAATAAGGTCCAATTCTGCATGAACTTTCAACTAAGAATTGTGTGAAGGTTGTTTCCAGGTTTATTTGATTGTTTACATCACTGTCTGTTGTGTGATTGTTAGCGGAGGACGAGGAGAGGGAGCCAGCGACAGCATTACTGTGGACGTATTATTACCTAGCTCAACACTTCGACTACCTTGGCGACCTGAAGAAGGCCATCCACTTCTGTGATCTTGGGCTGGAACACACGCCACTCCTTATAGAGCTCTACTGCTTGAAGGCAAAACTTCAGAAGGTACGAGAAGTCTGAGTCATTGACCTTATTAACTTTGAACAAATCTTGTTTATGCTTTTCATGTACAACCATGATCAAACCTACAGTGATGAAGTAGTGATTGTAAGAATGCCTCTTGGTTAGAATAACTTTTTTTGCTCATAAAAAAGAAGACTTGTGTATTATTCTTATTCACCTGTCTCGGTCTGCAGCAGTAGATACTTTAACCTGGGCCACAACTTTTTCAGTGATAGACCTTTTATATCCCACATGTGTATTCATTGTGACAAGATAGTTCAGATGAGGTCATAATAGTTTCTCCTTATGGCCTTGACCGTTATTTTTAATTGGTCAGCACATTTTAGAGTTAACAAATCTGAGCACAATTGTATGATAAATACATCCTTAATGATTCCCAACAGAGACATGATCTGGAGGTTCACACAGCTATCACTTATTCATGTTGCAGCATGCGGGAGACATTGAGGACGCAGTGAGGCTGATGGACGAGGCTCAGAGTCTGGACACGGCTGACCGGTATATCAACTCCAAGTGTGCCAAGTACATGCTCCGCGCCAACCTCATACAGGAGGCTTCCGAGATGTGTGCCAAATTCACAAGGGTAAGTAAGAGGTTAATCATGGTACTGTCGGCAAAGATTGTCTCTTTGAGTATAAATTGCGTTCAGACTGGTTTATAGCTTTGTATATACAGTGTATATAGAAAATGTTTGTTTCTATCCCTGTAAAATCTCTAGACATGCTTGTGAAGTTGAGTTATGAATGAAGCGTTTTGCACCTACAGGAGGGAGTGTCCGCCACAGAGAACCTGAACGAGATGCAGTGCATGTGGTTCCAGACAGAGAGCGCCGCAGCTTACCAGCGTCTCGGCAAGTGGGGTGAGGCGCTCAAGAAATGTCACGAAATAGATAGGGTACGTGTCCTTTGTAGTCTGAACCTTTCTTTAATTCATAAATGTTAAATTTGGGTTTTGAGGTAAATACATGCAGTTGTCAAATTAAATTATTGATGGGTTATAAAAAAAATCTGCTTCTGCAGTCACTGTAAAGATTTCATTGAAATTGAAATAATTTTGAATATTTCCTGGTTTGCAGCACTTTACAGAAATCATTGAGGACCAATTTGACTTCCACACATACTGTATGCGCAAGATGACGCTGAGGGCGTACGTTGGTCTCTTGAGACTGGAAGACAAGCTCAGAAGTCATCCCTTCTACTTCAGGGCAGCTAGAATAGCTATTGAGGTGGGTACTCTGTCTCCTGAAGTCAAAACACAATGTTGTTACAGACCAGAGAATATGCAAAATAATGAATACTTAAAGGGTAATCAAGGTATGAGAAATAACGTTTAAGGTCACTAGCCTTGGCAAATGTTTTAATGCCATTTAAGGCAGTTTGAAAAACATAATAAATGTCAACCTGAGATAATAATTTATGCATTGTCTCTATTTATTGTCCATTGCATGTAATGAAACCATTAATGAATTTCTGTTTCTGTTACAGATTTACTTGCATTTACATGATCATCCCTTCACAGAACACGAACAAGAAAATAATTTAGACACAGGTAAATAAGCATATCTTTTGTACTTAACATTTAAAAGTTTCTGTATTTAAGTTGTTGTTTAATAATTTAAATTCGTTTTGGTTGTAATCCATAAATCAAATGAACCAATGGATCTAAATTATCTTGTTAATAGCTTTCTTTGAATCACATCAATTCATCTCAGGTGCAGAGATAAATATAATGCATCAGAAAGCTAAGATTATTGAAACCTGTACAGCAAGTGTGTATTCTTCTCCGTACAGAGAACCTGAGCCCAAGTGAGCTCAAGAAGATGAAACGGAAGCAGAGGAAGGCGGCGAAGATTGCGGAGATGGAGCGGGAGAAGCAGCGGGCGGAGATGGAGAAGCGGGAGCTACAGAACAAGAAGAGTCAGGACGGAGACCTCGATGGACCCAAGGAAGAAGAGCTTGTTCCAGAGAAACTAGCCAAGGTTAGGATCAACATGTATTTCAGGATTATCATCTACCTTCCAAAATTATCTGAGATATTAATTAAAGCCGTGGATTCCTAAACATGTCTATATTGGATGCTAGTGATGATCTGAAGAAACACTTGATGAATGAAGGATAAATTACTCTTGAAAGATTTTTGCCAATTTATCCATTTATTTGTTGACTCAACTCTTTATCTTTTAGTGTATCCAGCTATCTCTACTCTACTCTGAGTCATGTTACATATGAAGGTGACGAAGGCAATGTGAAATTCTACTAATTAAGACCGTATTAATATACTGTCCTGACTATTGGTTCCAAAACTGGATTTAAATCCAGCTTGATCTCCCAAAGGATTCAATGCTTTGATCTGTTTGCCTAGGCTGAAGATCCTCTAGAACAGTCTATCCGGTTCCTGAAACCTCTGCAGTTGCTGTCTCCCAACACTGTGGAAACCCATGTACTAGCATACGAAATATACTCTAGGAAAGGTAAGCACTTGGAAGATGAAAAATCTTTTTCAGAAAAAAGCCTTTATTTGGCTATTTTTGTCAAAAGTTGAAAATGCGCAATCAGTGGCCGTAACTTACATTTCGGCGAAAATCAGGGAAATTTTGTTCAACCCTGATTTCAGAATTTCTATTCATCCGCTCTGGACAGAATGTCATTAAATTATCTTGCACCTCTCGGTACTCAGACTGTTTTTGAATTCTACTTGCAGGCAAATTATTACTGATGTTGCAGTCTATTAAACGTGGGTTCCAGTCTGATCCCTACGACCCACAGTTCCACATATGTAAGATTAAATTCCAACAACTAGGTAAGTGTCTCCATGTTTCTTACAATCATATGAACTTTACATATTTACAACTTCAGTCTATAAATGTTACTGTGATTAAACTGAAGTTTTGTTACTTTGTATTTACAACTTTAGTGTTGCTATGCTCAAACTTTGAGGTTTTGTTTATATGTTCTTTTATATTAATGATATTTATATTAATTGAAATATTTCAAAATGTTCAGAAATTTGTTGTATAATTTTAGGACTTCTTAAGACTTCTTCTATGTGAAATTTAATTACCAATTAAGGGTTATTAAAATCAAATACAAGTTACAATTTTGTCTAGAACAATGGTTTTACTTACTCTTGAAATCGCTGATCTCACTTTCTCAACTTGTTGCCTGTCTTTGATTATTCCCTGTTAAGTTGATTCCTATAAATTGACCACTTAGAATGGATTGTAACTGAGTTCCAACAGCTAATGTTTAACCCCTTGTCATCTGAACTTACTTGATTTGTTTATGTGTATGCTCAGTGAAGAAGAGAGAGCTGAGCGAACCCTTGCAGTCTGTGATACACCAGGAAGTGGACCGAGTGTACGAGGGCAAGTCATCGCTCACTCTCAACGAAGAATTCATTTCGAAAAATTCAAAGTCCTTAGAACACTTACTTGCAGGTAAGTTTGGTTGATAAAAATAGCATGTTTACATTAAAGAAGTTGTTACCAGTAATCTTGCTTTTCCAAAGATTTGTTGGTTCAGATAATTAATTTCTATATTCAGCTGCGTCCGTACGTCACATTTCTTGTTTACGCGATATTTCATGAATCGTTGCATCCAGTGTCTTCAATTTTGGTACCAGCCTACAATGGGTGACTATGCAGACACCAGTCGAATTGCATGACCTTGACCTTATTTTCAAGGTCACCACAGCACTTTGACCGGCTTTCAGCTCTTGTTAACGCAATTCATCCAAAGTCTTCAAATTTGTTGTTGGCCTACATTGGGGGAAGACGCAGACACCAGTCGATTTTGGTGACCTTGATCTTATTTTCAAAGTCACCGCGACACTTTGACCACTTTTCGAACTCTTGTTAACTTAATTTATCATTACCTGATGGACCCAGTGTTTTCAATTTTTGTACCAGCCTACAATGTGTGACTATGCAGACACCACTCAAATTGCATGACCTTGACCTTATTTTCAAGGTCACCACGGCACTTGGACCAGCTTTCAGCTCTTCTTAATGCGATCTCATGGAGCATTGAATCCAAAATCTTAAAATTTGTTGTCGGCCTACATTGGGGGAAAACTCAAACACCAGTTAATTTTGGTGACTGTGACCATATTTTCAAGGTCACCGCAGGTCCGCGACACTTTGACCGGCTTTCAGCCTCTTGATATTAACCCTTAGCATCCATTATCTTGAAATTCTGTGACATCTGTGATTAGGGAATTATGCAGACGCCAGTCAACATTTAGTGCATAACACTGACCACATTCTTGTTAATGTTATGTCATGAACCTTAGCACCCAATGTCTTCACTTTTAATGTCATAATGACATTTTTTACCAGAACTGCAATATGTGTCTTACATGACTCAACGTTGGAGGTGGGGGACATTGCCATGTTAGTGGCAAACACTTCAACTGTCATAATGTAATTTTAACCCCCTGGTGAAACCAAGCTTTGTTCAGATCATCAATTTCTCGTTTCTTATTTCTGTCATAATGTCATTTAAACCCCTGGTGAAACCAAGCTTGGTTTAGAATCAGATCATCAATTTCTTGTTTCTTATTTCTGTCAATGTAATTTTAACCCCCGGATGAAACTGAAGGAACTTGTTTTGTGACGTAGCCCGTCTGTCTGTTCATCCCTTCCTTCCGGAAAGGGTACCTGTTTTCTGTAATCAACTTCTTCCACAGCTTTTGATCAATCTTTCTGAAACTTTACTCATGCTTTTCATTTGTGATACGCATATATATGATTTGTTCAGATCATTGATTTCTTGTTTCTTACTTCTATCATAATGTATTTTTAAAATGTATGTGAATGTTGTTTAATTTTAAACTACAAAAGGAATGGTTGATCTTTTGCAGGAGGGAGAATGATGTACGAGTTAGACCCTTCAACACAGCAGAAAGCAATCTCTCTAGCTACTTCCTTGTCAAACGATATCAAAGGAATCACTATCAAGGTAACGCTTCTGATATACTGTTATTGATGGATTACTTGCTGAGAATCAACATTCATACCACTACAATTGTAAAGTTGACCCGAATGAAAGGTATTTGTAAATAAATGTTTAAATATAATATTTTGCTTTGTTAATATGTTAATTCCACTAAAATGTCTATTTGCAAAAAAATAATTTCTCAATTGGTTTATTCAAAGATAATAAAGTTGCTATAATCTGTAATTCAGAACTGCATCGAGGTGCTTGAGTGCTTGTGCCGTGGCGACTTCGGCAGCTGTGAGAGCGAGGCACAGGACTACCAGGCCCGATGTCATAATGTGTTCCCATATGCAAGCGCGTTCACCATCCCTCCCTGCACCCAGTCTGAACAGGGCGTCGTCACCAACGGGTCCACGTCATAGGCCCTCACACAACCCCACACTGTGATAATCGCTGACACATCATTCTTATTGCCAGACTCTGATTTAGTGTAAAGAGAGAGGCACTTAGATACCGCCCAGTGATTACACTGAGAACTGGGTCTACCATTGCCCGAGTAGCCCGACTCGGACAATTTGACTTCATTGTGCTGTGACAGACACATGAACAATTGGAGTGCATAAACAAGTCGAGCTGTCCCTGGTGTTGGAGCAGCTGGCGGACAACATCCTGCTTAATTGATCTCTACACAAGGAACTCGTCTTAATCTTTCTCTCTGTGCCCTCCTCCCATCTTATCAGCTGCAAGTGAACACGTCACATTTACCAAGGGAGCTTGTAAGTTTCAAATATCAAGATTGTATTTTGCCTTCTGGACAAAATGAGTGTTTTCATTGTGATCAAGAGACCTTTTTTTCATTTTGAGTGTGTGCCTAAATAAACTAGAAATACATATTTGGCCGTAGAAAGGACTATATTGTTAACCACTTATTCTACCAGCCAGCATTTAGTGCTTGAGCTACAATGTTTCTCAATGTGAGCGGAACCAAGATTGTGCACAAACAAACGGCTCGTGTCCTGAGTCTTGTATCCAAGATAGAAATCGTGGATTCTGAAAAGTTATTTATTGAAATCTTATGGAAGGAGTACAACAAAGGCTTGCTTCCCTTGTGCCAAGAGTGCGTACATGTCGACATTGCTCAATCTCTGCCCAATCAAGACTCGCTGCTGACCGGCCGGCCAACCATCCTACAATTGGTTCCACATCTTGACCTGTATGAAGAATTCTTTACAAAGTTGGCAATGAATTTGATTAATAAGGTGTGCTTTAAGATGAATGTGACTGCAAGAGGCTTTGTTGCCCTCGCTTTGTAAACTGGATTTCTCATGAATTCAGCTGCAAAGTGTGGCAGCCCATATTGGACTTAATGAACCTACCAGCAAACTGACATTAGCGAATATGCTTGTAAACTTTATGGAATGATTAAGTTCATAATGTGAAATGTTTCATAGCAGAATATGAATTTCATAGTTTCATATTAATGATTTGTGCACAATATTCAATTGAATCATTGCTATGCCGAAGTGGTCAATTGTACATTTGTTTTTTAGAAGAAAAGAAAGGTATTGGTTTTTCACAAGTTAAATTCTGTCCTGAAACCTTAAATCCTGTTCAATTATTTAACTATATACAATGTGTCAGCTAGCCGCTAATGGCTGCGATACTGTCGAACTGCGTAAGCCCTTGCTCACAATGTGTCAGTTATGTGATAAATAACAGTTTGTAATGGAGAGAAATTCTCAAACTTGTCAATATATGTATTATATGCAATTTTCATTTTAAGGGGTGAAATTATTTTTCATTTTGAAAGAAAAAGTAAAAATTAAACTAATTTGTTTCCCCAGTGATAAACTGTTTTAAAACATCATGAAATAGTTGTCTAATTTTAAAGATAAAGCATTTGCAATAAAAGTTGGTAGTTATTTATCATTAATTAATTCTTAGGATAGATCTTAGTCCAAAGTTGAGGAGTGTTCTATGTCAAGCATTCTTTTCACTAGAACAAGTTGTCAATAGTTCTAACATGTTCATGGTTACATCAGATTAAATATATAGCAAGCAAAATTTGCTTAGTGGACCAAAGATTAATAACCAGTCCGTATAGATTGAGTTAGTGAAGCATTGTCACAACTGTCTTATTTTTTCTTGATCATTTATGCCTCAGAAGAGATTTGACATTATTTTTTGTGTAAGAAATTGCAACTACAAATGTTTATGAATACGTCGGTCATGAGAAGTTCTTACTTTATGAATTTATTTTGTGAATCTGCTTCAATTTCGAAAGTAAATTGATAATTTCTATATTTATAGTCAGGCCTAAAATTGAGAAAGGAGCATATGTCAATGAAAATAATTCTTTTGCCAATATTATTTGTAACTTTTTGTAAACAGGATTTGAATGAGCTTAAATTTGTTTCATAATAGGAGTGCCAAGATGCATTAAACTTTCCATACCTGTAATTAAGCTACTTATATGAACTTGTTTGCCAAATATGAGTGTTTATTCATGAAATTCTTCATCAAGTTATGTAAGAACAAATAATATACAAGCACTTCCTGTTGTCATGGAAAAGCTTAGAAAAAATACGGCAACAAAAACATTGCTGTCCCTTACCCTGTGGGAACATTTTTAAAAGGAAATTAAACCTGACAATCTTTAGAAATCAGACTGCTTTGAATATATGATTAGCATGATTTTCAATTAACAATTTATTGAATATTCGGTAGCCATGTCAGTCTTGACTGACGGTTGACTGATGTAAAGCAAAGATTCCATTTTAGTCTGGTCCATTCTTTACGAATAATTCCAATCTCAATCTAGACGTTTTTCAAGAAGTGCATGATCAGCATTGTGGACATAGATGTAATTCTAATCACTTGTCCAGATGCTCTTCCAAAGAGTCCTTGTTTCCTCCAGTTAACATACATCTCCCACAAAATATAAGATCCATGTGCTCTATTTATATACACGACCACAAAGGCACAGCAAAGAAATTTCCGAATTTTGATCAAAATATTATTTTGCCTTTTGGTAACAGCTAATGATGAGAATCGTCTTAATCCTGAATTCTTGGATGCAGCCCTATCCAATTTTGTTTATCTCCTCTATTACTACCATATTTGCTACATTTAATCATAGCACTGAATTGTTAATTGAATTTAACTAGGAATTGTATTGATTTTATATCGTTCTCGCTTAAAATTTGAATTAAGAGTCATCTAGCCCAGACATGGAATCCTTGCTTATTGAATGTAGTTGGTTAAATTTTTATTAAGCAATGAAGTATGTGAAGACCTGAGTTGATTTCCCATGAAAATGGTAAATATTTCTGCAAGACAAAACTGTAATATTTACACACTTTCAGTAATTATTTGCAGATGAATGATTACTCTGAGAATTTGCAGGTATTAAATTGGTTAAATTGAATGAATTTTGTTTTTCAGTGATATTTCACATGGGTCACAGATGGACCAACATTGTTTTGTTACAGAAATTCACAAGACAACAGCAGAACTAGTTTCTTAAGAGTTTTTCTACCATTAATGTAAGAATATTAAAGGCACCATAACACGGCATCCTTTTCTGCAACTGAACAGTGTCTCTCTAGCGTATTATCTGTCAAGAATATCAACACTCGTTGGTATAGCATTTATCATTTGCACGAAATAACTCAAAAAGCTCAATTCAATTAATGTGACATCATAATAAAACACTAGTTACCTGCGTAAAATTATGACACGTATGAAAAACTATTAAATATGGTTGACTCTCTGCACTTCATCTTCAATATTGTGAAGTTAATAGATAATAAAGGCCATAGCGCAAGTTAAGACTCTATCCAATTAGGTCATCATCATAACAGCACATGCTGCAGTTTTTGCTGGTAAGATGTTTACGCTCCAAGTATGGCAAAATTCTCACTTGTGAAGCTGTCCGCCTTGACTTTGAAAATCGATAACAAAGTAGGACTTTTCTGCAGGGCTCATAGCATACTAACTCATGGGCTGCCTAACTATTGTGAAAATGTGCAATAGTGAGGTGTTCACAAAATAAAAATCATTAAACTTATCCCTGCCACAACCGAATTGAAATGATATCTGCGTCCTGGCTTTTCTTGTCATGTTTTAACCAGAAAATTGTTTTCATGAACGTGCACTGGTATATGCGTCAAGCAGGCATTGTAGAGGTTTTCTGTTTCTTTAGATTACTATTTTAGGCCATTTCCAAGGAAACTCGACTTAGATTTTTGTTTACGGAGAACTAAAAATTAAAAGTCTTATCAACCAAACTTGGACAGGTATGTGAAACACTCTTATGTAAGTGTGCCTTTTGGGGTTTCAACTTCTTCCGACTTTCATTTTGGACCATTTCCATAGAAACGCTTTGTAGACTTTTGTTTCTGGAGTTCAACTCAAAAACCACAAGGCCTATTTAAACCAAACTTGGAATGTGAACAAAATTTGAGATGTATCTTTTACGGTTTTCAAGTTCTTCGAAATTTCCATGGAAAAACATCAAGTGCATAACCCTAAAGCAATGTCAAATAATTGTTGTGTAGATGTACCTTTCGGGGATGTCATTCTTAAAATTACTATATACAATTTTTTCCAAATCAGAACTCGAAAAATTACGCTGAGCTCATTTAAACTAGGGTTGTTGAACAATTTTCAACACAATGTCATTAAGGATTTGTTAAAGACTAAAGCTCCATAATTAGCTTACAATATTATTTCCTACTTGGCAGGAGGAAGACCTGAAGTTTGCTTGGTAATTTTAATTCAGATTATAAGTGGAGGTTCAGTCTGGCCATGGAGTTGACTGAAGGAGCCAGTACGTGTTTGCTTGTGTAGTCCCTACGGTGCTTCGCTACCTTGGAAGGGAGTGTATGATTAGTCTTCATCTCTCTTTATTTGACGTGAAAAGGTCTAAAAATGGAATAAGGTTAAGCCGAACTGTCTGCAATATGTATAGAGAAGTTTGCACGAGGAGTCCTACACGTACAGCAGGTTTGCTCCATGTTGTGTGATGTGGACGTGTTGATACGGCCTGTACTGAGAGGAGCTAGATAGGGGCTGTACTGAGAGGAGCTAGATAGGGGCTGTACTGAGAGGAGCTAGATAGGGGCTGTACAGCATTGGAGTTGATCTAGCCCTGGACAGCCAGCGCTGTTTGAGAATGTTTCTGTGTGCTATATGTGAATAAATTCATCTTTTTTATGCATTCCTACATCGTTGTTGTGTTGTGTTTAGAGGACTATCAGTAATTGACCAGTTGTAAATTAATTTCTTGTCATATTTTCAAGTATGAAAATCCTGAGAATTATGATTCTGGCCACACCCTTAAAACCTATTTTCGTCTTCTCAAGCAGAACTCTTTAGTTAATGGGTGTTATAAATTGTTGATTTGGTGACTATGAAAGACCATGTCTTCAAAACGAAAATCCATAAAGCTGATCGGGTCGGAAAGGAACCCGGCCAAAATGTGAAAATCTGATTAGCAATAAGATCCAATCAAATTGAGGGCGCAGAAAATCTGGAAGTATGTTTTCATCTTTAAGTCCAATGTAAACAAAAACGGTGTCCAAAGACTGTCAAGCTGACCAAATTACTGCAAGTTCTGGGCGATGTACAATTTTGTTGCAAGATTATAGAAAAGGTAAGGAACTACACTATGAAGTCAGAAAATGTCAATTTGAAACAATGAAAGGAACCAATGTTTCATTTGAATGGGGTTATTTTGATGTGGGTCTCCATGAGATGGTTCACTTGAGTAATACCTTATGTCAATATTAGCCTTAATGTTGGAGACCATGAACGATGCAATACCTGATAAAATACAGAGTCCATTGCCAGATTGGCTTATGGTATGGGTCGTCCAGAAGAATTGGTACACCTCTAAAACTGAAATATTTTGGGAGAGGACCTTGCACGTTGCCAACGAAGTTTGTTCATTTGGATCTCATCCACAAACATGGACGTGGCAGGCATTAGTAAATTATTAAAATGACTTCTCCGGAACCAGTTGACATAGGAAGATGAAATTTTCAGAGTAACATCTTTGTTACTTGAAATCGTAAGTTGGTTCGTTTGGTCTTGCGTCTGACATTTCAAAATATAAAAGTTTTGACAGTATGTTGTATACACAAAGAACTTAATTAAGCACCACCTAATATTTTCAGTGATACAAATATACATACCGGTAGTAACGAATATGTATTGTTAGATGGTAATTGGTATGGAACTGCATTTCCTCTAGACAGTGTTAGGGTTTTCTGTTTTCACCCCATAATGCATGTGAAGCACACCACCCACGAATTTCTGAAATTGCGGTTTTAAATCGTTCTTGAAATCAGTATAAATCTTGGAAATTTTCGAATGATTGAGTCGTTGCCTCTGAACATGGCTCGAAGGTGACTCGCTGAAGCAAAAAGATAGCAAATTATTGGAATGAGTTCAACCGAAATGTCTTGTAGAGGTCTCGCCGCTAATGGCTGCAATACTGCCGAAGCGGCGTTAAGCAATAACTCACTCCATTGGCCACTTGTCCTGTATTCATGAATGATAACGCTTGGCCTCACCATTCTCGACTTTTGATTAATTTTCTGCATTAAATGCAGTATCCAAACTTCCATGGCCTGCCATGAGCCCGAATATCAATCCACTGGAACACATTTGGGATATGATTGGACGCCGAGTGCAAGCCATGGACCCACCAGAACAGGATTTAGTCGGTTTAGAAGTAGCTTTACATCATGAGTGGCAGCTGTTACCTCTGCAGCGAATCAAGAGACTCACCACAATGACGTGGAGGATGGTTGAAGCGATCATCCGGGCACGTAGCGGATACACCCGTTATTGATAACGCGATGGTCATGTGTTTCCTTAAAAAGAACATTGTCCAACTGGCAATATAATGAGATACACTTTACACATTGTATTCAGTTTTGTCTGTTTAGCTAAGATGATGCACTTGCATAAAATAACAGCATTTCTTCGATTAATTTCACAAGATTTTCACAGTGGTTGGGCATCGTCACACACATCTGAAAATAAGAGGTGGTGCTTGATTCAGTTCTTTGTATATACTTAGCACAATGTGTGAGTCAAACAGATAGCTCCTTATCAACATACTTTTGACCAGCATACTGAATTGTAATTGATGACTATTTATTGCATATAAACATAAAAGCAAGTAAAATATAAAAGCATACTGTTGTGTTGATATGATCATTTTGTTTGGATGCTCAATAAATTCATGACGAAAGCCATCGCGTTGCTAGGTTACCAGACAGTTTGGAAATGAAAAGAGGTCATTGGACTATACAAATAACCATCTTACAAAACCATTCCGTTAGGCAGCAGTGAAGAACTGGTCACATCATCGGTCCACAAAACTTCCCCTGAAACGTATCTACCCGCCGCTCGTCCTTGACAAAGCTATTTAAAAATACAGTCGCTTACCAAAGATGTTTTTGTTACTGAATCAAAAGTATTGTAATGGTGTAGCATCTTTCTTAAGGGGGATGTTACATTATTTTCAAAAAAGGTAATGAAGAATGGTTATTCATTTAAAAATGGTTAAACTTGACATCAACTTGGGAGAACGTGTTGAGATGTAGATATGGCCGGAAGTAGTTTAGCAGTTCTTGATTGGTGTAAAAGACCCTCAGTTGTTGAGTGTAAAACCGAGACATCATCATTACACCATCCGTCACTGTTATAACTCTGCATCAGACAGTGATTTCTTCAGCTTAAACATTGGAATTGTCAAGAATGCTGACGCTGAAACGATCGACAACGTATACGGCTTTTAGAAAAGCTACAACACGGATATAACAAAATATGTGGAATTTAGATAGACGGATTGTCTACTACAAGGATATAGTTTCTGACCAACTCTGTTATTAGCAGCAGTCTCTTATTGTGCATTGTGTTCAATAACAAATGTGCTGTTTGAAACCGGCCTGCGACAGGGATATGGCATTAGACTGCCTCTAATAAAGAAAGTTGAAGCCAGGTCGAGGGTCACTGCTCGGTGGGGTGTTGTGAGATGACCACTGCTCCTCGTAAACTAGCGACCATCTTACAAAACCACACCGTGAAATGACAACAAACGGTCTGAAAGAGAATAATTCGTGTAGAACGACGTATAGTGACATTTTACTGATACAGTGAATCTATAGGTTCCAATCTTAATATATGCATAAAACCTCTGACACACGTGGGGAACTGTTAATTGACAAATGTTTTATTGTCGAGGGATAGATACTGTATATATCTACAATATTGTTTTAATGCATAATGCCAACTCACTTCCATGTGCCCTCTAGACCAATCAAGTCTTCAGTCCTTTGAACCTTCGAGTTCGTGTTGCTAGATGTTGGGAAACATTTGATGTTTGGTGTAGCGTGAGTCCAGTCAGTTATACAAAAACTGAAACATCAACATTACACCATACAACATCTGTTCGTTCAATGCTTCTGGATCTCCTGGTGGCTACTGGATGCTTCCTTCATACTCCAGATCTTTCTACCTTTCATTCACAGATGTCATCTCCCCCGATGACATGAGATGTGACGTCCCCAATCCAATAGTGTGAATTGTGAGAATGTCATTTGACCAGTTCCACCAACGACTATCTCACAAAACCACACCAGCAGAAAGTTTCAATTAAAGAGCCTTGACCATCGACAAGAAGAATGTTATCTTTGACAAACATTTTAAGAATACATCTTAATTTCCTGGTACAAAAAGACGTGTCCTCAAAATCAAGTTGGTTTTGTCTCCAGCGGTGTGGGTCTTGAGAATGTCATTGGATCATACCCACCAATAACTTTCTAACAAAACCACACTGACAGGACTTTGCTTACCAATAGAGGACAACGCTGCACTGAAAGGACAATGCTAAACTAACAAGACAATGATTCACTGAAAGGACAAAGCTACACTAACATGACATTATAAAATCCTGCAAGTGCAATGTCTGCTGACAGGATAATGCTACGCTGACATGTTCTACAAAATAATGTTGATCAAATTCCTTCAAAAGCTATAGTCTATCGATAAAAGGATTATAAACCGAAAAAGACATGTTTGGTCAACAATAAAATACACTATCAACATGTTGCCATCTACAGCACAGACAAAATGGTAGAGATCGGTAGTAGAGGAAAGAATTGTTGTTATACCCTATTTGAACCCACCCAGTAACCTAATGTACCGTAGATTGTTTATAAACCAACAGTATTCAATGCTGTCCAGATAGGAAAAGATTTTTTTATCTGGAAAATGACATTAAGAACGCAGTTTTCAGGCAGTGAGGTTGAAAAAAATAATTCATTCATGTGAATGTCATGCAGAGTGTATAACGAACGACGTTCTTACCAAACAGGAACAAGACCTCAAGTAGAGATGATATATTTGAGGCAAAACCACGAAAGGTCACGGAACAATACATGTCATTAAAACGCATATTTCTTTTTTCAAAATATCCAAAGACAGAATCCTGCCTAACGACATAAATTCACAAAAATAGCGGATTTTTTCGGGCAAACTTTTTATTCAGGCAAGTGACGGAAGATCATTAAACAATGCGAATCGTTAGAACGTCATGCGGAAAAAATAACGAATGACTTTTCTACAAAAACACACAGGCAAACGACAGATTGCAGCGATGTTATATTTCACGCAAAACCATGGAAGACCATTGGACAATATCTTTCGAAATTTAAGGTAATAAACGTTTCGAAACCATTAATTTATTTGTTTTAATCGTAAAATTGTTTGTTCAAACGAATATTGTTCCGAGCATTGCATTGGCCTCTGCTTTTTCACACGACACGATTCATGATTCGAAAGCTTATATCTGTATCGAAAGAATGCATACGCTTTTTTAAAAAACGTCTATACATTTTTTTTAAAAACGACTATCGAGCAAACGATTTTTTCAAGCATTTTACCGATTCAAAGTTTTTCGATTCAGATTTGTAGGGCAAAGGGATTGTTTCCATCATACGATCTTTTTCAGGCAAGAGACGGAATGCATTCAGCAATGCGAATCGTTAGAACGTCATGCGGGCTATTAAACGAATGACTTTATAACAAAAACACACAGGCAAACGACACGATTTAGAGATGATATGTCCAGATAAAACAGGAACACATAACTGGAGGATAACATTGGCATTTACCAGGTCCCCTATCTCATGGCTGTCATCAGACACCGGACACTTGACCTCTTCATTCTTGACACGTCCATTTGTGTTGCCTTTCAGTATCTTTTTCTTCCATTACGATGTTCTTGAGTGCATGGAATGTCGTAGGCCTAGCATGTACCGATTAGAAATCATATATTCTCCGGACTTAAAATTATTATACGCAACAACCAACTGTATCGACAGAATCTATGGACCTTTATCCTCCATACCAACTCACTTGGATGAAGTGTCTTTAGGACCTTCTCCAGTCATCATCAAGAAAGGGCAGCAACAGTAAAACGTTCTAAGTGAATGCCCATCACGAATCTCCGAAACGCATTAAAGAGGCCATCTTGCATATTTGGAGCTTGTTGCAAGAAACTTTGAAACAAAGTATACATGTTTGAATGTTTTCTTTATCTAGATGTTCTTGCGACATTCTCCACTCTCTAGCTCATACTAGGAAAGGGCGGTAACAGTAAATAGCTCATGAAGTCTAAATGCCCATTCATTCATTGTCCTCGTAGTCAACCGATATAAAGAAACCAGTTTCTAGGAGTGTGATGTCCCATTGGTAATAGGGAGAAGATTCTCTCTGGGAAAATTTTCATGAAACTACTGAGTTGTCGGGTCATCAAGTGATGTGTATTGTGAGAATAGCATTAGGTATTTTCAACTAATTACTTTCTTACAAAACCACGCCAGCAGACGACAGTGCATTCGTGAATAGACCATATTTTGAGAAGGTATTATCTCATAGACGCATTTAACACACCATCAACACATACCAAAATATTAACGCCATATTTGGAGGTTGGTTACAGAGCAACTTTGAAACAAATTTGTAAAAACTGTTTGGATAATTGTTTCTTCATCCAGATGATTTTTGGACATTCTACACTACACTCCCAAGCTGTCATCATCAGGGAAGGGCGTAACAGTAAATAGTTCTTGACGTCTAAATGTCCATCATGCATTAAACCTTGTATAATCAGAAGATATCAGTGAAACCACGTCTTAAAGGGGCCGTCATATGAGTGATGAGCAGATTCACATTGGGAACAATTCCTTGAAACTGATGAGTTGTGACGTCATCAACTGGTGTGTATTGTGAGAATGGCATTAGAGATATTCAACTAATGACTTGCTTACAAAACCACGCCAGCAGACGATAGAGCATTCGAGATGATTCGATGTAGAGACCATAAAAACATATAAAAGTGGAACGGCATTGGAGGTTAGTTACAAAGCAACAAATCTTTTTAAAATATTTCGATAAAGTTTTCTTCACCAATTTGCTTTTTGGACATTTCCTTATCTCCAGCAGTGTTCAAAGGGCATTAACAGTAAACAGTTCGTGAAGTCCGTGAGTTGTGACGTCATCAATTGATGTGTATTGTGAGAATGGCATTAGACATATTCAACTAATGACTTTCTGACAAAACCACGCCAGCAGACGACAGTTCATTCACGAATGATTGAAGGAGTTTTGGAAAGGCATGGTCTCGCAGTGACATTAAATCATATTATAACATTAAATTCATTGATTAAACAGACCACTTAACACATATCAAATTTGGAAACAATTAAACCTAACCCGCCATTAAGAAATTATTATGTGAACCGATCAAAAGAAATGATACTTACAACCATGCAATCTATTTCATCCACAAGTAATAAATACGGCTAAAAATATAAAGACGCCACCTAAATTGAAGTTTTTTAATTTTGAACCAGTATCGGTTCGTTTTCCTTTATGGAGTTCTGCAGGAAAGGTGCGTCAACAAATTAAAATACAATACCTATTTTATGTCAAGTTCACTTAAAGCCCAAACGTTTCGTTCATAACCACGCATTTTGAAACATCTATTTCAGCATCCTATGTGTTTCAACCGATGTACTGTATACATTAGAAGTATCCGATGTATAAAATTGAAATGTTTCTTTACAAAGCATCTGTATTTCAAAGACACTCAACTTTAACCTCATCCGGCAGTAGTATTTTTATTCTGACTATTGAAAAACTGGTATCGATTTTTGCCCGGTAGTTTATATGGGACCCCAAGAAATCAAATATCAGGCAGGGGCGGATAGAGTTTTATGATTTGGGGGTGGTGCATTTTTTGCTCTCAGTTCGACTATCGTTTCAATGGTCATTTACTATACTTGAAACTTTCTTGGGGGGACTCGCACCCCCGTCTGGATCCGCTAATGTCAGGCTTCTTCAAGAATTTATAAACAACTCGATAGCACAATTTCATGTAGTTATGTCGCCAAACGGTGTGTATTGTGAGACTGTCATTAGATGAATTGAACTAATGACTTTCTTACAAAACCACGCCAGCAAGCAAATCTCTCCTCGATCGATATTGGTTCATCATTGGGGAATTATGGGTAATGTTTTAAAAATAAAGTTGACAGAAAACAGCTTTCGTCTATCGATAAAAGAATTATAAACCTAAAAAGACATGTTTGGTCAACAATAATATACTAGATCAACATGTTACCATCTACAGCACAGACACAATGGTAGAGATAGGAAGTAGAGGAGAGGAGTTGTTTATACCCTAATTGAATCCAGGAACAAACTGTATCGTAGATTGTTTTTAAATCATCATAAATTAAATATCGTTACAATAACATCAAGACAGGAGCATAAAAGAAGATCTAACTTAAACGTGGAACATATTGATAGTTTTGAACTTAACCAATATTGGTGATCTTCTGAACTATAGTCAACTCGTAAAGTCGATACTCTACCAAGTACAATACAACCACTTCAATCATGCACCGAAACTACCCTGAACTGAATTTCCAAATACTTGTATCACTTTTGAACATATCCAAGTTTTTATTCTACCAAATAATGGTTATATTGTAGGTTGTCTCTAAACTAACACACACTGAATATAAATTTTACTTTCAATGAAGTCAAGTCCATACCACACACGTTTAACTGAATTGTACCTTATATCTCTAAGCAGAATAGAACGTTATGATAATCAAATCCACCAAGGGTAGTTAGGGTAGTTAGAACGAAAGAGAAGAACAACCACAGATATCGGGAAAAAAGTAGATGAAGTAAATGAAGCCGGATCATCTACCGAGTAACTTAACAACCACCAGCGTAGTAGAACAGTATTGTAAATTGTCGTTGACTAATTGTAAACATATCACAAACCTTACAAACCATATCACAAAAATCCTTAACCAAAATTCACAAACCAAGTTACAATATTCAGACAGGAAGACGAACAATAAGATATACCTGGCAGGTCTTCGGCAGGGCGATGTGCTCGGCTCCTTCCCATTTGCTGCTCTGACTCTGTTTGGAGCTTCTCGATCTTTTATACCTAAAAGTCAATTAACACTTTTCAAAAATAACTGTTTCGGCCACACCTGTTTCAAACTTGTATCTTAACATCACTTAACGTCTCCTAGTAAGGCGAGACAAACACACGCGCGTTGCTTTCACGTTTTGAATCGGACGCGTGCTGTTTATCTCACGTTACAGTATTCGTTCGTTTGATGACGGCACGGTGTTGGTGATGTGTATACTAACGCTGGATACTGTTATTGCCTGATCGAGAAGCGTGTGGTCCATTCTTTCAGGTGCCTTGTCAATTAGAAAGGCGTTTGATCATGCTGAGCGAGTCTTGCCCAATAGAAATCTTAAAATTGGCCTCATCCAGGACCAAACAGTTAACTTCAAAAGGACGTAACGACCTTGAAGCTTTTAAGAGATTGTCGCCTTTGTCTTTTTATGTTGCTAACAGTCGTCCGAATCAAAATGTTTGAAGTATATATATTCGTTTGTCTTTCTGGTATTCAAATCTGTATCTATGGCTATGTCATATGCCTGTTGTTTTTCAAACCCAGTTGAGATTAATGTCTGGCGTCTCTTTCGTGGTGTTTCTGCTTGTCAGATAAATATGTAATAATTCTTTAAAAGTTTCTTTGCGATTTTGTGTCGAATTAGATATAAAATACTTGTTATATTTCCTTTTGACTTTATGTAAGTTAGAAATAGAAATTTATCATATTGTCCAAGATTTTTCGGTAAAATATAGCACTCAAGCTTCAAATTTAGTATCTGATATTTTCCCTTGGGCTCTTATACATATATCTATGCGATCACATGAGAAAAAATAACAGAATATTGTGTCAAACACCGGGTTTATTTCACCTGTTAGTCACTAGTGAAACATCAACATTACCATTATATGGTTGTTCACAAACTCAGTTTCCTCAATTTCCATGACCGTCTATACTCACGGGCAAAAGAAACGTCACCACATTTTGAAAACAGTATAAAATGAAATATTGATGTCGGAGAAAATAGATTTTGTATGTATTTGGTAGCCACATGTTTTCTTAAGAAATATTCACAATTTCATACATCAGAGTATGCAATTTTTATTTTTACATCTGTTCAAATTGACATGGGGTGCTAAAATCGTTTTTTAAAGATGTTTTTGGCCCACAATATTTAGTATTTAAGTTTAAAACATTGAAAAAGTAGAAATTTAATTAACTTAAGATATCCTCGACATAAATAACCTTCTTTGATTTAAATTTGTTGACGCGTCTTTACTGTAGGACGTCTCAAAACAAGCCAAAACTGGCTTTTTGACGCCTCTTTCTCGTCTAGTTAAGGAGATTCCAAAACGACCATTTCTTAAAACTTGTGTTTCTCAGAGTTATGAATAGATAATGTTTTGAAAATTCATATTTAGTATTGTTGGGTTCTGAAGACATGGTGTAACGCTGTTTCAGTCGCATTTATCGCCCGATGATTGAAATATCTTGTATTTTGCATGGGGACGTTTCTTTTGCACGTGAGTTTATATTGATTCGAATCGATTTATTGACTCGTCAAGATGCAGATGTACATGAGGTTCCATTTTTTTCTTATCACCCATAGCAATACATACGGATGAAAGTCTAAATCGTTTAGAACGAATTGTATGTTTTAGTATGACTACATTATAATAACAGCATGCCCATCACGGCTAAGAAGTTGTGTATTCAATCGACCTTGTGAGGAAGAATTTCCCAATGTATAATCTACTGACGAGAATAGTGTTACACATGTCCAAGTAGATATATTTTATCCAAGAAATTGACACAGAATGAAGGAGTAAGCGTCGAAACGTCGTGTATATTCACAATAAAAAAAGTTGTTATCTCAACATCTTGCTTTTCTTATTTATTCCACTTCTGAATATCCTTGAAAGACACGGAATGGATGAAATGGAATGAATCGATTAAGTGTTGTAGCGTATTGGACTAGAACATTGAAGGCAATGTTACATGCACACTAAACAAAGAATGCCGTGGAATCGCATTGAAACGTTAACTTACCCTAATAAACATGGACAGAGGACACAACCCTGACGCACAATTATCTTCAGATATTAAAGAATTTAATCAAATTTAGCTTGTCAGCAAATGAAATTCATCATACACTGCTTTTGTTCAGTATATTATAAGGGATGTTTCTTAGTGTATCTGTCTGAAATGCAACATCTAGAAGTTGTATGTTGTCATATTTTAACAGGGTAATATTTGATAATGTCTATTTCACTGCAATGCTAACTTGGTGCAAAACGGTTACATGTGTTTACAATCAACAGCCCAGTATCAACAGTGCAAACAAATCTAAATACTGCTGTAAGTCAATTTAGAAATTTTTGTTATTGGGAGATGATTTATCAAGAGGTATCCGCAATTTCACACATCAGAGTTTGATACTTTTATTTTTCATGTCTGTTCAAGTACACTTTTTCGCTTTTTTTTAAAATTGGTTTTTCCAGAATATTTGGCATTTACCTTAAAAAATCATAAAATGTCGAAATTTATTTGATAAAATATTTTGCCGATATAAATAACCTTCTTCGACTTAAATTTGTTGACTCGTCTTTAGTGTAGGATGTCATAAAACAAGCCAAAAAAGCCCCTTTTAACTGTCCTATCTCGTCTATTTAAGAATATTCGAAAAGGACGATTTCTTAAAAGGTGTGTTTATCATAGACATGAAGTTCTAAAGGATTAATGTTTTGAAATTTCAAATGTAGTTTAGTTGTCTTCTGAAAACATGTCATACCCATGGACTGAACTATCTTGTATTTTGTATGGTGACGTTTCTTTTGCGGTTGAGTGTATGTACTGCGATTTGATAAGACAATAGCAAAATCTTATTTTATCGATTATTGATATATTGGAAGTAAATACGATTTCCATTCTTTGGAACAGTGATAGAGAATTACCGATATGATTTGTTTTTACTTGGGAAATGTCCAACATAATATCACGTATCCCTTGATCATAGTGTATGGCTTGTTTGTATGCTTAATGTCCCCGTATATATAGAGATTAATACCTGAGGAAGTGTGTCATATGACTTTTATGAAACGAGTATGGAATGTTTGTATTGCACGAGCGAGAGCGAGAGCGAGGGTTGTACACACATTTGCACGATTTTCGTAAATGTCATATGGCACACATTCTTCATTACACATTCTATTCTATTTGAATCGAGTAAAATAGTCAGGAAACAGCCCAGGTCTCTTGCGACGCCATGTTGCAGGACGTCACGAACAATCACAGACGAAGAAATACGGAAAGGCGCGCTGAAACAATGGTTGCTAGGCAAACATGATATTTGTACATGTGCTCATATCGAAAATATTAACTCGGTTATTTTCAACCATATGGGTAATAAATCAAGGTACGATACGATTTTTTATGTACACTTAAGTATATATATAACGTTTTGGCTCTTATGTATAGCTCGTGGATTAATATCTTGTATTTTGACGTTTTTTTTATGTATGTGAGTTTAAAAATTGAGAATGGAGCCTAATCTCATTAAAATCATATCTTTAATTCGTTTCCAAGGTTAAGTCTTAACAACGTGGGTTGAAAACCCAAACAGGCCTAGCCTCGGGAACGAATCAAAGATATGAATTTAATGAGATTAGAGTGGAGCATCGATTGCACTTCTATGGTAGACATGTTGGCTGCCTAAAGATCAACAAAGGTAAGCGGTCATCGGAGTTAACCTCAAGGTCTTAAGGCAGATACAATTGCGATTTATCTTACAAATATATTTGTCATTATCAAACAAATATACATTGATTAAGTTAAACAAGCATAAACTTGATGACGTCACAATGTCAGGACATCACCTGCAGTACTGCCCCAGATGGTATTTTGATGTGCAAAAATGGCGTAAATGTAAAGATTAATATGAACCTGTTTCGAGGAATAAAAGTTACAAAATATTGCTTCTTCCGGAATACGAAGTTTTTCGGTTGTTCCCTCTTTATATATTGACTTTTATTCTTTGGAACGGGGATTATTCAAACTGATATATAAATGGGATACCCTCTCGAAAGTTGATGTTACAAACACAATCTAAGTTAAACGTAAATTGTTATAATTTTTCGTTATTGATATGATTCGAATATAATATTAATATATCTTTTGTGCAGTTCTTATCACCAGTATTATTCTAATTCCCCCTGTTGTTATGGTAACTGTTATTATTTTGAAAACAGTTTTCCTTTGTTGGCTTGGCAATGTTCATAAGACGTCAGCAATATTGCTAGTTGTTTATTAAACAGTTTTGTATGTCACACGATACCATACAAACTGACAACATATAAACACGTACGCACAGTTAATCGTGCAACGGGTTTACAAATAAATAACATTGGAAATTCATTGGAAAGAGTCAGCGGTTCATTTAATACATAAATACAAATGTATGTTTTAACCATATTCATAATGTATTTTTCATAAGAATAATAGTTTAAGTGTGTGTTGCCTTAATAATGTACGAGGGGCGTATGACGTTGTCAAACACTGACATCGTTCCCAGCCAGCCATTGATGATGACTCTATCAAGCAAGTGGAAGCTGCAATTCGGATCGCCGAATTACTGTCCGTCAATTTGGCAAAGATGTCAAGATAATTGTGGGGTCTGTGGAGAAAATCATTCATGACCATTTGCACATGCGGAAGTTGTCAGCTCGGTAGATACCCCGACTGCTTACACCTTTCCAAAAACAGGAACGAGTCGACTGCTCAAAAGCTCTTTCAGCAACGTGCCAAGAAAACCAGGATAAAGTTTTCGACAGACTAATCACACAGGATGAAACAAGGGTCCAGCACTATGACCCTGAAAGTAAAATCCAGTCAAAGCAGTGGAAGCATCTTCAGTCACCACCCCCTACAAAGGCACAGGTCGGCAAGGTTATGCTCACCGTATTTTGGGATCAGCATGGTGTAATCATGATGGATGTTTTGGAAAGGGGTACCACACTTACTGGGGCATACTACGCTAGTTTGCTGCAAACATTGCGGAGAGCTATCAAAACCGAGAGACGCAGTATTGCTCACTAAAGGTGTCCGCCTTCTTCAGGACAATGCTCCTGTCCACAACTCACGTGTAGCTCAGACGGAAGCGCAGACCTACGGCTATGAAGTACTTCCTCACCCACCGTATTCTCCTGACCTTGCACCATCTGATTTCTTCCTCTTACCAAACATGGAGTCATTTTCCCTGATGATGAAACCCTCATTAATGAGGCCAACTCCTGGCTTTTGACAAGATCTGATGTCTTTTACAAGAAAGGCCTAGAAGGCTGCATCAAGCGATGGGAGATATGTGTCATACTGTGTGGTGCCTATGTAGAGAAAGACTAATAACTGTACCAAGTTTTTGTTCTTTCAGTAAGGTAGAATTCTATCTTGAGAATTTTTTATTGAACGCCCCTCGTATAATACCTGTTTACCCACTCACACTATGTCTACTTCACTTGTAGATTTTTAATTTCTCTTCTGCATGACGTTGTGTTATGTATTTTAGCCTTGTCAAATATTTTCCGATTATTTGGAGAGGGCTGCTATAAGTTTAATAACTTGTGCCCAATCAATTTCTTAAATGAATAAAATATGTTTTCAAGTTTTAAAAAAAACGGGTTTAACATAAACATTTGTTTAAAGCGATTGGCTCTGTAGCTCATCGGTTATTACGTCATCACGAAGGTAAAGACTGACATCAAATAATAAGGCATTGTCCAATCACCACATTTACAATTTATCTTCCAAAAACTAAAAGTTTAAATTATCAAAGACATTTAAATTCTTAGGAAGAAGTAGCAAGTACTTGTTTCGTCTTTATTTGAGGCTTGTAAAAGGTGCCTACATGATGTTCATCTCGAGTGAGTGAGTGAGTGAGTTGGGGTTTAACGCCGCTTTCAAGAGTATTTCACTTATATCGCGGCTGCTAGTATTACGGCAGGGAGAAAGCCCGCAACGCCATGTGGCTATGCATTGCGGTGAAACCTGCGAGCATCGGCTGGAACTAGCGAACCATGGGTGGTACTGCACTGAAATTCAGTGTAGCATTGCACCCAAACCTTACTCTCGAGGTGCCTACATGATGTTCATCTCAAGGTGCCTACGTGATGCCCATCTGAAGGTGCCTACATGATGTTCATCTCAAGGTGCCTACATGATGTTCATCTCAAGGTTTCAACATGATGTTCATCCCGAGGTGCCTACATGATGTTCATCCCGAGGTGCCAACATGATGTTCATCTCAAGGTGCCTACATGATGTTCTTCTCAAGTTGCCTACATGATGTTCATCTCAAGGTTTCAACATGATGTTCATCCCGAGGTGCCTACATGATGTTCTTCTCAAGTTGCCTACATGATGCTCATCTCAAGGTGCCTACATGATGCTCATCTCAAGGTGCCTACATGATGCTCATCTCAAGGTGCCTACATGATGTTCTTCTCAAGTTGCCTACATGATGCTCATCTCAAGGTGCCTACATGATGTTCTTCTCAAGTTGCCTACATGATGCTCATCTCAAGGTGCCTACATGATGCTCATCTCAAGTTGCCTACATGATGCTCATCTCAAGGTGCCTACATGATGCTCATCTCAAGGTGCCTACATGATGCTCATCTCAAGGTGCCTACATGATGCTCATCTCAAGGTGGCTTCATGATACTCATCTCAAGGTGCCTACAGAAACTGTGAAAGTATTGTGGAAATGAAAACTTTGTAGATGTAAGTCCTTCATAAATGTAATGAAAACCCAAAAATATGAATATGTAATGGATTCACGGTATGGTCCAGTTGAGTTTATCAATAAGATGTATGTATCTATGAAGTATTAAATTAAATAGGAGGAATGACAAATATACATGATTTATATGATGTATGGGATATGATGTGAAAAAGAGTTGAATAAACAGGTAAACAGTGACCATTTCTTTGAATACTTTCTCACTGAAGGCACATAATCTATCATCTTGGAAGAGTTCAGTTTATAAGACTAAAGGCACCTCAGCACCATTTTTTATCACACACACTTATTTTTACCAAAGATGGTAATCTCAAAATGTGAGCTTCTAAGCATAACTGGGGAGAAGTCTTTCAGGGATGATCCATGCGTAACCCATATTTGAGTGGGAATCATGACCAAATGAACAAACAAGTGTCCACAAAGGTATTATACTGAAAATGTGTGCTTCCCCTGTCAACTGGTTGCTGAGAAATCATTAAAAGTTTCAGGGAAAATGCCTGCCAAGCCCAGATTTGAAGGGGGATAAGGACCAACTGTACAAACTGTGATCCACTAGCTACCTTTTACTCCCCACATAAATCAAACTTTGGAGGTGCAGCAGTTCTCAAAGAGAAGTTGAAAATGAGAAAAACATTTCAAATGTTGCCGGACCGACAATACCATAGTCCATCTGGCCTTATAGGGACCAAATGCACAAACTTGATCCCCGTGGTGCAAGGAACCTCTACGGAGAACTTCAGCCTTGGGTGATCAGCAGTTTTAGATAAGTTTTAGACAGACACGGCCATATGTCTTGACAAAAATCAACCTTTGAATATATCAAGAAAAGACATCTTTATTGAATGAATTTACAATGATGATATAAACACGTTGAATAATCTATGATAGACAATACACATCTCATCCATTTCAAATGATGTAAATCATACAATTCAGCCCTGAATTCATATTCAGAAATAAATTTGCGAGTACCTTCCTTTTATAGATCTATGTCATAGGAGGCACTTTAACATCTGATTGCGAAATTTGCATTTTATGATGTGATTATTACAATGTGGTACACATTTTGAAACAATGGAATATGATATTCACATATAACCAGCTGTCACAATCGGAGTCTTGCTGGATTGAATCCTAACATGGTTTCAAAAAGGATATGGACTATTATACACTGTAATCATTTGCATTGATGGAGAAAACCAAATCTTGCATCATGAAAACAAACATGAAATTTGTTTCAATGATCATTACACTCTTTTGTTGTAAGGAATACAAACATGAAATTAACATCAATGACTCTTACACTCTTTTGTTTCAATGAATATACATAATGAACTTAAATTTCATGGACATATGTGCCATTTTACTTTCTTTAAACTTCCAATGAATACTTATAACAGGACATTGAGATGAATTGTACACCCTTTTGCTTCAATGAATGATAAATAAAAAGGAATGTTGATGATGTTTTACACCTTTTGCGTCAATGAATACACATAATATGAAATTTAAATGACTTTTACATCCTTTGGTTTCAATGAATAGGAATTGTAGACTAATTTTACACCCTTTAGCTCCAATGATTACAAATAATTAGAAACTTAAATGACTGTTACAACTTTTGCTTCAATGAATACAAACAACAGGAACTTTTTATTTCCTGATCCATGAACACTTTGACATGTCTTGAACATTTCAAGCTTAAAAATATTTTGCATCAATTTGAAAAGAAAATAGTAACACATCTCATCAGCTGTGACTACCAGTCCAATTTTTGCAGAGAGATTTCACTTTTACATCTTTTGCAGGTTGTCCCAGGTTGTCATGGTTTCTCGAGGAACCTGAAGACGTCGCTGACAATCTTCCAGACAGTTCCCTGAGAGGAGAGGGTGAAGTTCTGAGTGAAGGCCTTGTTCTTATTGTTGTGGTACTTCACTGTTCCGAACACTGTCACCGCGATGGCTCGCTCACCTGGGTTCACCGGCACTGGGGACAAGGAAGGAAAATCATGTTATTCTCAAAGTATTTTCAAAATTTTGGACAGATGTGCAAAGAGCGAGTGAGTGAGTGAGTGAGTGAGTGAGTGAGTGAGTGAGTGAGTGAGTGAGTGAGTGAGTGAGTGAGTGAGTGAGTGAGTGAGTGAGTGAGTGAGTGAGTGAGTTATTGTTTAAAGCTGATTGGGCAGTATCGCAGCCATTTGCGGCGAGGATTTGCAAGGAGAAATATTCCAGGGTAGCATGTTGCCAATCCAACATTATTAAAATTTAAATTGGGATCCTGTAACTTGGCCAATCATAATAAATCAGTTGAAGATGAAGACCATTCATCACCTGAAGTGTTAAACCTGAATCCAAGGGACAATGACGATAAATCTCACTAGTGGTCCGATCTATTCATTTTTGCATAAATTATTTCAAAGAGGACGGGGACATTTTTACGTAACTGCTTATATTTCAAAATTGCACATTCATTATTCAATCAGAGTTTTATTCTCAAATGTAAACCCTAATCCTGAAATATTTCACCAGTTTATTGCATCTCATTAGAAACAAAGTTCCAAATCACCAGCTTCACCTACCAACAAGAGGCTGAGTGTCGATGGAAGTCACGGTGTGTTGAGATGAGGGAAGTGTGTCGAAGTGAGTCACGACGGATTCGCCTCCCTTGAATACATTGCCGTTCCACACGACTGTCGCGGTGTCCAGGTACAGCTTGCGGATCAGCTGAAATGTAATGAATAAAGTCAGCATGGCATTCATTTCAGAAGCTATACTCGTAACATACCGTATCACATGGCTCATATACCCCAGCAATCCAATATCGGCCAAATTGAACATTATAGATGTTAATAACACCATACAGATTCAAGCATCATAATATTGTCAAAAACAATATTTTGGGACATGCAATGAAGAGTATTATCAGAAGTATCTAGAAATAAATAACTTCTGAGAATCATATTTCATGATTGGCTTTCAAACTCGATCAAGAGTACTCACAACCGAAATTTCATTCATCTATAGGTGTCATAGTTTCTGAGAAACTGTATTTACACAGCATCTTGTATTACCAAAGCATCTTGTATTAACACAGCATCTTGTATTACTGAAGCATCTTGTATTACCAAAGCATCTTGTATTAACACAGCATCTTGTATTACTGAAGCATCTTGTATTACCAAAGCATCTTGTATTAACATAGCATCTTGTATTAACACAGCATCTTGTATTACTGAAGCATCTTGTATTAACATAGCATCTTGTATTAACACAGCATCTTGTATTACTGAAGCATCTTGTATTACTGAAGCATCTTGTATTAACACAGCATCTTGAATTACTGAAGCATCTTGTATTACTGAAGCATCTTGTATTAACACAGCATCTTGTATTAACACAGCATCTTGTATTACTGAAGCATCTTGTATTACCAAAGCATCTTGTATTAACACAGCATCTTGTATTACTGAAGCATCTTGTATTACCAAAGCATCTTGTATTAACACAGCATCTTGTATTACTGAAGCATCTTGTATTAACATAGCATCTTGTATTAACACAGCATCTTGAATTACTGAAGCATCTTGTATTACTGAAGCATCTTGTATTAACACAGCATCTTGTATTACTGAAGCATCTTGTATTACCAAAGCATCTTGTATTACCAAAGCATCTTGTATTAACACAGCATCTTGTATTACTGAAGCATCTTGTATTACTGAAGCATCTTGTATTAACATAGCATCTTGTATTAACACAGCATCTTGTATTACTGAAGCATCTTGTATTACTGAAGCATCTTGTATTAACACAGCATCTTGAATTACTGAAGCATCTTGTATTACTGAAGCATCTTGTATTAACATAGCATCTTGTATTAACACAGCATCTTGTATTACTGAAGCATCTTGTATTACTGAAGCATCTTGTATTAACATAGCATCTTGTATTAACATAGCATCTTGTATTAACATAGCATCTTGTATTACTGAAGCATCTTGTATTAACATAGCATCTTGTATTAACATAGCATCTTGTATTAACATAGCATCTTGTATTACTGAAGCATCTTGTATTAACATAGCATCTTGTATTACTGAAGCATCTTGTATTAACATAGCATCTTGTATTAACATAGCATCTTGAGCATGCTTTCGAGCGTGGATATGTGCGCTTTATAAATATGCACTATTATTATTATTATTATCTTGTATTAACATAGCATCTTGTATTAGCAAAGCATCTTGTTTTACAAAATCATCTTGTATTAACATAGCATCTCGTATTAACACAGCATTTAATATTATCAAAGCATCTCGTATTAACTGTATTAACACAACATCTTGTATTAACACGGCATTTAATATTATCAAAGCATCTCGTATTAATTGTATTATTACTTTATAGGATGAAAACACAAAATGATTCTGTTTTACACGATGACCAATTCAAGCTGGCACACTTGAAATTCTTTGATACCGGTAATACATATGCACTATATCTCTAAGTACTTCATTTTGAGAATGTGAATGATGCTCCTTTTATTTAAAGTAGGTTGTCATGCTCCATGGTAACTTTCTGGATTCATTAAAAGAGGATTACAATTTGACAATTACTCCCCTTTAAATTTCTCAAATTGCCCAATAAAGTACTTATATACTGCCTTTTACAAACACCTCCTCACCTACGACAAACAAATTCTAAAGTCCCTGAAGCGTATCTGCCGTGTTTTGCGTCACTCCTGGCGCTTGGATATCCGCATACCCGGTAATGATATTTCAACATGTTTTAACACCCTTTTAACTATCGATTTAACATAATAACCTAAATCAAAACAACTCAAACCATCCATATATGGTATGCTGAGATATCCAACTTTGCAAATCCGTGGATGACAAATGCATGATTATTATGTAAACATGTGATCAAATGACCTATAATATGATGTAATTATATAAGAAACTAATTGATGACGCACACCAAAGCGCGAAAACCTGGCTAATCACTCAGTCACGCTTCATGGCGCCTGTTGGTCGCGCCGGGTCCGTTGCACTTATATATTGTCTCAATTTGATTCGGATAATGTACATAGAGATAGTAATCTGTTATTCTTTAAGAAAATGCATTACACCCTACCTGTGAGTGTGAGCATACAAACAAATATATAGTCCCAGAAAGAACATTAGTTCACACTGAAATTGTACTCTTAAAGGGGCAGTAGCACGTTTTTTCGCTCAAATAAGTTGATGAATTGTATTTTAGAAATATTGTCACTAATAGTAAAAGATCATTCTCTCTTCAGAAAATCAAGTTAAAAATAAGTGTACATGGTTCCGAAACGCCATGGGAAACGTTTTTTGTCATTAGAAATAATAAAATGTGTTCACAATAAAATGGCCGCCATGCAGTTTTTGCTTTATACACAACATCGTTATTACCACTACCTTCTAAAGTAAATAAAAATGACATAAATTATCATTATAAATTCGAAATTTGAAAAAATAAAATTGCAAAAAAATGCTACTGCCCCTTTAATGTTAATGTTTGCTATGAAGTAAATAAAAAGCACCCTGAACAACACTTAGTTTATCAGCTGAGGCAATCAAAACTTTTTCTTCAGATTTATAATTTCCTCCAGGGCCAGGATGATAGAATGATAAGCATAGTGTAAGGCATAGTCTAGTTTTCCTCCGCCATCATTGCCAATACTACTGATTTCTGTCATATTCAAAGTAAACAATAAAAACACACACAAATATAAAGTAGAATATTTAATGAATATTTCGTAAATTCAAAGTTTTAAATATTATTACATTATCACAGAACAATCACCAATCACAATCAAGATAATAAACAAAAACAAATATGCATAAAATAAAAACTTTCATAAATAATTAACATTCAGGTAACTGAGGTACAATTCAGTCTTATATGTTGCTTGTGTATACTATACCATTATTCTGATATAACATCCAAACATAAAGTCTGCCATGTGACCATCACCCAATTTCCTAATTTTGACTAGATTGAAGACTTGCTAAAGATGGGGGAAAATCCCTTACAAAAAAGTTGTCAACAGAAAATTTTAAAATCATAAGGCCTGTCGTTTTAGTAGTTATGAATAATGAAATTACTCCCATGTTTCCTCATCAAGTATAATAAGCATAATATAAATATATTTGATAACTCAAGGCACTACAATATTCTATCAAATTTTACCCTCCATAGTGCTAGTACATGTACAGTACTATAAAACATGTTGCTGGTTAAATTGAAATACTTGTAAGTAGTAGAGATGATTTATTTTAAATTAAGTGTGTTAAAATAGGTAAAAAAATACTAATACCCTAACAACTTAAAGAGCCATCAAGGATGTCAGTGTTTCAAATAAAAAAATTTGGGGGGAAAATAAACTTATAACGTCAATCGCCAGAGAAATCTTTTATCTACAACATGACATGTGATAAATAATTTTCATATCACGACAATGTAATGAAATTTGGTTTCAAAGAGAAGTACCCCTTCAAGTAGCACGCGCTAAGGGTATCTGACGTCATATAAAAAGAATCCCCTTTACTGCGTAAAACGTACTACACAACAGCAAACGCTTCCGCAACATGAAGGCTGGTCTTTAGCGCAAGTTGCCATAGCAACCAATTTGCTGCCCGCACTGCACATGCTTCTCTTGCAAATTACTGAATGTGACGATTGCTTTATAAACAATGTTTCTAAATGTCTTGAGAAAATACAAATTACATGTATGTATTGAGATAAGACTCGCAAATTATTACAAATTTTTACTCTCATTAATTATAAAATTCAAGCAAATACCTAGTTGGGTAACAATTATTCCAATTTCTGTAGCAAATACATAAATAAATGAAATGGTAAATAAATAACCACCAAAAATTATATATTTCAATTTCTTTCATTGCTCATAAACTTTGGTACTCTTTCGTCTCTTTGTATACAGTGTGTGAGTTAGACCACAATGTTTTACATTGAAAATAATAGACTGGATCTATATTAAGACAGGAAACACCTTTACTAATTAGTGCAATTTCTCGGCTTATTTTGGGTCGAACAAATTTGGGAAAAATTAAGTGTATATATTTTACGGAGATTGATTTTTGGTAATTTTCCTATATGTTCATCAACATCATTGATGGCTCTTTAAGCCTCCGGGGTAGAAAAAGCGAAATAAGATATCCTCAAAGGCGAGCCCTGGAAGCGAGCTTTAATTTTTCTCACCGCCGATCACTGCCGTAGGGATACTGGCCAACTACTCCCGGTCATTTAGACAGTACCAAATTCTCTGTCTGGGAAATTCAGGGGGTTGAACCCCAAACCCCACCAATTCAATTTCTGAATCTGCCGATGTATATACAGTATACCGGTAATATATAAATTCAATAAAAATTTCTGGATCAACCCCTATATATACGTATCTTTCATTCATTTTGATATCTCCATTAGTTGATCATGTCCTTGTTTTAATGAATATAACAATATTAATTGTAGCTTCCAGAGCCACGATCAATTACCGGATTGTACATGATTATTTAAATAGATACTATACTATCTAGGTCATATGTGTTTCAGGTTTACCTACCAGGTGCCATGATATAAGTGTTTCTATCTGCATCAAAGTATTACATATTATATATCACTTTCCACAAAACTCTTTCTTCTTCATCAAACCTGTTCCTGTCAAAGGTAGTTAGAATATCACTTGTTGAATCCAATATTTGTTTGATTAATCATTCAAAGATTCAAGCTTTATATATCCAGATATCACTCTTGTGGTAAAAATTTGAATATGTGTGTGTAAACAATCAATTATGGTAACTGGCCCTTACAGAGTCTGACAGTTTTCCAAGGAATAAAAGTTGCAAAATAGTACATTTATCGGGATACGTCTCATATCGTTCAGAGGTTTCCACACAAAACCGTCTGATAACAGCCAGTATGCTTGCCTGATCGCACGACTGATCTGCCAAACCAAAAGGAGTGGGCACATATCTCGGTCCATTCCTGAAAGCCTTTCACTGGCTGCCCTTACGATTCAGAATCCACTACAAAATCCTGCTACTTATTTTTAAGTGTTTAAACAATTTGGTCCCAAAATACCTTTCGGATCTTCTTTTACTGTATCAACCTGCCAGACCACCTCGTTCAAGTGACCAGACCCTACTACAAATTCCACAGACAAGAACAAAGTCATATGGAGACCGATCATTCTCCAGAACTGTACCTTTCCTATGGAACAGTCTACCATCCAGGCTTAGATCCTAATTTGAATTGTCAAGCTTCAAGGCCCAACTCAAAACCTACTTCTTCACTTGCACATATATGTAAATAGGACTCAGACAGCGCTTTTGAGCAACTTAATTGGAAAAAAGCGCTATACATATCTTTGTATGTATGTATGTATGTATGTATGTATGTATGTATGTATGTATGTATGTATGTATGTATGTATGTATGTATGTATGTATGTATGTATGTATGTTCTGTCGCAATTCAGTTAACCAATCACAGGACCTGACAACAACAACAAAAGCTTTCGGTACATAAGCTAGGGGCAGGTAACTCCAAACAGCTATCCTTTCGTCTGTTCTGAATACTTTCAAAATGGTGACCGTTTAAAAACTATGATGTTATTGGTCAGCTGACTTGGCTTTGTCTGCGCTAAACTGATAGGGAGGCGTCCTCAGACCTTGTGGCGTGGAATCTATAGAGCCAATTCGCATCCTGATATGAACTATTTTGCAGATTTAATTCCACGATTTTAATCAGATTGGGGCCCTGATAGGTGTTATAATATGATACAAAAGTCATCAGCATCAGAAGCTGTCCTCTAGGACATCATGGAGCATGAGATAGTCCAACACCCGTCGGGGGAGCAGTACGTCCTCCATCAAACACGTCAGCTTGGGTTGAATGTCTGGACCCAAGATGTCCCGAATCTTGATTCTGGTTAAATGCATCATGGAGGGCACATTGTAGAAGTAGCTATCAATCCATTCCACTATGTGTGCATTGTTCAGCAGGACTGGAGGCAGATTGGTTGATTCCAGCCAATTGACCTTCACCTTGCATCCAGCACGCATGAGCAGACGGATGATGTCAAAATTGCCGACCTCAAATGCAATTTGAATGGGACTCTGAGGGATGAACGAGTGCCGTGCGTTCCCAGTCACATTGAGCTGACAGTTGTGCAGGAGAAGGGATTTTATCATCGGAATGTTGACTGCTTCGACTGCGAGCGAGAGGGGTGTGGCCTGCATTTTGGTTGCTGTGGAGACAGAAGCACCAAGGTCAAGGAGAAGCTTCACCATGTTTGTCGATTGACAGGTGATAGCAAGAGACAGAAGGGACAGGTTCTGAGGTGGAAGACTGAAATTTATATCACCGCCATATTTATGGATAATAGGCACGAATCTGATATTGTTCTCTTGAACTGCAATCCAGAGGGGAGTTTTGCCGTAGTTGTCCTTAGCGTTTGGGTCTGCTCCCGCCTCGAGTATGGACTCAATGCTCTCCTCATCACACTTGGAGACAGCCACATGGAGCACAGTCCGCCCCGAGACAGTCGTGATGTTCACGTCTGCTTGAGCTGCAAGAAGAACCTTCACACACTCTAGGTTCACTCGGAATGCAAACAAAGCCTTGAGGAGGGGACTTGAACCTTGACTGCAGATGGCGTTGACGTCTGCACCGCCGTTGATCAACAGCCTCGTCAAATCGGCGTCACCTCTCCCAGCAGCTAGATGTAATGGAGTCACCTTAGATGAGGAACATATATTTGTATCACAGCCTGCAGCTAGAAGTGCCTTCACGGTCTTACGATACTGTCCTTTGAATGTATGCTCGAATTTGAAGACAGCACGAATAAGCGGAGTTAACCCTTGGTTATTGATACAATCCTTTAGACTATTATCACACTCCAGGAGAAACTCTACACACTTGACCTGCCCGTATCGACTAGAGATGTGCAGCGCTGTGTCTCCATCTTTGTTACAGAGTCTAACGTTTGCCCCTAGGGATACAAGGAACCGGAGAGCTTCAGCTGAGCCTCTTCGTGAAACAACATGAACTGCACCCCATCCTTTATACGGCTGAGGAACACTTGTGAATCCATCCTCGAAAATTGTATCGATATCAATCTCTTCGCTCTTGATAACATTTTCGAGAGTATTCATATTATTTTCAATCAGAGCTTTATAGAATCTCATAGCAGCACTAGTGTCGGCCATGTTGTCGACTGCTGGTGTATCCAAGACAACTGTTGCCATGGTGATGCCAGACTCAGTTGACACTTGAGGTTTATCGTCCATGTCCATCAAACAAGGATCAGTCCTGTTGGGAGATGGAAAATGGAAACCTTAGGAAAAGCTCACCTAATTCAAATGTAATAGACTTTCTTTGCCCTAAATTGATAACTGCAAAAAGCATTGCAAAATGAAATGTTTTTTGATACAGTGGCTGATCCAGAAATTTTCAAGGGGGACCATTGAAAAGAGGGGGTGGGGGTTCAATAAAATTTACGTGCAAAAATTTTCCAAAGAGGGCCACACAGTTCGAACCTCCAGAACCCCCCTCTAGATCTGCCACCTGGATGCGAATATGGAAAAGATGATTTGTTTATGTCTGGATAGCAGTTGTTTAACTGGAAGAACTAATTTTTTAAAGAATATTTCTTTCGATTTGTATTTAGAATTTTAGTTATCACTGTAATCTATTTACTTTGAAATTGAACTTTTTCAGGATGTATTTGACGACGTGACATTAGGTAGTGATGACATACAAGAACAATATCATTGTGGTTCTTATATACAACCATGTTATAGATACCAATAATCATGATAATAGCAATCAATGTCATCACAGTACTTTCTTGTAACCTCAATATGACATGACAATGTTAGTAAATATATTGACTTTTAGGTTATAGTCACTTGAATGCAACAATAGTACAGTAAACAATTATGCATTTATATGGATAAAGTTACAATGATAAAACTACAAGGTACTTACATGTCTTTTCTTATCAAAATGTTCATAATACAGCTTGGAGAACTCTTCTGCAGCCTGACAGGCCTGTTCAGCTCGGGCTTTGAAATCCTGGAACAAAAATACATTGTTTAAAAGTTTCTTTAGCTTATACAGTATTTCACTATTGATTGAAATAGGGGAATGAAGTAAGGATTGCTTCTTAATATGACATTTGTCATTCAGTTCAATGATTTGCTTTGGTATTTACTAGTATAGATCTACAATAGTACATTTTATTTTTCCATCAAAATATAGCTTGGAAGTGGTAGAGTGAGTGAGTGAGTGAGTTGGGGTTTAACGCCGCTTTCAAGAGTATTTCACTTATATCGCGGCTGCTAGTATTATGGCAGAGAGAAAGCCTGCAACGCCATGTGGCTATGTACTGCGGTGAAACCTGCGAGCATCGGCTGGAACTAGCGAACTATGGGTGGTACTACGCTGAAATTCAGTGTAGCATTGCACCCAAACCATACTGCGTGTAGAACAGTTCTCCACTGCAGACAAAGTTGCCATGCCTCTGGCGGGATTCGAACCCCGGACCTCTTGATCCGAAGACGAACGCGCTAACCACTGCACTATCCCGCCCCCGGAAGTGGTAGAAGTATGTAAAATAATGCACGTACGTTCCTATACAGCTCCATATATTTGGGGGACAAATGGATTTCTAGGTTTAAACAAAAATGATGCAGAAAATTCTTCATTGATTGAAAACCGGACAATGTCTGCAACACTTAATCAAAACTAATTTTTGAAACATATCTTTTTCAAATAAAAGACTAATTTCTTGCAGTAATGTTTGTAGTCCAGCATGCTATAGACATCTTCCTATGTCAGTGCGCAGTCATCGAACATAAACCGACGTTTAGATCATCTGAACTACCGTATTTCCTTAATTACACACCTGCCTTGAATAGACGCGTGCCTCAAATAGACGCCCTTGCACAGGGCTTTCTGAAAACGCCTGCCTTAATCTAACACCGGTTAAACCGAATTTAAACTTTATAATCACTGCTTCCTAATCGTTGTTGCCTGTCTCTACGAGCCTTATTAAAAATAGACGCCTGCCTTGAATAGAAGCCTGCCTCAAATAGACGCCTATGGTGTAGACCGTTTGTTAATAGACGCCCGGCGTGTAAATAAGGAAATGCGATATAATGTTTGTAATCCTTGATAATAGTGAAACAAATACATGCAGATTTAGTTGTAGTAAATAACTGAGTTAGAAAACCTAGGCTCAACAGTTATTTTACCTGTTTATATTTTCTACTACAGGGACTACTCAGTAGTGACTACCATCATAGACCATAAACTGATTAATTTACTGTTTGTACGGTTAGGTGTAATTACGCCTACAGTGACAATTGCCTACGGGGATTTATAGCTACAGTTTGAGTTGTGACAGCGATACGCTTACCTGCACACACGTGAACTGTTCCAGTCAGTGTGCACTAATGCCTACAGTGATTATAGCCCATTACCCCTACAGCCCATATCCCCTACACTCCATTACCCCTACAATTAGATAAGCAAAGAGCAACAACTGTCATGAAACTGCTATAGAAATTTAATTTACTGTGTAGGTAAAGCTTTCTCAGTTATTTCCATTATCAATACATCCACCTTTAGCCAGACATTAGTGTTCAACTTTAAAAAAAGTCATTAGATAGAAACTTCATCAAAGCAATTAATATTTCAAGAGTCAACATTTCGAAAAGATGAATATTTTATAGGAGAGTATATTGTTGAAACGTCTTTAAAAAAAATACTACATATCTATAATCTCAATATATGTTTTAGGGGAAGGACACTTTTCAAAGTCAACATTTTATTTGAGTTAAACTACCACAAAAGATCAAATTATATGATTGGAAAATCAGCATTAAAAAATAGGGGGTAGTGTTGGTTTTTACGAGATATGAAACCTGTAAGATAGTGGGGTGAAGTACAATTTTAACATGGGAGTCTATGGGGAAAATGAGAAAAAAATTACTAAAAACTTTAAAATACTACATTTCTAGTATTAAACTTGTTTTCCTTTTTTGATACGTTCATGGTACCCTACCGAAATCGATGAAAAATATATATGGTAGTGTGGGTTTTTTAAAGCTTTGACACAAAATGTACATGTAAACCCCCTTTTTTAGTCAAATGTAGGGCAATTTATGCTGTTTAAGCACTTTTTAGAGGTTCTAAAGTCACTTTTTCATTGGTTCATTTGTTTTTTTAAAAGTATGTAGATAATGTAGAATATCGTGAAGTAAATAAAGATGAGAAAAAATCTTTACTTAATCATATTTCATTTTTGAAGTTCAACAGGAAGGAGCGGAAAATATCTTTTTCAAAACCAAAATGTCACATTTTTGTTTTAACTGTAGGCATTAGTCCACAAAATAACGGGTCATTCCACTTTGATGAAAGGTTGAAGGATGTAAAAATCTGAACCACTGGTGCATAAACTTGTTTGTTTAAGACTGTAGGCGATCGTCCCTGTAGGCGTTAGTAGACTCCACCGTTTGTACTCTGCTACCATTGACATCATCATCGCTTGTTATTCATTGACAATTGTCTTGATTTGTTTGCAATAGCTACTATAATATTTTCTACATCACCGTCACATGAAGCAGATTACTCATTTACTGTGAATGTAAGTTAGTGTTGATCTATTTTGGAACAGGTGCCCTGAACTTGTAGTGTAGTCATGCAACATAATTTATGGACCTATATATATACCACACAATGAACCCAAATTCATATAGTTTCCATTGTTTGAAAACAGTATGTTCATATTAACAGAATACACAAATAAATATGGTCGGATAGACGGCGTTTTGAAAATATCACACGTAAATATCGGGGTTACCCTTGGCCTTACCTCGGTCGGCGCCATCTTGTGACGTCATCGGGGAATTCCACAGTTGCGAGACGAAATCTAGACTTGCTCAAAAAGGCAGGCTCGTTTAGGGCCATTCAAATATAAGGACGTTCTGTCGATGAAACTTAATTGTTTGCTTTTTCAATCCCAAAAATAGAGCCATGGGCTCTGTAGCTCATCAGGATTTGATTTATTATCTAAGGTTGAATATTTAATTTATCTCAAGTAATACATTGTTAACAAGCAAAAAATAGGTTTTTAGATCATGACATGTATTTGGAGTCACAGGGTCACCAATCCTACAATTAAGAATCACCTTTGACCAAAGAGTCTCTACACAACTTTTCAGCTCTCTAGACCTTTTGAAACTGGAGAAGAAGACGAAAATAGGTTTTTGGGGTTGTGACCTCTGTGACCCCATTTGGGGTCACGGGGTCACGAAATCTACAATTTAGAATCCCCATTGGCCAAGGAGTCTGCACACAACTTTTCAGCTCTCTAGACCTTTTGGAACTGGAGAAGAAGATGAAAATAGGTTTTTAAGGATGTGACCCCATTGATCCCTTTTGGGGTCACAGGGTCACGAAATCTACAATTTAGAATCCCCATTGGCCAAGGAGTATGCACACAACTTTTCAGGTCTCTAGACCTTTTGGAACTGGAGAAGAAGATGAAAATAGGTTTTTAAGGATGTGACCCCTGTGACCCCATTTGGGGTCACGGGGTCACGAAATCTACAATTTAGAATCCCCATTGGCCAAGGAGTCTGCACAGAACTTTTCAGCTCTCTAGACCTTTTGGAACATGAGAAGATGATGATAATAGGTTTCTAAGGATGTGACCCCTGTAACCCCATTTGGGGTCATGGGGTCACGAAATCTACAATTTAGAATCCCCATTACCCAAGGAGTCTGCACACAACTTTTCAGCTCTCTAGAACTTTTGGAACTGGAGAAGAAGATGAAAATAGGTTTCTAAGGATGTGACCCCTGTGACCCCATTTGGGTCATGGGGTCATGAGATCTACAATTTAGAATCCCCATGGGCCAAGGAGTCTGCACACAATTTCTCAGCTCTCTAGACCTTTTAGAACTGGAGAAGAAGATGAAAATAGGTTTTTAAGGATGTGACCCCTGTGACCCCATTTGGGGTCATGGGGTCACGAAATTTACAATTTAGAATCCCCATGGGCCAAGGAGTCTGCACACAACTTTTCAGCTCTCTAGACCTTTTGGAACTTGAGAAGAAGATGAAAATAGGTTTTTAAGGATGTGACCCATGTGACCCCATTTGGGGTCATGGGGTCACGAAATCTACAATTTAGAATCCCCATTGGCCAAGGAGTCTGCACATAAAATTTCAGCTCTGTGGAGTCATTGGTTCTGGAGAAGAAGTCGAAAAAGCAAAAACTTTACGGATGGACGGACGGACGGATGGACGCCGGACACCATGCCATGCCATAAGCCCATCGGGCCTTTCAGGCCTGATGAGCTAATAAAAATTGAAAAAGTATTTAAAAGTAATAGCTTACATAAATTTAATTTAGTTAAGAGGCAAAAAAGAGGGGAAAGTAACGTTGTTCTTTTATAGATACAAAAAGTAGTTTTAAATTTTCAGTGAGAGACAGTCTAGATAGATATATTAATTCATATTCATGTAAACTAATATTTTAATATTCATCTCATTGATTCATTTCTATATTTGGACAGACACAGGTGGTATTGTTCATAGTTAAATCTGGCAACATTTTTTATTGGGAAGGAAAATTTTTTTAACATTTTTTATTGGGTGATTTTCTAAGTAATATTTGTTTCAGAATTTGTCAAAATCATGGCAGGACATTTTGTAATCCAACTTAATACTTTTTATGGCATAATTGTGAGTGATACAATTTTGAAAGAAGTCAATAGTTTTTCTTTTCTATAATCTTTGATTGTAAATTGCACGGTTACATTATAAAGGTGAGCTGAAGTGATTTTGGGTTTAATGACACTTTCAAGAGTATTTCACTTTCGTCACAGCTTCTAGTGTTATTGCAGGCTGAAAGCTTGCAACACCATTGTGGTTGTGCATTGCGGTGAAACCTGTGAGCATGTGTTCTCTACAACAGTTGCCAACCAGTGGCAGGATTCTCAATATATAGGATACCGGTAACTGAAATATTTATAGTAAAAACCAAACTAATCTTGCACTACTGCCATAATAGTAAGACAAGAATTAACTTGTAGTATGCATTCTCTGACCTGTCCAAATCATTGCAATGTAGACCCATCATGGGTGATTGTATAATGGCCATTCATACATCTTGAAATCATTCCAAGTGGACTTTACAATTTTGCAATAGTGACCATCTATTGTATGTGAAAATCTTCAATAAGAAACCTGTCTGTTGGCTGACATCTGCCATTTTCATCTGTGCTCCCACATGTTTCTGAGTATGAAATAGGGTGAACTAGCAAAGACGTGACACGAAATAGCAAAAACGTGACAAGAAATGGCAAAGGGGTGACACAAAATAGCAAAGGGGTGCAAGAAATAGCACAGGCGTGACACGAAATAGCAAAGGGGTGACACGAAATGGCAAAGGCGTGACACGAAATAGCAAAGGCGTGACACGAAATAGCAAAGACGTGACACGAAATGGCAAAGGGGTGACCCGAAATAGCAAAAGGGTGACACTAAATGGCAAAGGCGTGACACGAAATAGCAAAGACGTGACACGAAATGGCAAAGGGGTGACACGAAATAGCAAAGGCGTGACAAGAAATAGCAAAGGGGTGACACGAAATAGCAAAGGGGTGACAAGAAATGACAAAGGTGTGACACGAAATAGCAAAGGGGGGGACAAGAAATGGCAAAGGTGTGACACGAAATAGCAAAGGGGTGACAAGAAATGGCAAAGGGGTGACAAGAAATGGCAAATGCTTGACACGAAATAGCAAAGCCAAGTGTTTCACATCTTTGCTACTTTGCGTAATGCTTTCAATATTTCACATGACACCATCTCTATTTTAATCCTTTAGAGTGACAAGACTATTTTGTTGGAATCGTATATGTCAAACTTTATCTATGGAGATATTTTACCAAAAGTGCTGAAATGAGATGAGTACTGTGACAACGGCTGTCCTGCTCCAATTCAGTCATCTCAGAAACTTACCTTTAGCAGACAAGATAACAAATCAGGGTTGGTAGTGTAAAATAAATCATATCAGAACTACACATGTAAATGGGACATGAAATTTTGACTTCTGCGCATTTAAAATGTTGTCGCTCAATTTTCATTGAAACCAAGTTATGGTTATATATTTGGCATCTCGTGATAAATATGCAAGCTGAGTAAAATTATCAGCACATTATATTTCAGCACTTGTATGAAAGTCAAATACTTTTTTTATGAAAAAACTCTGTCCTTTAAAATTTTCAACACATGAAGACGGTCACCGATCCGCCAATAAACCTCTTCAAATGTTGCTGAACTACATTGAGAGCAGTTGCCTTTGCTACGTGCAGTGTCATGAGATACCACTTTGACACATAAAAAACATACATAAACTAGAAAATATGCCCTTTGCAATATCTTTTCCCACAGAGTTAATCTCCTCAGATTTCTGATCATAACCTCTGTTATATTAGGCCTTATATCTCGGTTACAGCAAAATCTCTTAGCGGGGTAAAGGGGTACCTAATACTGTATCCCTGCTTCTTAAATGAAAATACAGGTTTCATTGGACGACCGAGTAACTTCAAAGATCTTAGCATTTTACTGAAATGGATCTGCTCATTAGCATATGTCCTTCAAATATGTCTGATGAGCTCATGATTGCACCACTAGATTCAGCTTGGACTTGGACGACCGAGTAACTTCAAAGATCTTAGCATTTTTCTGAATTGGGTCTGCTCATTAGCATATGTCCTTCAAATATGTCTGATGTAATTAACACAAATAAATTATCTTTAGTTTTTGTCTCCGATTTGGTCTTCATTATTTATCAGCATGTTTATGATCAACTGTTGTCATAAAATCAAATAACATATTTTGAGGAAAACATAAAATGTTTCTGTTTTAAAAAATAAGATTATGACATGTCATTAGCAAATGCTTCTTTTACAACGGCGTTGCTGATTGCACCACTAGATTCAATGTCAACCAATCAGGACACTCCATTTCAAGACGTAAAGTCCTTGTAGTAGCACAGAGGTTAGGATGAGAAATCTGAAAGGAGTAACCTCTGTGGGAAGAGAGTTATCTCGGTAGTCAAGGTCATTACACCTGTAATTGGTACTTTTGTATATCTTTTATTCATACCTCTTTCAAACATCGCTGGACCACTTGCATCAAGGTTAAAAAAGAACAAACAGACGTTGACTTTGCATATTTAATCTGTAAACTTTGTACAAGTATTAAAATACATGTGATATAATGGAATGCATGAAAGAAGACACTTTGCAGTTGTATCAAAATATTTGCGTATTTCAGTGAAGAGTACAAACAACTGAAGATGAAAAGGCATGACTTAAGATTGGATGTCAGGTGGCAAGAGAAACAAGATAATCCTGAGTAATGTCTTATCTTGTGTCTTAAAAATGTCGTAAATGATCTAATTAGTGTTCCATTCACCAAGCCAGGGACCTTATATATATAAGGTCCCTGATCAAGCTAACATCCAAAGGGGGCTCACATAGGATACCTATCTTTAAAGGGGCAGTAGCACGTTTTTTGCAAAATTTATTTTTTCAAATTTCCCATTTATAATGATAGTTTATGTCATTTAAATTAACTTTAGAGGGTAAAACATCTTATTACACAAACCAATTATCTGTAGTGGTAAAATCTATGTTGCGTATAAAGCAAAAATTGCATGGCGGCCATTTTATTGTGAACACAATTTATTATTTTGTATTACAAAAACGTTTCCCATGGCTTACCGAAACGAAGAGAGAAGGATGTTTTACTATTGGTGAAATTATTTTTCAAATACATTTCATCAACTTATTTTAGCGAAAAACGTGCTACTGTCAACTAAATTCAGTGGAGGATCTGAGGCGTCAGTGGGCCTTGAATCCCCCTTTTGAAAATTTGTACAGGTAAATTTGATGGACCCAAAGGTGAACCCTGGATCCACCAAAGGCTAAAGAACTACAGCTCAAAGGTCAGAAATATATAATTATGGAATAATAAACACGGTTAATGTCTACAGTATAAATTACATATGTTATCATGTAAAACATATTATACATACAAATCACTGAGAATGGACATCTATCTTTATTGCTATATTGTTAAATTAAAATTCATCACTAAATTTACATGACATACATGCCGCACTGAAAAAAACATTCTAGTCAAACATATCTAGGTCAAACTAATTCTAGTTCTTTTACTATCAAAACATATTCATAATTGAATGATATTGCAATGTTGATGGTTGATGTTTATCAGGATATTTACATCTGTCACACGCAACAAATTCTAGTATGAAATTTGGATGGAATTATTCATAAGGATGACGCACTAAGTCATTCATTTTATCAAATAGCTGTCATGATATTATTCATATTTATCAAGCATAGTCTACATACGATATAAACTATATTAGTAATACAATCTTATGGCAAAGCACAAGATAAGCTACTTATTGTAGGAAATTAATGTATTTATTCCATTATATTTTTCTACTATTTGTTATTTTGGTAACTAGCTATTTGGAAAATGGAAAAGCACTCTAAGCACAGCTTGAAATAAAATGTGTATCTGCGTAAAATTAGCATGATTAATTCAGATATATACAGCTAAAAATTACAAGTTCAAATACGCAAAGCTTCTTCATAACACGGATAAAATTTTATTTACCTGTGTGAATGTAATTCTCAAATATTGTTTCATTTCTACATATCTGATCTTAACATCACAAATAGCATTTTCTATCTGTATTGGAGAGAAGAGTTTTGACTTTTTCTGAATGAGCCATTGTTAATAATGTTAATGAAACAACGTTACTATCATGACATTCTACAGCTTAAAGGTACATCCATTGTGTTGTTGGGGATCAAATATGACAAACGTTATAAATGGTCTTATTTTATCGAGAAGTACCAACAGTTACCGAAAACAACCATTTTAATGATACTCGACTTAGTATATTGACAATATGAAGGTAAAAGTAGTGATTTCTGATCGAAAACCGGACAATGCACTGCGTGTGGCGCGCGCCAATGAGTCAAACGTTATTTTGGAATCTTATTTACACCATACAAAATAACAAATTTGAGTTAATAATGTTCAATAGGTCATATAACTACTGTGCATGTAAATAGTACTTTCACTTTCGGTTTCTACACATGAATAATGATGTTACTCGATTTTAATTGGAAAATAGTAATTATGATATGTTTGGCGATTGGGGATGAATATGCAAGCTAAGTAAATTTAATTGTATTGTAAACAGCACATATGGTGTATTGGAACGTATTAAAGCCAAATAAAATTTTATGAAACACAATGGATGCACCTTTAAGAGTAAATTGTCTCACATTTGAAATCTTGAAATGATGAAATACTCCTCAATTTTCTCATTTGTTATTTTACACTTCAATAGGATTTGAATTTCAGTCAGTAGTCATTAACATTCTTGACTTGTAAATTCTTTGAGCCTTGATAAAATATCATAAAATAATGAATGTCACTTAAAAAGTAAAAACTACTCTAATCTAGAAATTCTAACCTATGTTGACAAACAATAATCATAAGGATACAATAATTAAATGCAATAATTGTATAGTAATTGTACAAAAGAAAATAGATTTGAGCAGTTATTGTGCACCAAAAGCCCCATAATTAAAAATTGAATATAAAATTGATTTCCTTTATCACAAAATTGCAAATAAGATAGCAAAATACGTTTTTAACCAAGGTGGAATAATCTTTTCAACATATATTTTGAAGGCCCCTTGCTCTTACAGCATCATAAAGGAAAGAACGTATTGCTAAATTTTGAATTTGAAAACTATTGAATGTGCAATTTTCTATAAGAGTGTGGCTGATCTTTAGTTAGCATTGCAGATATGTGGAAATTCTATGTGAGGTAGAATTATTTTATGTCATCAGACAGGTAATGTAATTAAATGATTTTTAATAAAATTGAAAAAATATCCCCAAAATATAGCTTTATTTCTTTCGAGAAAACAACCACATTTCTTGTTGGCTAAAAGCAGTACAATCATTAATGTCATATGCTAAAATATATCATAAAACATGATTACTCATTCAGTAATTATTCAATATCTACTAACAATTGAGAAATTTGAGCAAAATATGTACAAAATATGCAATTTCCTCCTTGTAAAAATGACAATGTAGGGTTGTAAACAGACCCATCTTGTGAACCAATGAAGTGGAATGAAAATCTGATAAGAATAATATACAAACCGAATAAAAACTCTGAGGTGTGTTCAATAAGAGAAGCAAATGTGAACGCATATTTGAGTGTTTATTTGTACTGAAAGAGGAAGTATTTTGATTCGCCAAGTTTGAAACTAAATAACCAATGCATGGCCAATAACTTTGAAAACGGTTCATGGTCATGTCTTGGTCAAGGTCAAGGTCACTGGAAATTCTTCTCGGTTTGGGATGCTCCCTTTTTGAACATAAACATACAAATATTGTATGAATACCGGTATATTGTCATTCAAGAGCATGCAAGCAGCACGTAGATGAGCGCTCGCAATCACTGACCTTTTTGAACACACCTCTGATTAATACTAGATAGAAAAGACAGTTAAGAAAAAAAGATAAAATAGAATATTTATTTCCCATTCTTTGCCCAAACAGGTAACTCAAGTCCCAACTTCCTGCTATGTTCTAAGCTAACCTCTGTTTAGTTGTAACTTGAGTACCGTGGGGAGAAAATGAAAGTCCCCAAGATGATAAATTTACTATCATCGTCTGTGTCATGATCCAATGATACCCATTGTGTATTTTTTCACCAGATTTTAGAGTTTCAAGTAAATGTGTGTTTTGAATGCATAAATACGATAGATGTGATATTCAACGAAAAGTGATCAATGATCGAAAGTTGGCTATCTCAATGACACTACCAATGGAAGATGATATCTTAAAGCTCACAATTTAATCTCTTTGAACTTTTCTCTTTCCTTTTCAAGATATATAGTGAATAAAAATAATTTTTGGGAATTGGTATCATACTCAGATCAAATAGCACCTCAGCACTATCAGAAACCATTTAGCCATCACCTTAATTTAAACAATTTTAGCTACTTTTTAGTTCAAACATTCTGGATGGATAATTTACAGGAATCACAATTCATTCTAATAATTTCTGGTAAAAGGATTAGGTAAAATAAAACTTCATCTTTTCTAGAATTTTTCATACACATTGAGAATTGTTGGTCCTTCACAGTAAAAAGATTACCATGACGAGGACAATATAGAGAAATCTACTGTGTAAACACCCTGGATTTCAAACCGTCTGCTCCGAGGTATCTGCTGGTAACAGTGTGAGTCAGTCGTCGAGGAATGGCGGCGGTCCCTTCTGCATCCGCTCGATGTTCTGGATCTCCAGCTCCTCCATCTCCACGGCATCTCGGTACTCCGTCAACTCCTTGGAGACTCGGATACGCGTGTAGTTGGAGGAGAGGCTGATCATGAAGTGAACCTGCGTATAGGGAGAGAATTAAGCTTTCTCAAGGTGTTCAGAGACTTTCTCAAGGTGTTCAGAGACTTTCTCAAGGTGTTCAGAGACTTTCTCAAGGTGTTCAGAGACTTTCTCAAGGTGTTCAGAGACTTTCTCAAGGTGTTCAGAGACTATCTCATGGGTTTATAGGCTCAATGGTTTATAGGCTTTCTCAAGGGTTTATAGGATTTCTCGATGTTCATAGACTTTCTTAGGGGTCCATAGACTTTCAATAGGGTTTATAGACTTTCTCACAGGGTTCAAAGACTTTCTCAAGGGTTCATAGACTTTCTCAAGGGTTCATAGACTTTCTCTAGGGTTCATAGACTTTCTCGAGGGTTTATAGACTTTCTCAGGATTCATAGACTTTCTCTAGGGTTCATAGACTTTCTCTAGGGTTCATAGACTTTCTCTAGGGTTCATAGACTTTCTCAAAGGGTTCATAGATTTCCTCAAAGGGTTCATTATAAGACTTTCTCGAGGGTTACAAAGACTTACAAGTGATTCACATACTTTCTCAAGGATTCATAGACTTTCTCAAGGGGTTCAGTAATCCTCCAATAACGATTTCAGATGCCCGCATGTACACACGCACCAAGACGCATGTAAGTCTGGTTATTTACAACCAACTGGTATAAGTAATATAACCATATGATTTTGTTAATCTTGGTTGATTTATCTCAACTCACCATTCCCAAGATGATGAGAAAGGCTCCAATGTACGCCACACAGAACAAAGGTCCTGCCTCCGCTACCTGCAATACACAATGTTACCTGATTAATTGTGAAAAACAGAAATTGTGAGAAATAAACAAACATTTGAGTGATGTAATAAAAAAACTGATGTCACATCATTGAAATTGAAACGGCAATACTCGCAGTTGAGTAAAGGTTCAAAACTTCAACAACTTCCCTTGAAGTCATAACCCACACCTATCTCCATCACTGGCTAATTCAGGCCTTGCAGCATATTATGAACTTTTCTGTGCTAACTAAGCTAAGCTACTGCCCACTGCTACTAAACCTTCAGCATTTTCTTAATGTTTCTGTGCCACTGAATTGGGGCCCACTTTGATTTCAGGTATAGCACTTCCCTATGGTGGCATGGAAGAGTTAAGGAAAAAAGTTGAAGGCTTTAAGGGACACCACGTTGAGGATAAATATGAGATCAGATTTATCTACCTATGCTTATTAACGTGTCTGGTAACGAGTCACAGATCCCCAATTTCAGACAATTGAAGTAATTAGTAATAAAACTACTGCATGTAGACAGTGAAGCGAGGCGTAACTCGTTAGCAGACATGTTAACCAGCATAAGCAGATAAAAGTAAGGCTGTGCAATAGTGTTGCAATACAGAGTTGTCAATACACGTATTGCAATACGATTTTCATATCCCAATATATTGCACAAACAAATATATAGTCAAATTTTTTCATTTTTCTTTTAAATGGTACATTAACAGGCTTAACTTGTGTAAAGAAAAATCTTTTGAAGTGCTACAATGTGTGTTTGACTGTATTACAAATAATTTTAAGATATGAAAGTTATGAACATCGTTTTATCAAATGTTATCATATTTAAACTGCAAAAAGAAGTATAAAAGTTGAGAGTATAGTTTATTTAGCATGTTGCAATATCATTGGCACTAGTTAAAATGTTTTTTAGAGAAATATCTCATTGTCAGAGGACCCAGCAATATATTGTGGTACATATTGCAATACATTACAGTTTGGCAATACGTACTGCAATACAAAAAATGAGGCAATACACAGCCCTAGATAAAGTGATCTTTTATCCTCGACCCAGTATCCCTTTAAGCCTTGCAGAAGGAAGTTGTGCTACACTAGCACAAGAAAGTTATGGAAATGAAACAAAGTTTTGTTTAGCTAGTGATGGAAGGTTAAGGAAATACAACAAACATTAGATTAGCTAGTGATGGAGACTGGTGTAAATTATGCCTTGCGAGGTAAGTTGATGGGCTAAATGACAGACCCACCTTATCACACAACCTCCGTAGTTCATTCTGGACACAGATGGCCTCCTTGCCTGGAACCACAATACCAGCCGGGAAGGAGCTGTTTCTGTAGATACCTACAACAAAAGTTAACAGGTTCCAATTTAATTTGGATAAATTGATAAATAGTGGCAGCTTTAAAGATTGGATTGTGTTTTTACGTGACACAAAATGCTCCGTTATTATTTTTTTACTATACTTAGAACTCTCTGCGGCGGCGGGGTACAATAAAATCAGAATAACATATCTGTTTCTCAAATTTTTTTATTTACGCATCAAAAGTCTTCATGAAGTACTATATTGTGAGAGTCTGTCCAAAGAATTCAGAATCCCAAAATTTTGTACAGAAGTGTTGTACCCTGTGTTTCAAAATCACTCCCCTTCGATGATACGTTTTAACTAATGAACACCAAGATTCAGAGTTCAATGAAACAAGAAGTGTTGTACCGAGCTGAGTGAGGTTGAAGCAGTAGTTGAGCGTCTGGGCGGTGCGGCTGTACACCTCCATACTGCAGATGGAGGAGATGGACACGTAGAAGATGATGGGGATCACCGACACCGACAGGATCAATATCCACGCCATGTTCAGGATGTACGTGATGAACATGAACTGCAAATTAGAGAGGACACTTGAGGAAAGGACTCTTGTTTCAGTTAAAACAGTGGTGTATACAACTTCTGCAAGACATAACTCGTGCAAGTCTCTATCACTGGCTAATTTAAGCCTTGCAGCCTTTTCTGTGCCAGAAACATTACTACAAAGAAGAGGTGCAGCATACTATGCTGGCACAGAATATGTGACAAAATGCAGCAAAGCTTAAATTAGCCAGTGATAGAGACTGGCATGAGTTATGACTTAATTGCAGGGGGAAGTTGTCTGTGTAGATCTATATTGACACTTATAAACCTCTATTGACGTCACTCTATTGTTCTATTAGGTTCTACTTTTACCGGGTAAACCTCTTTTGTCAGTTTGCCGGGCGTTCTCCAAGAATGCCCAGGGCTTTCTTGAAGAATGCCCAGGGCTTTCTCTAGGAATGCCCGGGGCTTACTCTAGAATCTATCGGAAATTATTTTGATTGGGAATTATACACGTTTTGAAATACTTTGATTCAAAGTCCTTCTTCGAATAAATACCATCACAAAATATCACATTTTTGACAAATCACAAATCACAAACATAAGCTTTGAATGCCTGGTTTCGAACCCTGCACCACCCGCTTACTAAACTGGCGCCTTTGACAACTCGGCTATAAAGGCCCACGAGTGAGTGAGTGAGTTGGTGTTTAACGCCGCTTTCAAGAGTATTTCACTTATATCGCGGCTGCTAGTATTATGGCAGGGAGAAAGCCCGCAACGCCATGTGGCTATGCATTGCGGTGAAACCTGCGAGCAACGGCTGGAACTAGCGAACCATGGGTGGTACTGCACTGAAATTCAATGTAGCATTGCACCCAAACCTGACTGCGTGTAGAACAGTTCTCTACTGCAGACAAAGTTGCCGTGCCCCTGGCGGGATTCGAACCCCGGACCTCTTGATCCGAAGCCAAACGCGCTAACCACTGCGCTATCCCGCCCCCTAAAGGCCCACGAGAACAATGATGTATTTTCCACAGTGACAATCATGTGAACTCCACGAGGCAGATAGCGCATGCAGCTCACGTGCACGGCGTGGGTAGTGTAGTGTATTAATATGTTTTAACACTAACAGTATCATGTGATGACGTCATGCCTGTGCGCATGTGCAATGTACTACCACCAGGCCGTCTGTAATAAATGTTTGAAGGTTACGCTGCAGCTTTGATTATTATTGAATAATCATAATACATTGACGAATACACGACAAATTGGCAACGAGAAAATGGATTAACGAAATCCCACGACGACGGCACGACGAAACGACGAACGAAAACTGAAGTGTTTGGATATAATCATGAATTTCTGATTCAACCTTCAAATCAACGGTAAAATCTACGCAACGAAAATGGCGGCATTTGGGCGCATCGAACAGTTTGACAACAGTTCATGTGATATCGAGACTTACATCGAACGTTTTGATCAGATTTGCAGTGCAAATGAAATCGCAGTGGACAGTGTTGTGAAAGTTCCTGGATTTTTATCTTCGATTGGACCTAAAACGTACATGTTGGTAAAATCACTTGTGGCTCCCGAAAAACCGGATACGAAAACATACAAGAAATTGTGTGATGTTCTACTTGGACATTTGGCTCCGAAGAAATTGATAATTTCAGAACGTTTCAGATTCTATAACAGGAACCAAAAGGAATCGGAAAGCATTTCGGATTACATGGCAGAATTACAACGTCTCGCAAACACTTGTGATTTTGGACTTTTTCTTGGAGACGCACTACGTGACAGGTTTGTTTGTGGTCTAAAAAGTGAAGCTATTCAAAGAAAATTACTGTCTGAACCAAAACTGGATTTGAAACGTGCTCAAGATATTTCTATTGGAATGGAAATTGCAAGTCGTGAATCTCGCGAGTTGAAGACGGGTTACGGCAACCCACGTGACAGCGGATCAGTGCATCGAGTGACTGACAAGCGAAGAGCCAATCAGCAACGAGGGGCGGAGCGTAGAAGTCAACAACAACAAACATGGCCGAAGAAACCGGGCGTGTCATCGGAAAAGTGTTGGCGATGTGGATATACGAATCATACGGCAGACGTGTGCTGTTACAAAACCATAATGTGTCATAATTGTGGTAAGGTAGGACATTTGAAATCGGAATGTAAACAAAAGAAACGCTTTTCTACGAAATATGTGGATATTCATGACGGAAGTGACGACGCGACGAACGACGATGAAGAGTTCAAAACGACGACGGATCGTGAAACTATGGGATTGTTTCATGCTACAGACAAGGGAAGTATCAACAAAGTGAAGGTAACTTTACATGTGAACGATACGCCTGTGTGTTTTGAAGTTGATACCGGATCGCCTGTGTTGATTATGCCACTCTCTAAATTTGAGAAGTTGTTTCCAAACGTACAAACCACCGAAGCATCAACAGATTTAACAGGATATTCTGATGAAAACATGAAGGTATGTGGTCAAGCAAATGTGAAAGTTGGATGCCATGGTAACGGTGAAGATGTTGAATTGACTCTGATTGTAGCAGAGGTACGTGACAAAATTCCTCTTTTGGGAAGATGGTGGATCAAAAAGTTGAACTTGAATTTGAATAACTTGTTTGATCACTGTGTGAGAAGAGTGATGTTCAGAAATCTTCAGATTTGAACACTGTTTTGAAGAAACATGAAGTTCTTTTTGACAACAAGCTTGGAGAAATTAAAGGGATAGTTGCTGACATAAAGCTGAAACCAGATGCTAAACCAAAGTTCTTCAAGGCAAGGCAAGTTCCCTATGCTCTTAGAGAAAAAGTTGAAACAGAACTAGACAAGCTTGAAGCAGATGGTGTCATTTCAAAAGTCAAAACAAGTGATTGGGCTACACCTATCGTTGTCATTCCCAAAGCTTCAGGTGATATCAGAATTTGTGGAGATTTCAAGGTGACGCTGAATCAGAACATCGAAGTTGAGAAATATCCTCTTCCTAAACCACAAGATCTTTTTGCTACATTTGCTGGAAGCGATGTGTTTTCGAAGATAGATTTGTCAAAGGCTTTTCACCAAATGAAAGTCAGTGAAGAAACCAGAAAACTACTTGTTGTAAATACTCACAAAGGTCTGTATTGTTACAACAGATTACCTTTTGGTATTGCCAGCTCTCCAGCTATTTTTCAGTCTGTAATGGAGAAGATCCTTCAAGGGATAGAAAAGACTGTCACTTTTCAAGACGACATTGAAATTGGCGGGAAGACGCAAGAAGAACACTTGAAGTTACTTGACAAGACTCTCACCAGATTGGAAGAATACGGTATCAGAATCAAGAAAGAGAAATGTCAATTCATGCAAGCTCAAGTCCAGTATCTGGGACACATGATTGACAAGAACGGCATCCACACCATACCTGACAAGGTCAACGACATCATTTCGGCACCGGAACCGGAAAACAAGACACAACTCAGATCATTTCTTGGAATGATCCAATACTACGGAAGGTTTATTGGAAAACTTCCAACACTTCTACATCCTTTGAACGAATTGCTGAAGACGAATGTGACGTGGATGTGGAGTGACGAATGCAGACGCGCATTCAACGAAGCGAAACAGAGACTTGCCTCGGCAGATGTTATAATAATAATAATAATAATAATAATAATAGGCATTTTATATAGCGCCTTTCCACGTCACAAGGATATGCTCAAAGCGCTTCCTGAGCTGAGTTAAAACTATATACAGATGGCTGGTAAAGATGGTTTAAAGTCACTTGTAACGGAGAAAGAGATGGGTCTTGAGTTGTGCCTTGAAAGAAGACAGCGAAAGAGATGATTTTAATTGAATTGGAAGAGAGTTCCACAGTGAAGCTGCTGCATATGAGAATGTTCTTTGGCCGAATGTTTTCAGGTTATAACTCGGGACAGCTAGTAGCGGTTGTTGTGACGAGCGTAGAGATCTTTCTGGGCGGTAGTGTGTCAGTAGGTCTTGTAGATAGGAAGGTCCTGAGTTGTGGAAAGACTGATAGGTGAGGCAGAGAATCTTGAAATCAATCCTCTCACGAATGCGAAGCCAGTGTAGCGAGTCAAGAATAGGAGAGATGTGACAGCGGGGACTGGTGAGTGTGATGATGCGTGCAGCTTTATTCTGGATTTTCTGTAGACGATGAAGTTGAGATGAAGAGATACCGAAAAGAATACTGTTGCAGTAATCCAGACGGGATAGAACCAGTGTCCTCACAAGAGTAGCAGTGGCTTCTTTTGTCAGGAGTTTGCGGATGCTGCCGATGTTCTTCAGATGGTAGTGGCAGGTCTTGACAAGATGACTTATTTGCTTGTCCATGCTGAGATGCGAGTCTAAGATGACACCAAGATTTTTCACATGAGGAGAGAAAGGAATAGATGATTGCCCAATGGAAATATCAGCAACGACGAGCTTTTGTTCTCACACACTTTGACATGGACTTGCCAACACGATTGGCATGTGACGCCTCAAACTACGGGTTAGGTGCTGTCATCTCCCATGTTCTACCATACGGATCCGAGAAGCCTATCGCATTTGCATCACGAACCCTCAATGCAAGCGAAAGGAACTACGCGCAAATTGAGAAGGAAGCCCTCGCCTTGATCTTTGGGGTGAAAAGATTCCACGAATATCTCTACGGACAGAAGTTTACCTTAGTCACCGACCATAAACCCTTGTTGAGCATCCTGAGTCCCAAGAAACAAGTACCAACTGAAAAGATAATGCGCCACTGTCAATTCATGTCTTTATTCCTTCATCACATTGGGAACGACCACTCGTCCTTCACGCCACATGTCAAGTGCTTTACGTTCCCGACATGCATCCGGAGCTGAGCTTCCGGTTAGTTGCGTACTTTAGTTACGTATCCAATACGTTAACATATTCCCCTTTCTTTAATGAAATTAAAAAGGAAAATTAAAAATTGTTTAAAAGAGTATTACATGAATTTTGAATAGAGATTAATGTGAAAATATGTTAATGAACATTTTTTTGTTTGTTATGTTATTGAATGCTTAAAAATAGAATAAAACATATATACAAAGATATAAAAGAGTTTGTTGTAAAAGATTGAAGCATTCTCCACTTGAGCTTAGAGTCTTTGTATACAGAGTGCCCAGTTGAGCACAAGGAGGAAATTGTTCATATTATTTATAGTCTCAATTTTCCTCGTTTAAGAACGTCCACCAGTTTCTCACATGAGGCCCCACGTTTGGTCAAACAGTCTGATATCTGATGACTGGTTTCAATCCAGGAGACACTAGAGATTTGATTTCTTTGTACCATTTGTTTAATTGAAGCTATGTCTATTCTCAGTCTCTTTTCACTGACTAGTTTTGTTGAATGGATATTGTCATGTAACGATTTGTTGTCTGTGAAACAGTCAACAGGTATGACATTCTGTTCTGAATTTCCAAACATTATTTCACTGAGGAGATGCCCAATATATAATGTTGTGTCTAATCCTTCCACCATTGACAATGTCTCTGCAGCTAGTGAACTCTTGACAATTCTCCGGATCTTACACGATTTCCAGGCAATAGGGCAGCTAAGATCATTTTCACCTGTAAGAAAAACGACATGACCAGATGCACTAGAAACACCAACTTTGGCGGCTGCACGGATGCAAAGGTGGGCGTTGATCCTAGCTTCTTACACGTACGAAATAGAATTCAGAAAATCTGAAGACCACGCAAACGCAGATCTACTCTCACGACTTCCTTCAACGAAAACAGTTTCGGACGAATCGACTGAAAGTGAAGTATTTCACTTCTCCTACGCTGATGATCTACCTGTCAACGCAGACGACATCCGAAACGCCACCCGAAATGATCCAACATTGTCACAAATCCTTGATTTCAATCTGAATGGATGGCCGACGTCAGTGAAATCACCAGATCTTCAACCATTCTTTGTGAGAAGAGACGAGATATCAGTAGAGAACGGAGTTCTACTATGGGGACTAAGAGTGATTATTCCTCCAGCCTTCCGTCAACGACTACTCAACGAACTCCATGCAGATCATCTTGGGATAGTGCGAATGAAAGGACTGTCTCGAAGCTATCTGTGGTGGCCACGACTAGACGACGACATTGAAACCTTGGTAAAGTCATGCTCAAGTTGTTTCAAAACCAGAAATATGCCAACCAGTGCACCTCAACACGAGTGGACTTTTCCATCGAAACCAGTGAAACGAGTTCACATGGACTTCGCAGAGTTCAAGGGACGAAACTACTTCGTAATGGTGGACGCATACTCCAAATGGCCAGAAGTGTACCTGATGAACTCCACGACGACAGCGAAGACCATCAACGTTCTACGACATGTATTTGCCGTACATGGTATACCAAATGAACTTGTGTCCGACAACGGGCCTCAGTTTATTTCAGAAGAATTGAACCAGTTCCTGACGAAGAATGGCGTAGTGCACAAACGAAGTCCTCCGTATCATCCACAGACAAATGGAGCTGCTGAGAGACTAGTTCAAGTTCTGAAGCACCACCTGAAAACATCCGAAGACACCGATCCTCACCTGCAAGTAGAAAACTTCCTACTTTGCTACAGAACGACGCCTCACACAGTGACAGGCCGAGCACCGTGTGAAATCCTGATGAAACGACATCTACGTACACGTCTAGACCTGATACGACCAAGTCTGGAAGACAAGATCCGAAATCGCCATGCAAACGACCCAAGTGCAAGTCGATCTCTACGCAATGTGTTACCAGGTCAGAGTGTGACAGTACGACGATTTCGAGGACCAGATAAGTGGGTTCATGGAACTGTGTTGCAGAGGTTAGGTCCTGTGAGTTATGTTGTGGATATCAACGGCTATCCAAACCATGTGCACATTGATCACATGCTATGTGGTCCTGAGCAGAGTGAAGTGAAAACCCTTCCATCTGCTGTGGAATTTCCACCTATGGTGGAATATGTGCCCCCTGTGACAACACAGATGATGACAACTGACAATGATGTTCCAGTTGTGATTCCTGAGACGACGACAAGTAATGTTCCTTCAGGGTCAGAGGTTAAATCTCCTGATCCAGTTGCAGCAGACAGGAGGTATCCGATGAGGCAGAGAAAACCTCCAGAGAGACTTGATCTATAATTCTTTTCAGGTCAACACGCAGAGACTTGATCAGTGCAAGTTCAAGGTTTACTCAAGTCTATGAACTTTAAAGAAATGTTTTGAAGTTTAAAGAGTTAAAGTTTTATAATCTTTCAGTTGAACGTGCAGAGACTTGATGAGTGCAGATTCAAGATATTGCTATGAACTTTAACTAAACGTTCTAAAGTTTGAAGTGTTTAATGTTAAATTCTTTAAAGAAGAATAACCTTAAAATTTAACGACGGAGGAGTGTAGTGTATTAATATGTTTTAACACTAACAGTATCATGTGATGACGTCATGCCTGTGCGCATGTGCAATGTACTACCACCAGGCCGTCTGTAATAAATGTTTGAAGGTTACGCTGCAGCTTTGATTGTTATTGAATAATCATAATACATTGACGAATACACGACAGGTAGCGAGCGCAAAGCACGTGCAGGGCTAGCTAAGTATGCATAGCTCTGACCTTGTCAGAGCTATGGGACGGACCCTATAGCCGCAATGGTGGAAATCCTTTGTCGCACTTTCGCGCATCTGTGAGGCGTATTGCGCACGAAAAAAGTATATACATAATGTCTTTACACTTATGCCTACACGTACTACCCGTTTTGGTTTTGAATTTATTCAGTAATTAGTACTTGCAAGCCATTTAAATATTCAGTCGATCTCTTGACAGTGGCAGCGGCCATTTTGAATCACGTGATTCCTTCTATAAATAGTAACGCACATGTCACTGAGATTGCATGTTGTTTACTTCAGTTTTCATGGGTTACCATACATTTCTAGCCAATAGAAAAGCTTGTATGGCAAGAAACGGAGCCTTTCTCAACATTTTGACAACACAGACACATTCTAGGACACCTTAGAGACGATCAGCCTAGAAATGTATGGTAGCTAGTGCAGGGCGCGGGTGTGCTCTCTTCATAGCAGTTGAACTCCCAGCAGTATATACCAATGAAGCCACGTGAAGACAAAATATTGAAATTATATCTAAATCATAATTTCTGTCGGTTCATAAGTAAGATCAAAACCTGGTCCTAGGCTTTGTTTGTGGAGTATGCCCTTGGCGTCGGGAAAGGAGGGGCGGGCCTATCGGCCCTTCCCCTTTCCCTCCCCCGCGGGCATACTCCACAAACAAAGCCTCTGACACAGTTTTGATCCATTACGTACTGTATAACTGACACATCTCTCTTTGAAACTACCTTCCAGCTTATAGGGCAAAGTCTTCCTGTTGCAGTCTTGAAAAGAACTAGTGAGGTTGACCTTTTTAGGCATTGAGATCAAAGTCTCTTTCTGAGCATGATACAAAGTATGTAAATAGTGTGGAAGGACCATGTGCACAATAAGTCATAATTAAGTCATACAGTTTCTCATTTCTTATGTGTAGTTATTTTTTGCTACTTACAGATACATCCATTGAGTTTCATAATATTTTATTTGGCTTTAATACATCCCAACTTATCATATGTATTGATTTCAGTTCAAATATTCAAATATTTCACTCAACGTGCATATTCATCTCAATTTGCCAAATATATCATAATTACTAGTTTCAAATGAAAATCGAGGAACGTAATTTGACATTCTGTAGAAACAGAAACTAGCCGTCCCATTATGCACAGTAGTCATGTGACCTATTAAACATTATCAACCCAAATTTGTCTTTTTGTCTGCTCTAAATAAGTTTTCAAAATTTCTAAATGATGCGCGTCAATTGCGAGCATTGTCCGTTTTTTAATGATCAGAAATCAGTACTTTTACTGTTATATTCGGCAACAATCTTGTTAAAATCTAAATATTTTAGATATTTAAAAATACTTACCCTACTTTTACTAGTGCATATTACCTATATGATCCGATGAAGGATTGAAAACGTGACTGAGACAGGATCCTAACGTAACTGTAGTGAAGTGTAGACAGACTGGCTCTAGGGCACGTCACTACCCGGAAGTGTAGTGCAATCCACATAGCTGCGTGCGCAGTGATATGAAAACCTCACATTTCCTAGAGTCAGTCCGAGCGAGGTCCTAGATGCGGGGAGGTAGTTGATCCAACGATGGGTGGGTATAAACCCTAAAAGTAGGGTAAGTATTTTTAAATATCTAAAATATTTAGATTTTAACAAATTTTTAATACTTACCCTACTTTTACTAGTGCATGTTGATTCGACAGTAGGACGGAGGGAAAGGACCAACAGCGAGGACCCCCAAAAGCACTAGTAATAGCAGGACGTGGCAACTGAGCGGAATCCTACAAACAGGAAACCCAAATCAGAAAATGAAACCACAAAAAAGGATTAAAGGAGAGATCTCGACGGTCCGAGAAATAGTCCTAAATCCATCAAGAATAACTCACCTACGACGAGGAGGGCACAGTGAGCTGCTGCGCCACTACGAGAGGTCCAAACGACTGGAGGCCTTGTACATCCTCCACGGAGACATCTCTCAGATAATGACTCGCAAACACCGTGTTAGATTTCCAAAAGCAACCCTTCATGATGTCAGGCACGGAACAGTTCCTGTGAAGTGCCATTGTTGAAGCTAGAGCTCGAATCTCATGCGGGTTGTTTGCGCAGGGGTGAGGAATTCCTGCTGCATCGTAAGCTGTCAGGATAGTTGCCCGAAGCCATAAGGCCAACGTGTTCCGGTTTACCTCTCCCTTAGTCATAGAAGAGAAAGGAATGAACAACCTCTTCCGCCCAGCCCTCTTGTCAGTAGACCGGGAGATGTATTCCTTCAGGGCACGGACTGGGCACAAAGAGAGTTCTTCAGACTCTGACTCATCCACAATCGAAGACAACGGCGGAATCACAAACGCTCTATCAGGTTGACCAGGCAGTTGGTTTTTCGCGACAAAATCCCACAGCAAACCTAGATGCACTGAGCCATGACGCCGTTGCTCGAACCGGACCCTCGTAACATCAATAGCGTGTAGTTCACTCACTCTGGCAGCTGTTGCCAAAGAAAGTAGGAACGCCGTCTTCCTGGAGAGGTTCTCAAAAGAGGCCTCTGACAGAGGTTCATATGGAGCTCCACGAAGGTTCTTCAGGACCAGGTTCAGATCCCAAGCTGGAGGGCGAAACTTGACTTTCTGGTCCTCCAGCTTAAAGGACTTCAGCATGGCTATCAGTTCCGGAGTTTTAGAAATCTTCCTGTCTGTTTTAACAGCGAGAACTGAATTGAGGGCCGAAAGATAGGTAGAAATCGTTCCACCCTTGAGGTGCCTCTTCGATCGAAGATGGAACAAAAAATCTGCCAGAAACTGTGGTGAAGCTGACAAAGGATCTTGCTTATGGGATCTGCAAAAATTCTCAAACGACAGCCACTTATCATCATAAAGGGCTCTAGTTGAAGGCCGATGTGCTCCAGTAATAGCGCTGGCTACAGGCGCTGAGTACCCCTTATCCCTTAGAGTCTTCTGCAGATGGTCCAAACGCACAGATGAAATCGTTGCGGGTCTGGATGTAACTGCCGACTGTGAGGATGCAGAAGGAGGTTTGGCCACGGGGGCAACGGGTTTGGTTCTCCTTCTGCTAAAAGACGAAGTTCTGGAAACCAAGTTCTGGCCGGCCAAAAGGGCGCGACCAAAAGCAGATTCATCATCTTGGTCTCCCTGATCTTGGCCAGAACCTTTGGCAACAGAATTGGAGGTGGAAACGCGAACGCGTCCAGACCGTCCCAAGACAGGGACAGAGCGTCCACTGCCCACGCCATCGGGTCTGGAAGGGGAGAGACATAAGTTGGCAACTGGTTGTTGAATCTTGTGGCGAACAAATCCATCAGAGGACGATGGTGTTGCTGACAAATCAGGGTGAAAGCTTCCGGGTTGAGCATCCACTCTGTTGGTGATGGCTTGTCCGGTCTGGACAGAGCGTCTGCCAATATGTTCCTGCAACCCGGGATATGACGAGCCCTGATCAAAACGTGGTTGGCGTCTGCCAACTCGAACAGTTGGAAAGTCTGCTTCAATAACTGGCGCGACCGAGTCGTCCCCTGGAAATTGATCAGGTAAACCACTGTCGAGTTGTCCGAGGCTATACGAACCCGAGAGCCTCTGAGGACTCCGATCCAATGCTCGATTGCTAAGATGACTGCCTGCAACTCGAGATTGTTGCTGTGCCAACTGACTTGATGTTGCGCCCACAACCCTGCTGCCGTCCGCTGACCCAGGTGGGCTCCCCACCCTTGATGTGAAGCGTCTACAAACAGTTCGTGATGATGACTGAACTCTGTCAAAGAGACTCCTTCGCAAACATTCGATGGGATCGTCCACCACCTGAGGTAACGGTGTAGATGCAGTGGAAGCCAAAGGCTTTCCCTGGGGTCGTCCTCTTGACAAAAAGGAATCAGAAACACTTGCAGAGGGCGCGCCATGAGACGACCTCTGAGAGTGAGGGCCTGAGCCGAAGTCAGAAGGCCTAGAAGGGACTGCCACTGACGAACCGACAAAGCCTGACGAAGACCCCGCAACGCTAAACGCTCTATCTTCTCCCACCTGTCTGGGGGTACTCGGAGAAGATCCATGTTGGTTAAGAACAGACCTCCTATAAACGTCAGCTGCTGGGATGGGACTAGTTGCGACTTCTCTGAATTGACAAGCCATCCCAACTGTCGCAGCAGGTCCAAGGTAAATAGGGTCTGTCTGTGTAAAACTGTTGAGTCCCCGTGGCTCATCAGGCAATCGTCTATATAGGGGTCGAACTCTATCCCCCGAAGATGGAGAAACCTGGCGATCGGAGACGTAATGCGAGTGAAAAGCCACGGGGCCGTAGAGATTCCAAACGGAAGAACCTTCCATTGATAATGTACCCCTTGGAAGAGGAATCTGAGGTACTTCCGATGATGCTTGAAAATTGGTACATGAAGGTAAGCGTCCTGAAGATCTAAACTGACCAGCCAATCGTTGGGTTGAAGCTTGGAACGCAGTAGATCCAGGGTAACCATTGTGAAATGCGGAGGCTCTGGCATATACAGATCGTTGAATAAAGCCATGTTGTGTATCATCCGCATCTTGTCTGAGTTCTTCTTCGGAACCAGGAAGATTGGGGAGTAGTATCCTGGGGAGAAGCTGGGGTCTGGGACCACCTCTATTGCTTTCTTCTCCAACAGTGTCTCGATGTTGGAAGACAACTGAACGATCTGAGTCGGCGAGTACACGCGTGACCGGGGCAGGGTGGTCAGAGGCGGAGGGTTGGAGATTGGCATTTTGTATCCAACCCTGAGGATTTCGGTGACAAAGGGATCTTCTAGGATTGTCCAGTTTGGCCAGAAGATCCCTAGTCTCCCGCCTACGGGAGTAGTTTGGTACGGGACGACTGGAGGCGGGAGAGACCAGTCGTGCATGTCCAACGCTTCAACGGCGTTTCTTGTAGGCTGGGGTCTTGGGAGTTTTTGGCTGATCGAAATCGGGGCGAGGTCTCTGAGGGATGTAGCCTCCCCTACCTGACTTGCCTCGTCCTCCACCACGAGCTCCACGTTGAGCGAGCCTGACGGAATTGCGTCTCCCCACATAGGTTTGGTTGGCCCTAGGGTTTCTGGGGACGAAGGCTGTTGACAGAGACTTGATGGCACGAAAAGTGAAGTCTGATTGTGCCAGCGAAGCATGTTCCTTGTACACCTCCGGTATCTTGTCCGCAAAGAGGGTAGGAGTGGAGAGAGGAGCTCTTATCAGTGATTTCTTGAATTCTTCTTCCCAGATGCAGGGGGCAAGAAGACCGTTCCTACGGATAAGAGTGGTTGAAGCCATAGCCGAGCGAACGTGGTCTACAACGACTGACACAGAGTTGGACACCCATCTAAACATTGTGGACTGGTGATCCATCCTCGATGGGTTCTCCTCCGTAAGGTCCTGCGTGAGGGCATCTGCGGCAGAGGCGATAGCTGAGAGAGGTTTCAACATCCGCTTCAACTCTCTATCCACAGACAACAACCTAACGTCTTGCACTTTATAAGAACCTTGTGGCGCATCTGACAGCCTAGAACAAGAGTCATCCTGAGGGGCACCATGGTCAAATACTTGCAGAGAGTGAACCTTGAAAGTAGCAGACGAATTCTTGGCTGGCCGAAACGTTGGGTTGAGCGACAGTTTCCTGAACTCGTCGTCCAAAGACTCAACTGCATCCGAGACCATCGGGTGTGGAGGGATAAGTAATTCAGGCTCATGCCAGACGGCTAAAGAGGCATCAGTATCCGGGCCTGGTGATGGAGACGTTACCAGCCTGTCAGCAATCCAGGAATACACTTCTCCTAAGGGCAGATGAGTACCCTGGGGTTCGCTAGGGTCCACAGACTTAGACGGAGATACCGGGTCATAGTAGCGGTCATCTGAGTACGTGGAGGCTGAACGACGAGGAGAAGCCTCCGACTCCAAAGTGTCTCTGATAGGAGATCTGTCACGGAAGAGCGAGTCACTGGTGTCCTGAGCAGGCAAGCGCTCTCTTGACAAGCGATCCTTAGAACGCTGGCGCTCCTTCTCCAGAAGCTGACGCTCTTCATCCCTGAGGCGCTGGTGCTCAGCCTCCTTGAGGCGCTGGCGCTCGTCCTCTCGGCATAGGCGCTCATCTTCCCGGCGCTGGCGCTCGTAGTTTTTCTGGCGCTGAGCTTCAATGTCCTTGAGGCGCTGGCGCTCATCTTCACGGCACAGGCGCTCGTCCTCGCGGCGCTGGCGCTCGTACCCTCTGTGGCGCAAAGCTTCAACCTCCTTGAGGCGTAGGCGCTCCTCATCTCGGTACCGCTCATCCCTGTGCTGGCGGTCAGAGTTCTTGTGGCGCTGGGAATCGATGTCCTTGAGGTGCTGACGCTCCTCCTCCCGGACGCGGCGGTCCTCCTCCAACCGTAAGTGTTGGCGCTCATCCTCGCGGCGCTGGCGCTCAAGCTCCTGGCGATGAGCGTTCTCTGCACGTCGAGTGTCCTCCAGGCGCTTCTGTTCCAGACGACGCTCCTCCTGGCGTCTCCTGGTTTCCCTGAGCTCTGCTAAGCATCTTTCATCCTCCTGGCGCTCGAGGTCCTTTAGAGAAAGTTGATATCTCTCTTCTTCTTTCTCCACCTCGAGCTCCAAGCGCTGGCGCTCACCTAGGCGCTGCTGATCGTCTAGGCGCCGGCGCTCCTCAGAAGAGAGAGATTTCCTGTTGGAAGAGTCCGACAAGGGAGGGTCTGCCACCCCACTCCTGGGCCTCCTATCCGAGCGTGATACGTTCCCGATGGGCGGAGCACCAGGGTTGATCGCGTTCTCTAACTGTTCCATAGAAACACGCTGTGCCTTGGTCTTGGATGGAGCAGTATTCCCAGTAGGGGAAAGAGCATCATGAGGATGATCTCTTGCTGGAGACAACCCGTCAACGGGTTCAGAGATAACAAGAGTATCCTGGTCGAGGTCTGAAGTGGCCATCCTACAGCGTCGCTGGGTGAACCTCTTTCTCCTCGCCCTCAGGTAAGACTTGAATTCTGACGCAGAAAGATGACAACAGTGACCACACCGGGAGAGCCACTCACACGGTGTGTCCGCCAAACAGTCTGGGCAGAGGGGGTGCGGGTCCTTTGCCGACTTGGGGGATTTGCAATCAACGCAAAACACTCTCGGCATGCAAGAACGAGTTCACTGTCAACAAAAAGAGAAGCCAGTGAACATAAATAATCAAGCAAACAAAACCACCATAACATGTTAAAAGAACTTTAACATCAGAAAAGGTTGAGTAATGAAAGCTTAATTCAAGCATGAAAAATTACAAAATTGGTAATGAAAAATTTACAAAGAAATTTTAATACCAAAAAATTAAATTCCCATGAAGAAAGAAACAATTGAAGTAAAGAAAAACAACATTGGATACGAACTACACAGACTCAAGGTTAAAAGGGAGATAACCGCTGTGGTCAAAGTTCATACACATGGAATGTAAACACATGAAACTTTCAACAAGAATAAAATTTACAATGTAAAATTAACGACTATAAATAGCCAAGAATTTACACTCACAGTGGAAAACATAAACACAAATCAAAATTATCCATAAATATGGATAAAATAAAAAACAAAAACGGTAAACAAAAAGTTGTGACGTCACCACAACAAATCGAGCAAGACGAAGGAGGCCGCCATTTTGAATGGCCAGCGAAAACGTGCTCCGAAGAAAAACAACGAAAATAGCTACCAAAACGCGTAAAAGTGTTAGAAACACGATAAAACGGTAGAGTAGGCTGCGTAGCATAAAAACAGAAGTCAAATTCCTCACGAAAGCCAATGCAAATGGCGACATGAGCGAAGAAAAACATCGTTCTCGAAGAATGAAGAAAAAAATTCTACGACGAGGTAGGTGAAAACTACGCTTGTTACACTTCACAATACAAAAATAGAGAAAAGACATACCAATGACTAAACCACACGGTTTAGGTAGATAAATAGGTAGAAAAGAGAAAAATTCCCGTCTCAAATACACGTCCGTAATGCAGGTGCGATATAGGAAATGTGAGGTTTTCATATCACTGCGCACGCAGCTATGTGGATTGCACTACACTTCCGGGTAGTGACGTGCCCTAGAGCCAGTCTGTCTACACTTCACTACAGTTACGTTAGGATCCTGTCTCAGTCACGTTTTCAATCCTTCATCGGATCATATAGGTAATATGCACTAGTAAAAGTAGGGTAAGTATTAAAAATAGTACTTCTCGATACAGTAAAACCTTTGGCATATATGTCATCCCCAACAACACAATGGATGTACCTTTAATACTAATTACTTCACAATTGTAAAAATATGTCACAGACATTAAAGCAACACAAAATTTACCAATGAATCATTCAGTTATTCCAAACTTACAAACGCTGCAGAAATTCTGCCTCCCATGATGCACTTGGCCCCCGAGTAAACATTCTTGCGCGTCGCCCCGGTGGCGAGGATGCCGAAGATGAGAAGGATGATAGCGAAGACACCCATGATGACACCCAACACCACGAACACCACCTGGATCACGTTCAACCTGCAAGGAACGTAGTTTGATCATTCTACATGTTCAAAGATTTGATCAAAAATTTAAAGAAAACGCATAGAAAACAATAATATATACCGGTATATTGAAACACACTTTTTGCTTGTTCTGTCGCTTAGTGTTCGCCATCTTGTTTTTTTGCAAGAAGTGAAAAGAAAAAAGAATTATTTTCAATAATTTTATTTTTTTAACAATAATAAAACGTATGTGTTGATGGAATATTCACAAACTAACACATACTGTATCATTACCCTAATCAACAGTGTCGTGTTGTCCTGTAGGAAAGTTTCCCACACTGGTAGCGCCGATTGTTTTTATTTTTGAAAGAATGTGTATTCACCTTTATCACATTTTCAAATACAAAGTAAAAAAAAATATATTACCCTCAGTAATACGTTTCACATGAATTGTGCAATAATTGCGTATTAATACCTATATCAGTAGACATGAATGTTCTCTCGAATTTCGTTTGCACAAAAAATACCTGATAAATGAGTGAGTGAGTGAGTTGGGGTTTAACGCCGCTTTCAAGAGTATTTCACTTATATCGCGGCTGCTAGTTTTATGGCAGGGAGAAAGCCCGCAACGCCATGTGGCTATGCACTGCTGTGAAACCTGCAAGCATCGGCTGGAACTAGCGAACCATGGGTGGTACTACGCTGACATTCAGTGTAGCATTGCACCCAAACCTTACTGCGTGTAGAACAGTTCTCTACTGCAGACAAAGTTGCCGTGCCCCTGGCGGGATTCGAACCCCGGACCTCTTGATCCGAAGCCGAACACTCTAACCACTGCGCTATCCCGCCCCCAATACCTGATAAAACCCTCTCTTTAAGACTTATACAGGAAGGAAGTTTAGATTGTCTGCTGTATATGGATGATTAATAGATGAAATTGATTTTATATGTCAAAGGTTAATACAATGTGGCATATTTGTGTAATAAGAGCCTTACCACCTATTATCATTAGTATCACTTGCTAATGTTGCAACATTTTAAGCAAGTGAAAATATCTGACATGATTAAAATAATGCGTATTCTTATTATTTCCATCAACATTTTGTAAAAAGAGATTTCTCCTTTGTACTACAGACTAATTAAAGATTTGTGAGTGCAAAAAGCTGAAAAAATATTACCATCCAACTTTGAAGTTGAACAAGTCGTTAAACACGTCCTCTATGATGAGCTTCAGAGCCTGGAAAAGAGTCCCACAGAACACGCACACTCCGATCAACACAACCACCATCGCCAACAGCGACGGAAAGGGGGTCCGACTGATACACTCCATTCCCTCTGAGGAAAGAATTTGTTTATGTTCATATACTGGACAAAATAAGTAAGGGATATTGGATATTTTGATATTAATATTTAATTAGTATGTCAAGTGAAAAATACACCATTATTCATAATTTCAAGATTTCAAAATATCCCTAACTATTTTTATACAGTATAGATAAATACAGTGATCTTTATTCATAAGGTAAATAATTTATTTTTTATTTTATGAAACAAAGGTGAACTTATGAAATATCGAATATCAGGATTATGCAAAAAATTTACGCTAAAGTCCCATCACACATTTTTATTTTCCTATGTTCTTATTATCTTAAACACTTATTCTTTTAATGTAAATTTGCTCATCAAAGAAAGGTCCTCTCAAGTACTACAATTTTCCATTGTTTGAAGACATCACTAATGAGTCAATACTGTATTCACATTGATCATGTGAATAATAGACAGGATACAGTATTAACCATATACCATATTTCCTCTAATAGGGGCCAGGCTCTTATTAACATGCAAGGGCTCTTATCCTACCTTATGTAAGAATGTCGATAAACACCGTCATACGGGTTCATAAATCTTCCTGAGGGTGATAAATGTTTTATATCCCGCAACATGTATAAAGCATGCATCCACGTCAATCATTCCATGGCACGTGACACAAGTTAAAGGTCATAGTTTGTCGATGGATCAGCTGTTTTCTGTCAAAAATTTTCTTCGTTTTTTTAATGATATTTTGAGACATGCAGAAAGATAAATACGTTATAACATTCAGTTTGTTCGAGTGACATCTTAATTTATCAGACCCTTGTTAGTGTTTATCCTAACGCGGGTCTGATTAATTACGATGTCACCCTCCACTGAATGTTATAACTTATAATACCCCCTGGTGCTTATTGGAGGCCCAGCTCTTATTTGAGGCCCGGCTCTTATTTCATATTTAGGTATGACAAATACATGTGAAAACCACTGATCATAACTGACTAAAATTTCTTAGAATAACACAAACACCTCGCCATTTGACGTAAACCAAATTTAGCATGGTAGTTTAATCCTCTTAGTGCCTGAGAACATATATGGGAAATATATCTAGTAGTCAACCAGGCCCCTAATATTATTGGAAGCCCGGCTCTTATCGATCTTTAGGTACCTTTACCCTGGCTGTTATTAGAGGCCTGGTCCCTTATAGAGGAAATATGGTATATTTATATATTATATAAATTAGTCTTTCTTCAGTCATTTATCTTCACTTTCAACATCATAATCATACTTGAAATCATGAAATATATCAAAAATATTACCTGAGGATGTCTTATATGACTAAATCAGTGTGAATTTTAGTGCAAATGATACTAGTTTTTAGAATTATATAACATGTTTTAAATTTTATAAGATTGGCATTATAACATTTTATTAAAATGTATTACAATGTTTACCAATACAAGTATCATACATGATAACAAAGTAAACAAATTTAATACATTTGAAACTAATAATTACATGTTATTATAAGGTCAAATATAGAAGAAATCTTACTCAATAATCTACTTTTTGGATTATTTTATCTACATCTTCATAAATGATCGCAGTTAAATATGTTATATTATCATATGAAATTATTTTTAAGCATGATGATGATAACTGATGGTATAATAATATATTTCATTTAAAACTATTATAATATTTTACATTTTTTTAGACTCATTAATACGATAATCTTAATAAATCATTAAAAAATAATAAAATATCATTTTTTAAAAAATCCATTGTATAATTTCCATTTTGTCAGTTCTTCGAAACGATTATTGTTATAAATATACAATCTTGGTCATAAATATCACAAAGGTGTGTACTTTACCTTGTACAGGTGAGATAATTAAGAAATCAAACATAATATCTGTATAAATTTAGAATAATATGATCATTTCTACAAACTACTTACTCATTTTGAATCTTATTTGTTCAAAGAATTTAAGAATTATCGCTAAAACACTGTAAAAGGCTGTCAAAATGACAGAAGACCGTTAATTTATTTCAAAACTTCCGGTATGACGCCAGGGGAGGTAACTCTCCGACAGGTAAACACACCTGTGTAGTGGCGTGTTTTATTAGTAATAAGTAATCCACGCATTAGTTTGGCATATTCGTTTTATCGAGTTTAAATTACCCAGGTCGACATGTTTTTATTTAAAAAAATAATCTTATTATAGTTATTTAAATTTTAAAATATATTACTTTAAACATATTTTTATTCAATAAAGAATCTGGTTTGGCAAACAAGGAAAGTCTTGCTTTTGTAAATGCCGCACCAGTATATATTTAGCAAAGAGATAAGTAAATAAATTACTTTCACCAATCCTAGTGCACACTAAAAATACTGAAATCATATACAGTATCACAATATATATCTCGGCAAATTTCCCCAAAAAATATATATTTAGATTGTAATTATTCTATAACAAAAGATCGTTGCTGTTCACATAACTTATGAATTCCCAGATATTCATTTCTGTCGTTATTTCTATAAATTTAGAAATACTCTTTACGAATTTTCCACATATATTTTACAAATGGATACATTTTTGCTCTTTTGCTAATACCTTTAGCTACCTTTGATTCGTGGTTGAAAACACTAATATTCAGAGTGACATGACGTTTTCATGTCCCCTTTACAGTGTTATAAGACAAAACTTGTATTTTCATAACGGAGGATTTGACTTGAAATCGCTGTTGTTTGGAAATCCAAACTTGTTCCTCTACTGAACATAACGAACTTCAGTGCACAAGTTTATAGCAGAAACGGGCGAATTGGAAAATAAGTCTTTAAATTTATGTTGATTGGCATTTATGGCATTTGTTCACGTTTTTGAAATATCATATACGCACTAAGCGTTATTAATCTCGTATGGCATATATTAGTGTTGACTTCTGTAAATCTTTTATATGTAAATTCATCATATTTTGTTATTTGTATCCTGATTGGTATTCGAAAAAGCTGTTAACTTGTTTGCCAACCCAGTTCTTCAAAAGAAATAATATGTTTATATCATATGACGTTCCATCATGTATATCATATGCCTTCACATTTCTGTAGGTAAGAACAAAAAAATTGTAGATCAGAACAAAAACTCAAGTAAGTAAAATAATGCAGGTTATACTTATGGTTACTTATACTATTGATTGTATTGTCAAAATCCATCCTGTTCAAATGTAAGGTTTAGGGATACTATACCTAAGATTTGATTTATAATCTCACAGATTAGTACGCGAATAATTTTCTTCCCATAAAGTTAAGAAACTATTTGATTTTAGAACCGGGGAAAAGTCTTTAGAACTTGTTCGTAAGAGTGATAGGCCTACTCCTGTTGAAATCGCGTATTTGTTTGAAAGGTCGATATTTAATAGTTCTACAGTACTGTAAGTTGTGATACATATTTTCCGTCATCTAATGTCATGCTCTGCTTGATTTAAAACAAATTCCCTGATTGGTTTAAATATTTTCCTATCTTATCTTACAACTCACACATGAAAGAAAATTTATGTATAGCCAATCCAAAGAATGGTAGCCTAAAACCTCATACAACACATTGTGACGTCATAAACAGTCCGAGGTTCTGTTACGTCATACATACCAACGCGCAGTCACTACGGCTTATTCTATGGAAGCGGACGTATAATCGCGACAATATTCGAAGTTAAACAGAATTTTTATGAATTCAACTCAGTTCAACATCATAAAGGTATGAACAGTTCTAATATGTATACGTTGATAAGACGGCCATGTTTTAATTGCAGTTAGAACTTGACTTAAATATTGAAACGTTGTTGTGAACAATTGTGTGCTGTATTTTGTCAGCTCTCCATCGGTTGTCATGTGATATAAGAAATATGGAAAAACATAAAAGATTGTACTTATACAATATTGATTCTACTTAAATGAACGATTTTCCACCAGTCGCTCTTATTTCTAAAGCTATGAAATGTTTTGAGAAAGTTTGTTTTTATTATGAACACATTTTTCCAACCAATTTAAATGTTTCCACTGCTAGCTCTGCTAACTTTCTGTTTTTCATTCACAATGATACTCAGTTTGTATCAGGATCACTTGTAGGAACATGACGATTCTTTTCGGAAAACTTGTTGGACACTGACAGGGGTAGTGGAGACGCATTAGTAATGAAAGTAGTAGTAATGAAAGAACATTTTGAAAACATTTCAGATCTCAATGTCATTTTAATATTCAAGTTTTTGATAGATTTGATAGATCTGTTACGGTATAGGAATTAAGTTTAACTATCTGTCCTTGACTTTCGATCCGTCCAATATTACTTGTAATCACCCCCTGGAAACCTGTACTACAGGGCTCCAGTGATAGTGATTTTGTACAGCGAGAGATGCAGTGATAGTGATCGGAGATTACGGACGTTAGTGTATCGGTTGATGAAAATATCTTAATCCATCGACACAAACAACTCATTACTTCCATGTAAGCATAGTTCATGCATGTGGAGGCATCAGTGTATCCCTATATTTTTTTCTAATGTAGGTAAGTTAAAAATTGAGAAAGTTATCGGCAAGTTTCTTTGGTAGCATTATGTTAAACAGAGAAATATAGCCAGTATGTAAATAATAATTGATTAAAAAAGCAATGGAAAATTAAGTCGTAATTGTTAAAGTTAGGTGATCATTTGGACAAAGTCTTTAGTTGTTTACTTCAATACTTTTAGAGAATTTGTGAAAAATAGTTTATGAAGTGATCGTGATCGTCTGACTGTACATGTTCTGTACATGCCTTCAGTGATCGTGGTTTTTGGTTGCTGCGATCGAAATTAGGTTCACAATTATATGCGTCAAGGGCCTCAATATCCGGGCCATGATGAAAATTCCTGGCATTGAACTCCTGAATATGAGCTTCGTCAGCAAAGGAAGCGAAAAAGTAGTTGATTCCATTGAAAAGAACAAGCATGAAGTACAATATGTAACTATATATCACAAACATGTAACATGAAAGTGCTTTTGAGAAGTCACACCGTGCGTGACTTCTCAAATGCCATTTGTGCTAATACCATCCTAGTGCTGTCACCATTTTGCCTTCCTGTTAACTAATTTACCACTATTGGATATCAACACCGCTTCTATTTGAGATTTGTCTAAATGAGTTTGTGTGGCACAATATTCAACTTCAAGCTGCTTAGTATACTGCCAAACACTTACCAACAACACAACAAAACTAAACTAAAGAAGTAACTATTAAATGAAATAATTCCCACATTAGTGTCCAAAACGATCTACAGCAATTTATTCACAAATAAATATTTTAAACGCTTAAATTGTGTATTACCAAATTCAGCTGCAATTATCAAACCTTTATAATGCGTTTAAGTGAAGCAACTTTCGTTTTGGTAAATGTGGTAATAATAATGCGATGTTTATTCTGGACATGTTGAGAATAAAGGACATTTATTATGATTTTGACAACATAACCAGTTGACATGATTGTTGTTGAAAGTTATAAGAAACATTATTAACAGTTCTACCCATCATGTGTCCCTATGCAATGAAATCAGATAAGATGCTAGGATGTGACAAATTAAGCATGCCATGAAATCGCATTTGTTCATTCAATGAACTAGTACTTATAACATGTCTATACGATGAAATGTCAAAATCTCTCAGGAAATAGTTTTCCTGACACTGACCAAAAGACCATTAAACCAATTTCAAATATGATATTTTATTTACTTTGAGCAACTAGAAGAATGAGTGTGAGAAAATAAATTATTGATTTTGATTAAAGCATGGAATACGTTCAAGTTGGTTCGGTTTATACCATTTCGGGTTCTTTCAAATCACCCTTTCTGTAAAGAAAGAAATCGCCGATTTAACATGATACATTTTCTTTTATTGATCATTTTGGCCGATTAAAAAACCTAATGCCATCTCAAATGTTTCCGGGTTTCATGGCACATTATCTGTGAAGGAAGATTTAGGTATCTGCCTTTACTTTCATAATAGTTTACAGTCACTATCTTAATGCTTGGTCTCTCTATGGAATTGTATACTACTTTCTTTGAAAGGACCCATTACAAAACAATATCCACACCCTACAGTATCTTCCACGATGCCTGACTGGAAATTGATTACAAATTCCTCTTTTGAAATTCAATTTATCATCGATTCTGATGCTCAATTTGAAGTATTTACTAATTTCGTACAGAAAATCACGATCACTGAACATTCATCCAAACCACGATCACTGATCTGTACTGATCACGATCACTGCGAGGTATGTACAGTATAATATTTTAACAATAACTTTTCACAGAATAAGCAAATGTGGTTTCTGAAGGCTAAAGTTCGTGTTTATTCTATGATTTGGTCAATATGGAGCGTAGTATTTGCATACGTGTTCCAATAAGGTTTTATTTTGACGGCCCCGACTAATAAACCACATGACCACAAACATATGCATCAATAAAAGGTTAAAGTAAATACATTTATGAATGGGCCATAGATTCAGCTTGCCATCAGTCATAATTATGTACTGTGTATTACCCATATGTTGCTTTACAGCTGCATTTTGTACACACATACAGCAATTATCCTCGCTAATCCGATCACTATCACTGCATCTCTCGCTGTACAAAATCACTATCACTGGAGCCCTGCAGTACAGGGTTCCAGGGGGTTGTAATGCATGGGCGTAGAACAAGATAGAATGTGGATTATTGTTATTTGTTTATTGATATAACTTGATGGTGAATACTTTCATTTCAGAAGTAAATTCAGTTCTTTCGAACATCTAGAATATTAAACAAAAACTCTGAACTGTAGAACTGAACTTGAGATTTCCCACTCTCCTAACTGGCGCGCGCCAGCCACGGTATATTGTGTGGTTTTCGAGAAAAACACTTTAACCTTAATATTGTCACTATATTGAATCAATTGGTATTAAAATGGTAGCTTTCAACAAAAGTTAGTACTTACATCATTGGTAACGTTTGACATAAGTGACTCCAACAATGCAAATATTCTGTGTTAGGTTAAGTATCTACACTCAACCGCAAAGAAAGATAACCATAAACAAGATAATTTAATCCACGAGTGATCAACACGACTCGAATAGAAAAACACCATGTCTTCAGAAGCCAAATTAACTAAATTAGAAATTTCAAAACATTATCTGTTCAGGTTTCTGAGAGAAACAACGTTTTAAGAAATCTTCATTTTTGAATCTCCTCAACTAGACGAAATAGTGAGTGAAAAAGGGCGGTCTGGCCTTTTTTTAATTATGTCCTATAGTAAAAACGCGTCAATAAATTTAAGTCCAAGAATGTTATTCATGTCGACAACATCTTTCATTATTTTTATTCCATCATTTCTTTCATTTCACTAAATTTCTACATTTTATGAATTTTAAAGTTAAATGCCATTTTTTGGCCAAAACATTTAAAAAAGCGATTCCAGCACCCCAAGTCTACTTGAACAGATATACAACTACAGTATAATCCTCTGCTGTATGAAATCCCGGGCACCTCCTAACAAATCAAATCCCAATAATAACAATTCAATATCGACTTTCTACGGCAGCTAGCACTATTTCGTTTTTTTGCACTGTTGAAAATGTGATAATGTTTCTTTTGCGTTGAGTATACACGTAGAAAAAACCGCCCAATTTGGATGCATTTTTTTGCGAATTCACATACATATTTCTTACTTTGTCAACAAAAGATATAATTAAAGTGACATTTAGGTTGCATAACATATTTTATCAGTCATTTTATTGGTCAGTTTTCTTTAACTTCTTTACCACTAGAGTTGGCAGTTTTGACGTATATAGATTTTATAAACAGAAGTGTTAGTATTAGTTGACTTGTACTAGTGCATGGTACAGCAGAACGCTGATGTTAAAACGACCCACTGTATCATAAAATGACTATCACTCCTAACTAATTAAACACGTTGTAGACTTATGTATAAAAAAAAACTCACAACTTTGAGGTAAATTAACCAAATAAACAAACGCCCAGTTATTTCAATACGTTTTTAATTCTAAGTGTTTTAGACAACATGCCATCTCATTCACCATGTTCTGTGTTGAACACCAAAACTAACAAACATATTTTTGACAATGGATGTTTGAATGCCATGCAATGATTTTGAATACCGTAAACCCTTAATTAGACGCCTGCCTCGAATAGAAGCCCTTGCACAGAGGGTTTTGAAAAAAAATAAACGACCGCCTTTAATAATGAAACGCCGGGTAAACTGAATTTAAATTCTGCAATCGCTGCTCCCTGCCGTAGACGTCTGTCTCTATAAGACATAGACGCCTGCCTTGAATAAAAGCCTGCCTCATATATACAGACCCTTATGGTGTAGGCAGTTTGAAAAATAGAACCCCGGCGTCAAATTAACGATTTACGGTATACTGATTGCTCTCAGTAATCCTCACAAATGTATTTTTCTTCCAGTTAGAACACTGAATTCGATTTGTTTCCGACGATGGGATGTAAGCACAGCCGAGTTGCCCCATGGCCGACTCCGGAGAATGTTCGACCCAAAGAGACCCGCTTCTCCAGACTGAAGCGCTGGTTCCTCAAACTGCCCGAGAAGTGGAACCCAGTGGATAAAACAACCATCCTGGTGGCAATCGACCACAGCGGCAAGCTGAGTGGCAAACTGGAGAAGAAGAAGGCGGGATTCAGACGTCCCAAGATCAACCCGTCCTCAATCCAAGCAAAGGACTTGAAGAGGACCGCCTTCGGGCTGGTGCGCAAGGAGCCACTTCCGGCGATTGAGAAGGAAGAGGAAGTGGAGGTTACGGTGGTCTGGACACGTCGGGAGAGCAAGTTCGTCCTTGACCCACTGCACGTGCGTCGAGCAGACGGCTTCCGGGTGATTGAGAAGACCTTCAAGGTCGCCAAGTCCGACAAACAGGCCAGGAACATCGTCCATGGACTCAAGATCGGGAAGGAGAAGGAGGGAAACTGAGATGGGGAGAAGGGAGAAGGTGGTGTGGAAAGAACTGAGGTCCAGGTCGGCTGGCTCAGAAGAATATTGAAGGGTTGAGAAGGCCGAAGTGAGAAGCACCACAAACAAGAGAGTTCTCCTGAGAAAGAAGAAGAACACCCTTAACAAAAGACAGGACCTTGTCAAAGAGACACCGTACGACAATTGAGTCCCACCACAGCTGAGGGGGCCTTCTGGGTGATTCGAGTGAGTGAGAGAGACACTCCAAAACAAAAGAAGCCTCCTGAGAGAGACAGTACTCGTCAGAGGGGCCTCCTGAGAGAGACAGTACACAACAGAGGTGCCTCCTGGGAGAGATAATACACAACAGAGGGGCCTCCTGAGAGAGACAGTACTCATCAGAGGGGGCCTTCTGAGAGATACTGCACACCAGAGCGGCCTCCTGAGAGACACAACACACCAGAGGGGGCCTCCTGAGAGACATTTCACACCAGAGAGGGCCTCCTGAGAGATACTACACACCAGAGCAGCCTCCTGAGAGAGACAGTACACTACAGAGGGGGCCTACTGAGAGACAGTTCACTAAAAAGGGGCCCCCTTAGTGAGACAGTACACAACAGAGGGGCCCCCTGAGAGAGACAGTACACAACAGAGGTGCCTCCTGGGAGAGATAATACACAACAGAGGGGCCTCCTGAGAGAGACAGTACTCATCAGAGGGGGCCTTCTGAGAGATACTGCACACCAGAGCGGCCTCCTGAGAGACACAACACACCAGAGGGGGCCTCCTGAGAGACATTTCACACCAGAGAGGGCCTCCTGAGAGATACTACACACCAGAGCAGCCTCCTGAGAGAGACAGTACACTACAGAGGGGGCCTACTGAGAGACAGTTCACTAAAAAGGGGCCCCCTTAGTGAGACAGTACACAACAGAGGGGCCTCCTGAGAGAGACACTACTCAATAGAGGGGGCCTCCTGAGAGACACTACACAACAAAGATGTCTCCTGAGAGATACTACACAACACAGGGGGCCTCCTGAGAGACATTTCACACCCGATGGGGCCTCCTGAGAGACACTACACAACAGAGGGGCCTCCTGAGTGAAACAGTACACAACAGAGGGGCCTCCTGAGAGAGACAGTACACAAATGAGGGGCCTCCTGAGAGAGACACTACTCAACAGAGGGGGCCTCCTGAGAGACACTACACAACAGAGGGGGCCTTCTGAGAGATACTGCACACCAGAGCGGCCTCTTGAGAGATACTACACAACAGAGAGGCCTCCTGAGAGACACTACACAACATAGTTGGCCTTCTGAGAGATACTGCACACCAGAGAGTGCCTCCTGAGAGACACTACTCAACAGAGGGGGCCTCCTGAGAGACACTACACAATAGAGAGGCCTCCTGAGAGACACTACACACCAGAGGGGGCCTCTTGAGAGACACTACACACCAGAGGGGGCCTCTTGAGAGATACTACACAACAAAGTTGGCCTTCTGAGAGATACTGCACACCAGAGAGGGCCTCCTTAGAGACATTTCACACCAGATGGGGCCTCCTGAGAGACACGAAACACCAGAGGGGGCCTCCTGAGAGACACTACACAATAGAGAGGCCTCCTGAGAGATACTACACAAGAGAGAGGCCTCCTGAGAGACACTATACAACAGAGTTGGCCTTCTGAGAGATACTGCACACCAGAGCAGCCTCCTGGGAGGTAGCACACAACAGAGGGGCCCTCCTGAGTGAAACAGTAGACAACAAAGATGCCTCCTGAGAGATACTACACACCAGAGGGGGCCTCCTGAGAGACATTTCATACCCAATGGGGCCTCCTGAGAGACACTACACAATAGAGGGGGCCTCCTGCGAGACACTACACAACAGAGGGGGCCTCCTGAGAGACACTACACTCTAGAGGGGGCCTCCTGAGATATACTACACAACAGAGGGCGCTTCCTGAGAGACACTACACAACAGAGGGGGCCTCCTGAGAGACACTACACACCAGAGGGGGCCTCTTGAGAGATACTACACAACATAGTTGGCCTTCTGAGAGATACTGCACACCAGAGAGGGCCTCCTTAGAGACATTTCACACCAGATGGGGCCTCCGGAGAGACACTACACAACAGAGGGGGCCTCCTGAGAGACACTACACAACAGAGGGGGCCTCCTGAGAGACACTTCACAATAGAGAGGCCTCCTGAGAGATACTAAACAAGAGAGAGGCCTCCTGAGAGACACTATACAACAGAGTTGGCCTTCTGAGAGATACTGCACACCAGAGCAGCCTCCTGGGAGGTAGCACACAACAGAGGGGCCCTCCTGAGTGAAACAGTAGACAACAAAGATGCCTCCTGAGAGATACTACACACCAGAGGGGGCCTCCTGAGAGACATTTCATACCCAATGGGGCCTCCTGAGAGACACTACACAATAGAGGGGGCCTCCTGCGAGACACTACACAACAGAGGGGGCCTCCCGCGAGATACTTCACAACAAAGATGCCTCCTGAGAGACACAACACACCAGAGGGGGCCTCCTGAGAGACACTTCACACCAGAGGGAGCCTCCTGAGAGACAATTCACACCAGATGAGGCCTCCTGAGAAACACTACACAACAGAGGGGGCCTCCTGAGAGAAATTTCACACCCGATGGGGCCTCCTGAGAGACACTACACAACAGAGGGGGCCTCCTGAGAGACACTACACAATAGAGAGGCCTCCTGAGAGACACTTCACACCAGAAGGGGCCTCTTGAGAGACTGCACACCAGAGCAGCCTCCTGGGAGGTAGCACACAACAGAGGGGCCTCCTGAGAGAGACAGTACACAACAGAGGGGCCTCCTGAGAGAGATAGTACACAACAGAGGGGCCTCCTGAGAGAGACACTACTCAATAGAGGGGGCCTCCTGAGAGACACTACACAACAAAGATGCCTCCTGAGAGATACTACACACCAGAGGGGGCCTCCTGAGAGACATTTCACACCCGATGGGGCCTCCTGAGAGACACTACATAATAGAGGGAGCTTTCTGAGAGACACTACACAACAGACGGGGCCTTCTGAGAGATACTGCACACCAGAGAGGACTCCTGAGAGACACAACACACCAGAGGGGGCCTCCTGAGAGACACTTCACACCAGAGGGGGCCTCCTGAGAGACACTACACAACAAAGATGCCTCCTGAGAGATACTTCACAATAGACAGACCTCCTGAGAGACACTACACATCAGAGGGGGCCTCCTGAGATATACTACAGAACAGAGGTGGCCTTCTGAGAGAGACACTATCGACAGAGGGGGCTCCTGAGAGACATTTCACACCCGATGGGGCCTCCTGAGAGACACTACACAATAGAGAGGCCTCCTGAGAGACACTACTCAACAGAGGGGGCCTCCTGAGAGACACTACACAACAGAGGGGGCCTCCTGAGAGACACTACTCAACAGAGGGGGCCTCCTGAGAGACACTACACAACAGAGGGGGCCTCCTGAGAGACACTACACAACAGAGGGGGCCTCCTGAGAGACACTACACAACAGAGGGGGCCTCCTGAGAGATACTACACAACAGAGAGGCCTCCTGAGAGACAGTACACAACAGAGTTGGCCTTTTGAGAGATACTGCACACAAGAGAGGGCCTCCTGAAAGATACTACACACCAGAGGGGCCTCCTGAGAGACACTACATAACAAAGATGCCTCCTGAGAGACACTACACAACAGAGGGGGTCTCCTGAGAGACTCTACACACCAGAGGGGGCCACCTGAGAGACATTTCACACCCGATGGGGCCTCCTGAGAGACACTACACAATAAAGGGGGCCTTCTGAAAGACAATACACAACAGAGGGAGCCTTCTGAGAGATACTGCACACAAGAGCAGTCCCCTGAGAGATACTACGAAACAGAAGGGGCCTCCTGAGAGACACTACAGAACAAAGATGCCTCCTGAGAGACACTACACACCAGATGGGACCTCCTGAGTGATACTACACAATAGAGAGGCCTCCTGAGAGACACTACACAACAGAGGGGGCCTCCTAAGAGATACTACACACTAGTGCAGCCTCCTGAGAGATACTACACAACAAAGAGGCCTCCTGAGAGACAGTACACAACAGAGTTGGCCTTTTGAGAGATACTGCACACCAGAGCGGCCTCCTGAGAGATACTACACAACAGAGGGGCCTCCTGAGAGAGACAGTACACAACAGAGGGACCTCCTGAGGGAGACACTACTCAATAGATTGGGCTTCCTGAGAGACACTACACAACAAAGATGCCTCCTGAGAGACACTACACACCAAAGGGGGCCTCCTGAGAGACATTTCACACCCGATGGGACCTCCTGAGAGACACTACACAACAGAGGGGGCCTCCTGAAAGATACTACACACCAGAGGGGCCTCCTGAGAGACACTACATAACAAAGATGCCTCTTGAGAGACTCTACACAATAGAGGGGGCCTCCTGAAAGACAATACACAATAGAGGGGGCCTCCTGAAAGACAATACACAATAGAGGGGGCCTCCTGAAAGACAATACACAACAGAGGGGGCCTTCTGAGAGATACTGCACACCACAGCGGCCTCCCGAGAGATACTACACAACAGAGAGGACTCCTGAGAGACACAACACACCAGAGGGGGCCTCCTGAGAGACACTTCACACCAAAGCGGCCGCCTGAGAGATACTGCACAACAGAGGGGCCCTCCTGAGAGAGACAGTACTCAATAGAGGGGGCCTTCTGAGAGACACTTCACAACAAATATGCCTCCTGAGAGACACTAAACACCAAAGGGGCCTCCTGAGTGAAACAGTACACAACAGAGGGGCCTCCTGAGAGAGACAGTACACGCATGAGGGGCCTCCTGAGAGAGACACTACTCAACAGAGGGGGCCTCCTGAGAGACACTACACAACAAAGATGCCTCCTGAGAGACACAGCACACCAGAGGGGGCCCCCTGAGAGACATTTCACACCCGATGGGGCCTCCTGAGAGACACTACATACCAGAGCGACCTCCTTGGAGATGCCACACAACAGAGGGGCCCTCCTGAGTGAAACAGTACACAACAGAGGGACCTACTGAGAGAGACACTACTCAACAGAGGGGGCCTCCTGAGAGAGACACTACTCAACAGAGGGGCCTACTGAGAAAGACACTACTCAACAGAGGGGGCCTCCTGAGAGAGACACTACTCAACAGAGGGGGCCTCCTGAGAGAGACACTACACAACAGAGGGACCTACTGAGAGAGACACTACTCAACAGAGGGGGCCTCCTGAGAGAGACACTACTCAACAGAGGGGGCCTCCTGAGAGAGACACTACACAACAGAGGGACCTACTGAGAGAGACACTACTCAACAGAGGGGGCCTCCTGAGAGAGACACTACTCAACAGAGGGGCCTACTGAGAGAGACACTACTCAACAGAGGGGCCTCCTGAGAGAGACACTACTCAACAGAGGGGGCCTCCTGAGAGATACTACACAACAGAGGGGGCCTCTTGAGTGAAACAGTACACAACAGAGGGGCCTCCTGAGAGAGACAGTACCTACAGATTGGGCTCCTGAGATATACACTACACAACAGGGGTCCTTCCTGAGAGACACTACAGAACGTAGAGGGCCTCCTGAGAGATACTACACAACAGAGAGGCCCCCTGAGAGATACTACACACCAGAGAGGCCCCCTGAGAGACACTACACAACAGAGGGGCCTCCTGAAAGCTCCACTACGTAACAGAGAAGCCTCGTGAGAGACAGTACACAACAGAAGGGGCCTCCTGAGAGACAGTACACAGCAGAAGGGGCCTCCTGAAAGAGACACCGTACTGTTCGTGTATATGCATATAATTTCTTGATATTTTGAATAAGATAAAATGATGATGTCAGGTTAACTGCTGAAGATAATTTACTGTTAGTCATTTGGATTTGGGAATTTGGCTGGTATTAAGACAAATTGATTTTCAAATTTGTTTGTATGAAATTTCAAATACTTTCTAAATGTAAATATGATATTAAAGTACTGATATTGTATATTTTTGTTGATAATTATTTTCAACCTACCTGGCTGGACCAAATCAAACTTGGCATGTCAGGTCATATGACACTAGGGTATACAGCCTTTTCACCAACTTCCAAACGCAAAGTATCACTCTTGCCAGTCTCAATCACTGGCTGATTTAAGCCTTGCAGTATTTCCTTAAGGTTTCCATGTGAGGAAATCGGAGCCCATCATGCAGGTGCAGCAATCCACTATATTAGCACCGAAAGGCGAGGGAAATACTGCAAGTCTTAAATCAGCCAATCGTGGAGACTGGCAAGAGTTATGCCATGCGTTGGGAAGTAGCTTTTTCACATGACATTAGATGTGCAGATTTGACATATGACATTTGGCTACACAGATGTCATAAAAAGTATGACATTAGGACACCTTGACATTGGAGCTGTAACCTCCTAGACACAACAGTTCATGTCAACACAATTCACTTCACATCAAACAGGTTCAGTGAGGCATATACATAAGTCTATAGGGAATTATGTACGATGTATATTAGGCAAGTATGATGTCAATGAAGAATACTGCCCCAGAGAGCTCTTGTTTCAAGCCCGGTTGAACTTGTAAACCATTACATACCATCTTGAAGAACAATCCAATTTATTCAGACTTTGTGAACAAAATAAATCATTCGCTTCGTGTATTGTTAGAATGTTTTAGTTTAATTCACTAGTTTACAATTTTATCAACCAACCATGAAAGATAAATGTATTTGTAGAACAGTTTTCTGGTTTTAAGTTACTTGATCAAATACGATTTTTTTTAATGAGAACGTGTGTTGTTGTTGGTTGGTCTCCCTGCAAATCTACATCATTAGGCTTACACCCCTTGGGAAATTATTTCATTTGTTTGAGTTGTAGGTTTTATGCCATAACCACCATCTACGCAGGTTAGATATTCAACCTACGGAAACAAATGGACTAAGTCTGTCACTCTTGTAAAATTTTGTCAAATTAGATATGAAAATTTAAAAGTAACGAAAGTGGGGTTCGAACCCTGGACCTCTATATCGTCAAGCAGTGCCTTCACATATGTTGCTACCAAGGATCCATACCGATGAATGTTCGTTCTTTTGTGTCATGGCTGTATTGATATTTTTTCTAGTATTATATATACATATGTATGTATGTAAAGGTACCAATTCATGTCTACTTTGTGTATGGAATGAAGGATTAAGTTTGAAACCTTCCTTTCGAGTTAGTAATGGGTGAATTGGGAATATTTCATTGATATATTTTGATCATGTCATATAAATCAACAAAATACCCCTTTAAAATGCATATATATACAATTATTTTATAAAAAGAGTGTTTCGCGGGAGTGTAAGGCAAATAATGACCCGATTGCCTCGCGTTATGGCAATAAACTATGCTCGGGCTAAGCCCTCGCGAGTTCATGTGCAATAACCGTTCGGCCCCGGGTCATTATTTACTACTCCTGATCTGGTCTTACAACTTTCACAAGCCTATTTTTGCTCTAAGAAAGAAAGCGTGTAATCAGCCCTGTTTTCAGTAAGTATCCTGTTTTAACATTGAGGCGAGGTGATTTGGGGTTTAATACCGCTTTCAAGAGTATTTCACTACATTACATCCCACAACACCATGTGGCTATGTATTGTATGAAAACAGCTTGAACTAGCGAACCGTGGGTGGTACTGCACTGAAATTCAGTCACAGTGTAGCATTGTATCCAAACCTTACTGTGTGTAGAACAGTTCACTACAGCAGACAAGGTTGCTGTGTTCCTGGCAGGGTTCGAACCATGAACCCCTTGAGCCGAAAGCGCTAACCACTGTGCTATCCTTTCCCCTTTTAACATTGAGTACTCTCAAACACTCGTAAACATTCTCATATATATCAAATTTCTTGTCACTGAACACTTTGATGTTTCAACACTATGAAGAAAGGGTAAATGTGGAGGAAAAAACAACCCATATTTACAATGTAACAATATTTGTCTACAAAGGTAAGTAAGAAAGACAAACGGAATATCCATAGCCAACAAACTTATTGTTTCTGCATATTTATATCAATTTAATATTCTATTTTCTTCTTATGCATAGTTTTGGTAGTCCACAAACTTCAAATAATGACAAAAGATGAAATGAACATAAATATTATTTATTAGGACAGGAAAAACAAACACTTTGTACAACATGCTTACACATTGGGGACATTTCATAAGGACCACATGCCTTTCTTGTTTTGGATTAGGTACTTTGGCATTTGACGCTCACGTCATGATTTGATTGAAGTAGTTTTACAATCTTATGATGTTCTCTCCAAATATCAACCTATGCTTATCATTAACTTCTTTATAATGTAGATATATGACGCTTCGGAGTATATGCTTACTCCTTCATCAGGTGAAATTTTGATACTCCAAAACGTTTTATGTCTACACAATAAAAAAGTCAGCCAGAAAATCTTTTTTTCTTATGTATTCCAGGCCAGGGGAGGCAAGTCTCCGACAGGTAAACACACCTGTGCAGTGGCGTGTTTTATTAGTAATAAGTAATCGACGCAATAGTTTGGCATATTCGTTTTATCGAGTTTGAATTACCCAGGTCGACATGTTTTTAATAAAAAAAAATATCTTATTATGGTTATTTAAATTTTAAAATATATCACTTTTAACATATTTTAATTCAACAAAGAATCTGGTTTGGCAAACAAGGAAAGTCTTGCTTTTGTAAATGCCGCATCTGTATATATTTAGCAAAGAGATAAGTACATAAATTACTTTCATCAATCATAGTGCACACTAAAAATACTGTAATCATATTTCACAAGATATATCTCGGCAAATTTCCAAAAAATATATTTAAATTGTAATTATTCTATATTCTAAGATGCCTAGCGGGTGGAACAATCGAAATAAAAGTACTTTATCAGACGATAAAGGTATAGTTTTTGAGATGACGTAACAATTGAATGACGTTTCCGCTCCCCTCGTAGTCACGTGTGCCCATGGTAACCCAACGAAAGAGGGCAGTTGAAAAGACCGTGTTTTCCTGCAAATGATAATGTCCTAAAACAACGGTAGCGTTGTTATACTAATTATTCAAGGAATGTGTTCTTTTGTATCCGAATTAGTCGACATTATCCGAAATGTTAAGCTACATTTGTACTTGAACCAAAACGACGAAATCCGCATTAGGCAACCCCAGGAACCACTATGACGTCACAACAGAACAATGACGTCATAGTCGCTGTTGTCGCACGGCTCGTCAGTTGGCCCTGATCATGGATTATTAATATTAAGGAAGTAAACTCTATTTTTCTTACAAAATTACTCAAAGCAGAATGTTGTGTTATTGGTTATCTTAGAAAAGTAATAAAGTTCGCTGTACCCCAATGTGTTTTGTAATAAAGTATAGTTTTGCCCTGAACTATTATAACGTCAAAGTACTCGGACTACCGTCCTCGTACTTTAACTATAATAGTTCAGGGCAAAACTATACTTTATTACAAAACACATTGGGGTACAGCGAACTTTATTTCTTAAACAAAAGATCGTTGCTGTTCACATAACTTATGAATTCCCAGATATTCATTGCTGTCGTTATTTCTATAAATTTAGAAATACTCTTTACGAATTTTCCACATATATTTTACAAATGGATACATTTTTGCTCTTTTGCTGATACCCTTAGTTACCTTTAACTCGTGGTTGAAAACACTAATATTCAGAGTGATATGACGTTTTAATGTCCCCTTTAACAGTGTTATAAGACAAAACTGGTATTTTCATAACGGAGGATTTGACTTGAAATCGCTGTTGTTTAGAAATCCAAACTTGTTCATCTACTGAACATAACGAACTTCAGTGCACAAGTTTATAGATTTAAAGGCAGATTTGGAAAATAAGTCTTTAAATTTATGTTGATTGGCATTTATGGCATTTGTTCACGTTTTTGAAATATCATATACGCACTAAGCGTTATTAATCTCGTATGGCATATATTAGTGTTGACTTCTCTAAATCTTGTATGTGTAAAGTCATCATGACTTGTATTGTTATTTATATCCTTGAGCAGTATTCGAATAAGCTGTAAGCTTGTTTGCCAAACCAGTTCTTCAAATTAAATAAATATGTTTATACCATATGACGTTCCATCATGTATATCATATGCCTTCACATTTCTCTTTAAAAAGGACACAATTTTGCAGATCAGAACAAAAATTCAAGTAAGTAAAATAATGCAGGTTACTTACACTATTGATCGCATTGTCAAGGTCAATCCTCTTTAATTGTTAGGTTAGGCGATGCTACATCCATTGTGTTGTTGGGGGTCACATATTCCAAAAGTTATAAATGGTGTTACTTTATCTAGAATTACTGACTGTTACCAAAAACTACCATTTTGATGATAGTCGACTCAGTATATTGACGACATGAAGATAAAAGTAGTGATCTCTGATCGAAAACAGGACAATGCATCGCCATTGACGCGCGCCAATGAGTCAAACGTAATTTTGGAATTTTATTTATAGCAGACAAAATGACATATTTGGGTTGATAATGTTGAATAGGTCATATAACTGCTGTGCATGTAAATGGGACGTGCAGTTTTTGTTTCTAAACATGCATAATGATATTACTCTATTTAAATTGGAAACTAGTAATTGTGATATATTTGGCGATTGGGGATGAATATGCAAGCTGAGTGAATTTATTTGTACTGTAAACAGCACATATGACGTGTTGGAACGTATTAAAGCAAAATAAAATTTTATGAAACACAATGGATGCACCTTTAAGAAACAATTTATAAACTATTTCAGAACCAGGGGAAAGTCTTTACAACACAGGGAAGTCTAACACTGAAGCTTTGTACAACAAATGCCAGCAGCGTCTCCATCTCATGCGCAAACTCAGATCTTTCAATGTTAACCCGTCTGTCATGTCTTCTTTTTATGTAGCATTTATCCAAAGCATTTAACGTTTTCATTTCATTGTTGGTACGGGTCTCTCTCAGTTCATCTGAAATCTAAAGTGAACAAAATTGTAAACATTGCAAGTAAAATCGCTGGGGTCAAATTTTAATGTTTAACAGAAATATATGAGCTGCAAATCTTAAATCAAGCTGTTAAAATCACATCTGACCCAACACATTATTTACATTCGGAATATCACATCCTCCCTTCAGGCCGCCGCAACAAAGTTCCAGTTTTGAAAACTAAGAGAGCCCGTACGTCATTTGTACCAAACACAATATCTCTTTTAAATACACGTGTAAATACTTAAAGTTATATGTCAATAGAATGATATGATGTATGTGTATCCCTGTTTGTTTTTGGTTTTTTTTTTAGCTCTGTTGATGTAAAGCAAATTCCTGAGAAGGCAATAAAGTATTATTATTAAAATTATTATTATTATTAACCCGTCAGTAAGTGATAGGCCTACTGTTGAAATTGCGTATTTGTTTGAAGGTCGATATTAATAGTACATATTTTCCGTTATCAGATATAATGCTCCGATTGGTGTAAAACGAATTCCCTAATAATTGGTTTAAATATTTTCTCATCTTATCTTACAACTCACACATGAAAGAAAATGTATTTATAGCCAATCCAAAGAATGGAAGCCTACAACCTCAAAGGAGATGTTAACGATGTCAACAACTATAGAGGAATTGCCCTTGGAAGTTGTCTTGCAAAACTATTTCTTTCAATTATCAACACAAGAATGACTTCATATATGGAATCTAATCTAACTCTCTCTTTGACTCACTCGCCGCTAATGGCTGCAATACTGCCGAAGCGGCGTTAAACAATAACTCACTCACTCACTCACTCTTTGACTCAAGACAGGCCGGTTTTCGATCGGATCACAGAACAACAGACCACATATTCATATTTAGAACTTTGATTAAAAAGTTCAAACAGGCAAAGAGAAAACTACATACCTGTTTTGTTTACTTCCGAAAGGCGTTTGACTCTGTATGGAGACGGACTATTGTATAAAATGAATAATTATGGTATAACAGGTAGAATATTTAATCTTTTACATGACATGTACTCTAATGTGATGTATTCTATCAAAACGCAAGATGGAGTGACAGAACCAATTTCATCATCAGTTGGTATTAAGCAAGGATGTGTGTGCAGTCCTACCCTTTTTAACATCTATGTGAACGATATACAGGACTACTTTGAAGCCCGTAGTGACCACGCTTCTCTTTTGGATGGTCAACACCTCACTCATTTGCTCTTCGCAGACGACCTAGTTCTTTTTTCAAAGTCACCCAAAGGACTTCAACAGAATATAGACAATTTAAAAACATTTACAGAAGATTGGAAACTCACTTTAAATCTCTCTAAAACAAAAGTATTAATTTTCGGCGGTACCAAGGCAGATTCCAGACACTTGTTTCACCTTGATAACACGGCTATTGACTTTTGTGACTCATACACCTATCTTGGTGTGACTCTTCATAAGAATGGTACTTTCAAACTCGCTATTGAAAGCCTGAAAGGAAAAGCAATGCGCGCCTTGTTCAAAATCCGCCACAGCCTGACTCCAACAACTCACTTCCGCCCCGATGTCATCCTTCGTCTCTATCGGTGTCTCATATCACCAATCGCCACTTATGGATCAGAAGTTTGGGGCAGCGATATATTTAAATCGATATCAAATCCGTTTCAAAACCGGAGTAAGCTGGCTTGTAATACAATAACCATTAAAACAGCTAAATCAATTCTCGGAGTACCACAGATAAACGGTAATATCGGATGCCTTAGCGAGCTTGGACTTTACCCTCTATCTATAGAAATACTTTCTAACGTATTCAACTACTACAAACGATTATTGCGAATGGATCAAGACAGACTTATATATGCTGCCCTACAAGAAGATAAGGGTCTTTCAAAATCATCCTGGGTTTCAACAATAGAACAACGTCTTAAAATATCATTCCCTTCATCAAACATTTACAGTATCTAAAGACAGCAATTCATGGAATGTTTAAAAACTGAATTTATTCAAATATACCTCCAGGAAACTGATCAACTATCATCTGATAAAGGAAAGAAATCACGCCTGCTTGGACATATTAAAGACTCGTTTGGCTACAAAGACTATTTAAACATTAAGAATAATGACCACAGAACAGTTTTAACCAAGTTAAGACTTAGCGCTCACCAGCTAGAGATTGAGAGAGGAAATAACAACACCCCTGTAGACAAACGCCTCTGTCAACAGTGCAGTCAGGGTGTTACAGAAACGGAAGAACGTTTTATATTTGAATGCCCAAAATATGTTCATTATCGCTCGAAACTAATTTCATCAACTGGTCTCGTTGGGGTCTCAAGGATAGAGCTCCTCTCATCAATTATAAACCCCAAGAGTCATCATGCTTCTATCACTTGTAAAGTACTTTATGACATGTATTCAATGAGATTAAGCCACATTGATTAATTATTGTACAATCTATAATATGCATTGTTTGATATAATTGTCTCACATTGAGATATAATAATGCTCTTGTATATATTTTACTTATAATATGTATTAACATTTGTTAACTTCTTTGTACTCTGCCCATAATTGGTGTTTTATGTACAATAAATATCTTGTATCTTGTATCTTGTACAACGCATTGTGACGTCATAGAGAGTCCGAGGTTCTGTTACGTCATACATACCAACGCGCAGTCGCTACGACTTATTCTATGGAAGCGGACGTATAATCGCGACAATCTTCGAAGTTAAACAGAATTTGTATGAATTCAACTCAGTTCAACATCATAAAGGTATGAACAGTTCTAATATGTATACGTTGAAAAGACGGCCATGTTTTAATTGCAGTTAGAACTTGACTTAAATATTGAAACGTTGTTGTGAACAATTGTGTGCTGTATTTTGTCAGCTCTCCATCGGTTGTCATGTGATATAAGGAATATTGAAAAACATAAAGATTGTACTGACACAATATTAATTCTACTGAAATGAACCATTGTCCGCCAGTCGCTCTTATTTCTAAAGCTATGAAATGTTTTGAGAAAGTTTGTTTTTATTATGAATACATGGGCCGTGTTCAAGAGAGGTTTCAAAGTAATCGCTCAATGTAGCGCTACGTAGCAAGGCGAGCAAACTTCGAGGAATTTGCACTGTGTCGTTCAAGAGAGAATGAGCGCTACTTGAGCGCTACATTGAGCGAACAATGAGCAATTTAAGCGCTCGCTGTTTTGGAACGGAGCCCAGTTTCCGTACCAACCAAATTAAATGTTTCCACTGCTAGCTCTGCTAACTTTCTGTTTTTCATTCACAATGATACTCAGTTGGTATCGTGATCACTTGTAGGAAAATGACGATTCTTTTCGGAAAACTTGTTGGACACATATAGGGGTAGTGGAGACGCATTAACATACCACTTGTAAGATTTTTTTAAAACACCAGTTGTTATAGTAAGAAACGTATCAAAATCAAGGTCTATGCATTTCTTTTGTGTAGTAATAAAAAACATTTTGAAAACATTTTACAATCTCAATGTCATTTTCATATTAAAGTTTGGGAAATTTGATAGATCTGTTACGGTATAGGAATTAAGTTAAACTACCTGTCCTTGACTTTCGATCCGTCCAATATTAATGCATGGACGTAGAACAAGATAGAATGTGGATTCTTGTTATTTGTTTGTTGATATAACTTGATGGTGAATACGTTCATTTCAGAAGTAAATTCAGTTCTTTCGAACATCTAGAATATTAAATAAAAACTCTGAACTGTAGAACTGAACTAGGGATTTCCCACTCTCCTGACTGGCGCGCGCCAGCCACGGTATATTGTGTGATTTTCGAGAAAACCACTTTAACCTTTATACTGTCACTATATTGTAGCTTTCAACAAAAGTTAGTTCTTTCACCATTGGTAGCGTTTGACAACTCCAACAATGCAATTATTCTGTGTATCTAAGTATCTACACTCAACCGCAAAAGAAAGATAACCACACACAAGATAAGTTAATCCACTAGTGATAAACACGACTCGAATAGAAATACACCATGTCTTCAGAAGCCAACTTAACTAAATTTGAAATTTTCAAAATACTATCTGTTCATATATCTGAGAGAAACAACGTTTTAACAAATCATCATTTTCGAATCTCCTCAACTAGATGAGTTAGGAGTTAATAGAGTCAAAAAGGGCGTTTTTGGCTTGTTTTAATATGTACTACAGTAAAGACGTGTCAACAAATTTAAGTCCACGAAGGTTATTCATGTCGACAACATCTTTCTAATTAACTTAATTTCTACATTTTATAATTTTTAAAGTTAAATGCCATTTTTTGGCCAGAACATTTTAAAAAGCGATTCCAACATCCCAAGTCTACTTGAACAGATATAAAACTACAGTATAATCCTCTGATGTATGAAATCCCGGGCACCTCCTAACAAATCAAGTCCCCATAATAATCATTCAAAATCGACTTTCTCCGGCAGCTAGCACTATTTCGTTTTTTGCACTGTTGAAATGTGGTTACGTTTCTTTTGCGTTGAGTGTACACATAGTAAAAACGTCCAATTTGGATGCATTTTTTTGCGAATTCACATACATATTTCTTACTTTGACAACAAAAGATATAATTAAAGTGACATTTGGGTTGCATAACATATTTTATCAGTCATTTTATTGGTCAGTTTTCTTTCACTTCTTTACCACTAGAGTTGATAGTTTTGACGTATATAGATTTTATAAACAGAAGTGTTAGTATTAGTTGCCTTGTACTAGTGCATGCTTACAGCAGAATGCTTGGCCGTGTTCAAGAGAGGTTTTTAAAGGTACATCCATTGTGTTGATGGGGGTCAAATATGCCAAACGTTATAAATAGTCTTACTTTATCGAGAAGTACCAACTGTTACCGAAAACTACCATTTTGATGATACTCGACTTAGTATATTGACGATATGAAGGTAAAAGTGTCTATTTCTGATCGAAAACCGGACAATTCACTGCGTGTGGCGCGCGCCAATGAGTCAAACGTAATTTTGGAATCTTATTTAAACCAGATAAAATAACAAATTTGGGTTGATAATCTTTAATAGGTCATATAACTACTGTTCATGTAAATAGAACATGCACTTTCGGTTTATGCACATGCATAATGATGTTACTCGATTTTAATTGGAAACTAGTAATTATGATATGTTTGGTGATTGGGGATGAATATGCAAGCTTAGTGACTTTGGTTGTATTATTAACAGCACATATTACGTGTTGGATCGTATTTAAGCCAAATAACTTTTTATGAAACACAATGGATGCACCTTTAAGTAATCGCTCAATTAGCGATTACTTTTAAACCTCTCTTGAACGCGATTGCTCAATGTAGCGCTACGTAGCAAAGCGAGCGAACTTTGAGGTTTTTCACCATGTCGTTCAGGAGAGAATGAGCGCTACTTGAGCGCTTCTTGAGCGCTTCTTGAGCGCTACATTGAGCGCAATCAATGAGCGATTATAAGCGCTCGCTGTTATGGAACGGGGCCCAGATGTTAAAACGACCCACTGTATCATAAATGACTATCACTCCTAACTAATTAAACACGTTGTAGACTTGTGTGTAAACAAACTCACATCATTCAGGTAAATTAACCAAATAAACAAACGCCAAGTTATTTCAATACGTTTTTAATTCTAAGTGTTTTAGACAACATACCATCTCATTCACCATGTTCTGTGTTGAACATCCAAAACTAACAAACATATTTTTGACAATGGATGTTTGAATGCCATGCAATGATTTTGAATACCGTAAACCCTTAATTAGACGCCTGCATCGAAAAGACGCCCTTGCATATAGTGTTTTGAAAAAAAATAAACGACCGCCTTTAATAATTAAACGCCGGGTAAACTGAATTTAAATTCTGCAATCGCTGCTCCCTGTTGTAGACGTCTGTCTCTATAAGACTTATTGCGAAATAGACGCCTGCCTTGAATAAAAGCCTGCCTCATTGATATATAGACGCCTATGGTGTAGACAGTTTGAAGATTACAAGCCCGGCGTCTAATTAAGGATTTACGGTAAACTGATTGCTCTCAGTATTCCTCAAAAATTTATTTTTCTTCCAGTTAGAACACTGAATTCGATTTGTTTCCGACGATGGGATGTAAGCACAGCCGAGTTGCCCCGTGGCCGACTCCGGAGAATGTTCGACCCAAAGAGAGCCGCTTCTCAAGACTGAAGCGCTGGTTCCTCAAACTGCCCGAGAAGTGGAACCCTGTGGATAAAACAACCATCCTGGTGGCAATCGACCCCAGCGGCAAGCTGAGCGGCAAACTGGAGAAGAAGAAGGCGGGATTCAGACGTCCTAAGATCAACCCGTCCTCAATCCAAGCCAAGGACCTGAAGAGGACCGCCTTCGGGCTGGTGCGCAAGGAGCCACTTCCGGCGATCGAGAAGGAAGAGGAAGTGGAGGTGACGGTGGTCTGGACGCGTCGGGAGAGCAAGTTCGTCCTGGACCCGCTGCACGTGCGTCGAGCAGACGGCTTCCGGGTCATTGAGAAGACCTTCAAGGTCGCCAAGTCCGACAAACAGGCCAGGAACATCGTCCATGGACTCAAGGTCGGGAAGGAGAAGGAGGGAAACTGAGATGGGGAGAAGGGAGAAGGTGGTGTGGAAAGAACTGAGGTCCAGGTCGGCTGGGTCAGAAGAATATTGAAGGGTTGAGGAGGCCGAAGTGAGAAGCACCACAAAAAAAGAAGAAGAAACATCTTAACAAAAGACAGGACCTTGTCAAAGAGACACCGTACGACAATTGAGTCCCACCACAGCTGAGGGGGCCTTCTGAGTGAATCGAGTGAGTGAGAGAGACACTCCAAAACAAGAGAAGCCTCCTGAGAGAGACAGTACTCGTCAGAGGTGCCGCCTGAGAGAGACAGTACTCAACAGAGGGGGCCTCCTGAGAGAGAAGTACACAACAAAGGTGCCTCCTGAGAGAGACAGTACTCAACAGAGGGGGCCTCCTGAGAGAGACAGTAATCAAAAGGGGGCGTCCTGAGAGACACTTCACACGAGAGAGGGACTTCTGAGAGATATTGCACACCAGAGCGGCCTCCTGAGAGATACTACACAACAGAGAGGACTCCTGAGAGAGACACTACACAACAGAGGGGTGCTTCTGAGAGATACTGCACACCAGAGAGGACTCCTGAGAGACAGTACATTAGAGAGGGGGCCTCCTGAGAGAGATATCGCACACCAGAGCGGCCTCCTGAGAAGGACAGTACTCGTCAGAGGTGCCTCCTGAGAGAGACAGTACACAACAGAGGTGCCTCCTGAGAGAGACAGTACTCGTCAGAGGTGCCTCCTTAGAGAGACAGCACTCAACAGAGGGGGCCTCCTGAGAGAGACAGTACTCAAAAGGGGACCTCCTTAGAGACACTTTACTTAGAGATACAACACACCAGAGGGGGACTCCCGAGAGACACTTCACAACAGATGGGGCCTCCTGAAAGATACTACACAACAGAGAGGGCCTTCTTAGAGATACTACACAACATAGAGGCCTCCTGAGAGACACAACACACCAGAGGGGGCCTCCTGAGAGACATTTCACACCCGATGGGGCCTCCTGAGAGACACTAAACAACAGAGGGGTCCTCCTGAGATATACTACACGGCCGAGGGGGCCTTCTGAGGGACACTGCACACCAGAGCGGCCTCCTGGGAGATATTACACACCAGATTGAACCTCCTGAGAGACATTTCACACCAGATGGGGCCTCCTGAGAGACAGTTCACACCAGAGGGGGACTCCTGAGAGACAATTCACAACAGAGGGGGCCTCCTGAAAGATAATACACAACAGAGAGGGCCTCCTGAGTGAAACTACACACCAGATCAGCCTCCTGAGAGATACTACACAAAAGAGAGGCCTCCTGAGCGACACTACACAACAGAGGGGGACTCCTGAGAGAGACAGTACACAACAGAGGGTCCTCCTGAGATATACTACAGAACAGAGGGGGCCTCCTGAGATATACTACAGAACAGAGGGGGCCTCCTGAGAGATTCAACACACCAGAGGGGGACTCCCGAGAGACACTTCACAACAGAGGGGGCCTCCTGAAAGATACTACACAACAGTGGGGGCCTCCTGAGAGAGACACTCTCACTCAGAGGGACCCTCCTGAGAGAGACACTACACAACAGAGGGGGCCTTCTGAGAGATACTGCACACCAGAGCGGCCTCCTGAGAGACAGTACACTAGAGAGGGGGCCTCGTGAGAGAGATTTTGTACACCAGAGCGGCCTCCTGAGATAGACAGCACTCAACAGAAGGGGCCTCCTGAGAGAGACAGTACTCAAAAGGGGACCTCCTTAGAGACACTTCACACCAGAGAGGGCCTTCTGAGAGATATTGCACACCAGAGCGGCCTCCTAAGAGAGACAGCACTCAACAGAGGGGGCCTCCTTAGAGAGACAGCACTCAACAGAGGGGGCCTCCTGAAAGAGACAGTACTCAAAAGGGGACCTCCTTAGAGACACTTCACACCAGACAGGGCCTTCTGAGAGATATTGCACACCAGAGCGGCCTCCTGAGAGACACTACACACCAGAGGGGGACTCCCGAGAGACACTTCACAACAGAGGGGGCCTCCTGAAAGATACTACACAACAGAGAGGGCCTTCTTAGAGATACTACACATCATAGAGGCCTCCTGAGAGACACAACACACCAGAGGGGGCCTCCTGAGAGACATTTCACACCCGATGGGGCCTCCTGAGAGACACTGCACACCAGAGGGGGACTCCTGAGAGACACTTCACAACAGAGGGGGCCTCCTGAAAGATAATACACAGCAGAGAGGGCCTCCTGAGAGATACTACACACCAGATCAGCCTCCTGAGAGATACTACACAAAAGAGAGGCCTCCTGAGCGACACTACACAACAGAGGGGGCCTCCTGAGAGAGACACTACACAACAGAGGGGGACTCCTGAGAGAGACAGTACACAACAGAGGGTCCTCCTGAGATATACTACAGAACAGAGGGGGCCTCCTGAGATATACTACAGAACAGAGGGGGCCTCCTGAGAGATTCAACACACCAGAGGGGGACTCCCGAGAGACACTTCACAACAGAGGGGGCCTTCTGAGAGATACTGCACACCAGAGCGGCCTCCTGAGAGACAGTACACTAGAGAGGGGGCCTCGTGAGAGAGATTTTGTACACCAGAGCGGCCTCCTGAGATAGACAGCACTCAACAGAAGGGGCCTCCTGAGAGAGACAGTACTCAAAAGGGGACCTCCTTAGAGACACTTCACACCAGAGAGGGCCTTCTGAGAGATATTGCACACCAGAGCGGCCTCCTAAGAGAGACAGCACTCAACAGAGGGGGCCTCCTTAGAGAGACAGCACTCAACAGAGGGGGCCTCCTGAAAGAGACAGTACTCAAAAGGGGACCTCCTTAGAGACACTTCACACCAGACAGGGCCTTCTGAGAGATATTGCACACCAGAGCGGCCTCCTGAGAGACACTACACACCAGAGGGGGACTCCCGAGAGACACTTCACAACAGAGGGGGCCTCCTGAAAGATACTACACAACAGAGAGGGCCTTCTTAGAGATACTACACATCATAGAGGCCTCCTGAGAGACACAACACACCAGAGGGGGCCTCCTGAGAGACATTTCACACCCGATGGGGCCTCCTGAGAGACACTGCACACCAGAGGGGGACTCCTGAGAGACACTTCACAACAGAGGGGGCCTCCTGAAAGATAATACACAGCAGAGAGGGCCTCCTGAGAGATACTACACACCAGATCAGCCTCCTGAGAGATACTACACAAAAGAGAGGCCTCCTGAGCGACACTACACAACAGAGGGGGCCTCCTGAGAGAGACACTACACAACAGAGGGGGACTCCTGAGAGAGACAGTACACAACAGAGGGTCCTCCTGAGATATACTACAGAACAGAGGGGGCCTCCTGAGATATACTACAGAACAGAGGGGGCCTCCTGAGAGATTCAACACACCAGAGGGGGACTCCCGAGAGACACTTCACAACAGAGGGGGCCTCCTGAAAGATACTACACAACAGTGGGGGCCTCCTGAGAGAGACACTCTCACTCAGAGGGACCCTCCTGAGAGAGACACTACACAACAGAGGGGGCCTTCTGAGAGATACTGCACACCAGAGCGGCCTCCTGAGAGACAGTACACTAGAGAGGGGGCCTCGTGAGAGAGATTTTGTACACCAGAGCGGCCTCCTGAGATAGACAGCACTCAACAGAAGGGGCCTCCTGAGAGAGACAGTACTCAAAAGGGGACCTCCTTAGAGACACTTCACACCAGAGAGGGCCTTCTGAGAGATATTGCACACCAGAGCGGCCTCCTAAGAGAGACAGCACTCAACAGAGGGGGCCTCCTTAGAGAGACAGCACTCAACAGAGGGGGCCTCCTGAAAGAGACAGTACTCAAAAGGGGACCTCCTTAGAGACACTTCACACCAGACAGGGCCTTCTGAGAGATATTGCACACCAGAGCGGCCTCCTGAGAGACACTACACACCAGAGGGGGACTCCCGAGAGACACTTCACAACAGAGGGGGCCTCCTGAAAGATACTACACAACAGAGAGGGCCTTCTTAGAGATACTACACATCATAGAGGCCTCCTGAGAGACACAACACACCAGAGGGGGCCTCCTGAGAGACATTTCACACCCGATGGGGCCTCCTGAGAGACACTGCACACCAGAGGGGGACTCCTGAGAGACACTTCACAACAGAGGGGGCCTCCTGAAAGATAATACACAGCAGAGAGGGCCTCCTGAGAGATACTACACACCAGATCAGCCTCCTGAGAGATACTACACAAAAGAGAGGCCTCCTGAGCGACACTACACAACAGAGGGGGACTCCTGAGAGAGACAGTACACAACAGAGGGTCCTCCTGAGATATACTACAGAACAGAGGGGGCCTCCTGAGATATACTACAGAACAGAGGGGGCCTCCTGAGAGATTCAACACACCAGAGGGGGACTCCCGAGAGACACTTAACAACAGAGGGGGCCTCCTGAAAGATACTACACAACAGTGGGGGCCTCCTGAGAGAGACACTCTCACTCAGAGGGACCCTCCTGAGAGAGACACTACACAACAGAGGGGGCCTTCTGAGAGATACTGCACACCAGAGCGGCCTCCTGAGAGATATTACACAACAGAGAGGACTCATGAGAGACACAACACACCAGAGGGGGCCTTCTGAGAGACATTACACACCAGAGGGGGACTCCTGATAGACAGTACACTAGAGAGGGGGCCTCGTGAGAGAGATTTTGTACACCAGAGCGGCCTCCTTAGAGAGACAGCACTCAACAGAGGGGGCCTCCTAAGAGAGACAGTACTCAAAAGGGGACCTCCTTAGAGACACTTCACACCAGAGAGGGCCTTCTGAGAGATATTGCACACCAGAGCGGCCTCCTGAGAGATACTACACAACAGAGAGGCCTCCTGAGAGACACTACACACCAGAGGGGGGCTCCTGAGAGACACTTCACAACAGAGGGGTCCTTCTGAGAGATACTGCACACCAGAGCGGCCTCCTGAGAGATACTACACAACAGAGGGGGGCTCCTGAGAGATACAACACACCAGAGGGGGACTCCCGAGAGACACTTCACAACAGAGTGGGCCTCCTGAAAGATACTACACAACAGAGAGGGCCTTCTTAGAGATACTACACAACATAGAGGCCTCCTGAGAGACACAACACACCAGAGGGGGCCTCCTGAGAGACATTTCACACCCGATGGGGCCTCCTGAGAGACAATACACAACAGAGGGGTCCTCCTGAGATATACTACACGGCCGAGAGGGCCTTCTGAGGGACACTGCACACCAGAGCGGCCTCCTGGGAGATATTAAACACCAGATTGTACCTCCTGAGAGACATTTCACACCAGATGGGGCCTCCTGAGAGACACTTCACACCAGAGGGGGACTCCTGAGAGACACTTCACAACAGAGGGGGCCTCCTGAAAGATAATACACAACAGAGGGGGCCTCCTGAGAGATACTACACAACAGAGGGGGCCTTCTGAGGGACACTGCACACCAGGGCGGGCTCCTGAGAGATACTACACAACAGAGAGGACTCCTGAGAGACATTTCACACCAGATGGGGCCCCCTGAGAGACACTACACACCACAGGGGGATTCCTGAGAGACACTTCACACCAGAGGGGGACTCCTGAGAGACACTCCACAACAGTGGGGGCCTCCTGAAAGATAATACACACCAGATCAGCCTCCTGAGAGACACTTCACAAAAGAGGGGTCCTTCTGAGAGATACTGCACACCAGAGCGGCCTCCTGAGGATACTACACAACAGAGAAGACTCCTGAGAGATACTACACAACAGAGAAGGCTCGTGAGAGATTCAACACACCAGAGGGGGACTCCCGAGAGACACTTCACAACAGAGGGGGCCTCCTGAAAGATACTACACAATAGTGTGGGCCTCCTGAGAGAGACACTCTCACTCAGAGGGACGCTCCTGAGAGAGACACTACACAACAGAGGGGGCCTTCTGAGAGATACTGCACACCAGAGCGGCCTCCTGAGAGATACTACACAACAGAGAGGACTCATGAGAGACACAACACACCAGAGGGGGACTCCCGAGAGACACTTCACAACAGAGGGGGCCTCCTGAGAGATACTACACAACAGAGAGGGCCTCCTGAGAGATACTACACACCAGATCAGCCTATACAACAGAGAGAACCCCTGAGAGACAGTACACAACAGAGGGGGCTTCCTGAGAGATACTAAACAACAGTGGGGGCCTCCTGAGAGAGACACTCTCACTCAGAGGGACCCTCCTGAGAGAGAGTGAGACAGTACACACCAGAGAGGCATCCTGAGAGAGACAGTACACTACAGAGGGGGCCTACTGAGAGACAGTACACAAAAAAGGGGCCTCCTTAGTGAGACAGTACACAACAAAGATGCCTCCTGCGAGACACTACACACCAGAGGGGGCCTCCTGAGAGACATTTCACACCCAATCGGGCCTCCTGAGAGTCACTACACACCAGATTGAACCTCCTGAGAGACATTTCACACCAGATGGGGCCTCCTGAGAGACACTACACACCACAGGGGGACTCCTGAGAGACACTTTACAACAGCGGGGGCCTCCTGAGAGACACTACACACCAGATGAGCCTCCTGAGAGACACTTCACACCAGAGAGGGCCTTCTGAGAGATATTGCACACCAGAGCGGCCTCCTGAGAGATACTACACAACAGAGAGACCTCCTGAGATATACTACACACCAGATCAGCCTCCTGAGAGACACTTCACAAAAGAGGGGTCCTTCTGAGAGATACTGCACACCAGAGCGGCCTCCTGAGAGATACTACACAACAGAGAAGACTCCTGAGAGATTCAACACACCAGAGGGGGACTCCCAAGAAACACTTCACAACAGAGGGGCCCTCCTGAAAGATACTACACAACAGAGAGGGCCTTCTTAGAGATACTACACAACATAGAGGCCTCCTGAGAGACACAACACACCAGAGGGGGCCTCCTGAGAGACACAACACACCAGAGGGGGCCTCCTGAGGGACACTACACAACAGAGGGGGCCTCCTTAGTGAGACAGTACACAACAGAGGGGCCTCCTGTGAGAGACAGTACTCAACAAAGATGCCTCCTGCGAGACACTACACAACAGAGGGGGTTTCCTGAGATATACTACACACCAGAGGGGGCTCCTTAGAGACATTTCACAATAGATGGGGCCTCCTGAGAGACACTACACACCAGAGGGGGACTCCTGAGAGACACTTCACAACAGAGGGGGCCTCCTGAGAGATACTACACAACAGAGAGGGCATCCTGAGAGATACTACACACCAGATCAGCCTATACAACAGAGAGAACCCCTGAGAGACAGTACACAACAGAGGGGGCTTCCTGAGAGATACTAAACAACAGTGGGGGCCTCCTGAGAGAGACACTCTCACTCAGAGGGACCCTCCTGAGAGAGAGTGAGACAGTACACACCAGAGAGGCATCCTGAGAGAGACAGTACACTACAGAGGGGGCCTACTGAGAGACAGTACACAAAAAAGGGGCCTCCTTAGTGAGACAGTACACAACAAAGATGCCTCCTGCGAGACACTACACACCAGAGGGGGCCTCCTGAGAGACATTTCACACCCAATCGGGCCTCCTGAGAGACACTACACACCAGATTGAACCTCCTGAGAGACATTTCACACCAGATGGGGCCTCCTGAGAGACACTACACACCACAGGGGGACTCCTGAGAGACACTTTACAACAGAGGGGGCCTCCTGAAAGAAACTACACAACAGAGAGGGCCTCCTGAGAGATACTACACACCAGAGGGGGCTCCTTAGAGACATTTCACACCAGATGGGGCCTCCTGAGAGACACTACACACCAGAGGGGGACTCCTGAGAGACACTTCACAACAGAGGGGGCCTTCTGAGAGATATTGCACACCAGAGCGGCCTCCTGAGAGATACTACACAACAGAGAGGCCTCCTGAGAGATACTACACACCAGATCAGCCTCCTGAGAGACACTTCACAAAAGAGGGGTCCTTCTGAGAGATACTGCACACCAGAGCGGCCTCCTGAGAGATACTACACAACAGAGAAGACTCCTGAGAGATTCAACACACCAGAGGGGGACTCCCAAGAGACACTTCACAACAGAGGGGCCCTCCTGAAAGATACTACACAACAGAGAGGGCCTTCTTAGAGATACTACACAACATAGAGGCCTCCTGAGAGACACAACACACCAGAGGGGGCCTCCTGAGGGACACTACACAACAGAGGGGGCCTCCTTAGTGAGACAGTACACAACAGAGGGGCCTCCTGTGAGAGACAGTACTCAACAAAGATGCCTCCTGCGAGACACTACACAACAGAGGGGGTTTCCTGAGATATACTACACACCAGAGGGGGCTCCTTAGAGACATTTCACAATAGATGGGGCCTCCTGAGAGACACTACACACCAGAGGGGGACTCCTGAGAGACACTTCACAACAGAGGGGACTCCTGAAAGAAACTACACAACAGAGAGGGCCTCCTGAGAGATACTACACACCAGATCAGCCTATACAACAGAGACAACCCTGAGAGTCAGTACACAACAGTGGGGGCCTCCTGAGAGATACTACACAACAGTGGGGGCCTCCTGAGAGAGAGTGAGACAGTACACACCAGAGAGGCATCCTGAGAAAGACAGTACACTACAGAGGGGGCCTCCTGAGAGAGACAGTACCGACAGAGGGTGCCTCCTGAGAGATACTACACAACAGAGGGACCCTCCTGAGAGAGAGTGAGACAGTACACACCAGAGGGGCATCCTGAGAGAGACAGTACACTACAGAGGTGGCCTACTGAGAGATACTACACAACAGTGGGGGCCTCCTGAGAGAGAGTGAGACAGTACACACCAGAGAGGCATCCTGAGAAAGACAGTACACTACAGAGGGGGCCTCCTGAGAGAGACAGTACCGACAGAGGGGGCCTCCTGAGTGATACTACACAACAGAGGGACCCTCCTGAGAGAGAGTGAGACAGTACACACCAGAGGGGCATCCTTAGTGAGACAGTACACAACAGAGGGGCCTCCTGAGAGAGACAGTACTCAACAGAGGGGTACTCCTGTGAGACACTACACAACAGAGGGGGCCTCCTGAGAGACATTTCACACCAGAGGGGGACTCCTGAGAGACACTACACAACAGAGAGGACTCCTGAGAGATACAGTACACAACAGAGGGTCCCTCCTGAGAGACACTACACAACATGGGTCCCTCCTGAGAGACACTACACACCAGAGGCGCCTCCTGAGAGAGACACTACCCACCAGAACGGTCTCCTGAGAGATACTTCACACCAGAGGGGCCTCCTGAGAGACAGACCAAACAACAGATGGGGCCTCCTGAGAGAGACAGTACCGACAGAGGGGGCCTCCTGAGAGACACTATACAATAGAGAGGCCTCCTGAGAGACAGTACACAACAGAAGGGGCCTCCTGAGAGACAGTACACAACAGAGGGGGCCTCCTCAAAGAGACACTGTACTGTTCATGTATATGCATATAATTTCTTGATATTTTGAATAGGATAAAATGATGATGTCTGGTTAACTGCTGAAGATAATTTACTGTTAGTCATTTGGATTTGGGAATTTGGCTGGTATGAAGGCAAATTGATTTTCAAATTTGATTGTATCAAATTTCAAATACTTTCTGATGTAAATATGATATTAAAGTACTGATATTGTATATTTTTGTTGATCATTATTTTCAACCTACCTGGTTGGACCAAATCAAACTTGGCATGTTTGGTCATATGACATTAGGGTAAACAGCCTTTTCACCAACTTCCAAACGCAAGGCATCACTCTTGCCAGTCTCCATAACTGGCTGATTTAAGGCTTGCAGTATTTCCTTAATCTTTCTGTGCTAGGAAATCGGAGCCCACCATGCATTTCAGGTGCAGCGATATCATAGCACAAAAAAACGAGGGAAATACTGCAAGGCTTAAATCAGCCAATCATGGAGACTGGCAAGAGTTATGCCTTGAGGGGTCCTTCTGAGAGATACTGCACACCAGAGCGGCCTCCTGAGGATACTACACAACAGAGAAGACTCCTGAGAGATACTACACAACAGAGAAGGCTCGTGAGAGATTCAACACACCAGAGGGGGACTCCCGAGAGACACTTCACAACAGAGGGGGCCTCCTGAAAGATACTACACAATAGTGGGGGCCTCCTGAGAGAGACACTCTCACTCAGAGGGACGCTCCTGAGAGAGACACTACACAACAGAGGGGGCCTTCTGAGAGATACTGCACACCAGAGCGGCCTCCTGAGAGATACTACACAACAGAGAGGACTCATGAGAGACACAACACACCAGAGGGGGCCTTCTGAGAGACATTACACACCAGAGGGGGACTCCTGATAGACAGTACACTAGAGAGGGGGCCTCGTGAGAGAGATTTTGTACACCAGAGCGGCCTCCTTAGAGAGACAGCACTCAACAGAGGGGGCCTCCTAAGAGAGACAGTACTCAAAAGGGGACCTCCTTAGAGACACTTCACACCAGAGAGGGCCTTCTGAGAGATATTGCACACCAGAGCGGCCTCCTAAGAGAGACAGCACTCAACAGAGGGGGCCTCCTGAAAGAGACAGTACTCAAAAGGGGACCTCCTTAGAGACACTTCACACCAGAGAGTGCCTTCTGAGAGATATTGCACACCAGAGCGGCCTCCTTAGAGAGACAGCACTCAACAGAGGGGGCCTCCTAAGAGAGACAGTACTCAAAAGGGGACCTCCTTAGAGACACTTCACACCAGAGAGGGCCTTCTGAGAGATATTGCACACCAGAGAGGCCTCCTAAGAGAGACAGCACTCAACAGAGGGGGCCTCCTGAGAGACACTACACACCAGATGAGCCTCCTGAGAGACACTTCACACCAGAGAGGGCCTTCTGAGAGATATTGCACACCAGAGCGGCCTCCTGAGAGATACTACACAACAGAGAGGCCTCCTGAGAGATACTACACACCAGATCAGCCTCCTGAGAGACACTTCACAAAAGAGGGGTCCTTCTGAGAGATACTGCACACCAGAGCAGCCTCCTGAGAGATACTACACAACATAGAAGACTCCTGAGAGATTCAACACACCAGAGGGGGACTCCCAAGAGACACTTCACAACAGAGGGGCCCTCCTGAAAGATACTACACAACAGAGAGGGCCTTCTTAGAGATACTACACAACATAGAGGCCTCCTGAGAGACACAACACACCAGAGGGGGCCTCCTGAGAGACACAACACACCAGAGGGGGCCTCCTGAGGGACACTACACAACAGAGGGGGCCTCCTTAGTGAGACAGTACACAACAGAGGGGCCCCTGTGAGAGACAGTACTCAACAAAGATGCCTCCTGCGAGACACTACACAACAGAGGGGGTTTCCTGAGATATACTACACACCAGAGGGGGCTCCTTAGAGACATTTCACAATAGATGGGGCCTCCTGAGAGACACTACACACCAGAGGGGGACTCCTGAGAGACACTTCACAACAGAGGGGACTCCTGAAAGAAACTACACAACAGATCAGCCTATACAACAGAGACAACCCTGAGAGTCAGTACACAACAGTGGGGGCCTCCTGAGAGATACTACACAACAGTGGGGGCCTCCTGAGAGAGAGTGAGACAGTACACACCAGAGAGGCATCCTAAGAAAGACAGTACACTACAGAGGGGGCCTCCTGAGAGAGACAGTACCGACAGAGGGTGCCTCCTGAGAGATACTACACAACAGAGGGACCCTCCTGAGAGAGAGTGAGACAGTACACACCAGAGGGGCATCCTGAGAGAGACAGTACACTACAGAGGTGGCCTACTGAGAGACAGTACACAAAATAGGGGCCTCCTTAGTGAGACAGTACACAACAGAGGGGCCTCCTGAGAGAGACAGTACTCAACAGAGGGGTACTCCTGTGAGACACTACACAACAGAGGGGGCCTCCTGAGAGACATTTCACACCAGAGGGGGACTCCTGAGAGACACTACACAACAGAGAGGACTCCTGAGAGATACAGTACACAACAGAGGGCCCCTCCTGAGAGACACTTCACAACATGGGTCCCTCCTGAGAGACACTACACACCAGAGGCGCCTCCTGAGAGAGACACTACCCACCAGAACGGTCTCCTGAGAGATACTTCACACCAGAGGGGCCTCCTGAGAGACAGACCAAACAACAGATGGGGCCTCCTGAGAGAGACAGTACCGACAGAGGGGGCCTCCTGAGAGACACTATACAATAGAGAGGCCTCCTGAGAGACAGTACACAACAGAAGGGGCCTCCTGAGAGACAGTACACAACAGAGGGGCCCTCCTCAAAGAGACACTGTACTGTTCATGTATATGCATATAATTTCTTGATATTTTGAATAGGATAAAATGATGATGTCTGGTTAACTGCTGAAGATAATTTACTGTTAGTCATTTGGATTTGGGAATTTGGCTGGTATGAAGGCAAATTGATTTTCAAATTTGATTGTATCAAATTTCAAATACTTTCTGATGTAAATATGATATTAAAGTACTGATATTGTATATTTTTGTTGATCATTATTTTCAACCTACCTGGTTGGACCAAATCAAACTTGGCATGTTTGGTCATATGACATTAGGGTAAACAGCCTTTTCACCAACTTCCAAACGCAAGGCATCACTCTTGCCAGTCTCCATAACTGGCTGATTTAAGGCTTGCAGTATTTCCTTAATCTTTCTGTGCTAGGAAATCGGAGCCCACCATGCATTTCAGGTGCAGCGATATCATAGCACAAAAAAACGAGGGGAATACTGCAAGGCTTAAATCAGCCAATCATGGAGACTGGCAAGAGTTATGCCTTGTGTTGGGAAGTTGCTTTTTCCACGGGACAATAGATGTGCAAATTTGTCATACAACATTTAGGTACACGGTGAGTTGGGGTTTAACGCCGCTTTCAAGATTATTTCACTTATATCGCGGCTGCTAGAATTACGGCAGGGAGAAAGCCCACAACGCCATGTGGCTATCCATTGCGGTGAAATCTGCGAGCATCGGCTCAATCTAGTTAAAACTAGCTGTAATGTTATACGTCCCCTAAGTCCGTCATTACGCAGCGAGGTACGAGTGTTAGGTTCGATCTGATTTCAATGAGATTGGCATCGGCTGGAACTAGCGAACCATGGGTGGTACTACGCTGCAATTCAGTGTAGCATTGCACCCAAACCTTATTGCGTGTAGAACAGTTCTCTACTGCAGACAAAGTTGCCGTGCCCCTGGCGGGATTCGAACCCCGGACCTCTTGATCCGAAGCCGAACACGCTTATCACTGCGCTATCCCGCACCCCTTGACATTGGAGCTGTATCTTCCTAGATACAACAGTTCATGTCAACACAATTCACTTCACATAAAGCAGGTTCAGTGAGGCATATACAAGTCTATAGACTTCAATGAATTATGTACAATGTATGTTAGGTTTTCTAAGTATGATGTCAGTGAACACTGCCCCAGAGAGCTCGTGTCAAGCCCAGCTGAACTCTTAAACCATTACCTATCATCAAACAAGCAATATCCAAATTATTCAGACACTGCAACAGTATAAAATGTTCGCTACATGTAGTGTAAGAATGTTGGAGTTAAATTCACTAGATTACAAGTTTACAACCTACCGGTACCATGAAAGATAAATGTACTTGTAGAATTTGTTGTGAGAATGTGTGTTGTTGGGTTTGGTTTCTCCCTGCAAATCTACATCCTTAGGCTGTTGGCTGTTACTTACGATCCAGTTTTGCAAATTTCACAAGCCTTTTTTTGCTCTAAGAACCAGATGCCATTACAGAAAGCGTGTAATCAGCCCTGTTTTCAGTAATGTCGTTCACAGCAGGTATCCTGTTTTAACATTGAGGTGAGGTGATTTGGTGTTTAAAGGGGCAGTAGCACGTTTTTTCAAATTTTATTTTTTCAAATTTCCTATTTATATTGATAGTTTATGTCATTTATATTAACTTTATAGGGTAAAACATCTTATTACACAAACCAATTATCTGTAGTGGTAATAACTGTGTTGCGTATAAAGCAAAAATTGCATGGCGGCCATTTTATTGTGAACACAATTTAATCATTTCGCATTACAAAAACGATTCCCATAGCATTATCAAACCATGTACAATCATTTTTAACTTGATTTTCCGAAGAGAGAATGGTCTTTTACTATTGGTGACATTATTTTTCAAATACATTTCATCAACTTATTTGAGTGAAAAAACGTGCTACTGCCCCTTTAACATCGCTTTCAAGAGTATTTCACTAATTATATTATGGCTGCTAGTTTATTGCAGGGAGAAAGCCCGCAACACCATGTGGCTAAGTATTGCATGAAAACGGCTTAAACTAGCGAACCTTGGGTGGTACTGCACTAAAATTCAGTGTAGCATTGCACCCAAACTTTACTGCGTGTAGAACACTTATCTACTGCAGACAAAGTTGCCGGCGGGATTCGAACCATGGACCTCTTGATCCGAAGCCGAACGTGCTTACCACTGCGCTATCCCGCCCCCTTTTAACATTGAGTACTCTCAAACACTCGTAAACATTCTCATATTAATCGCATGTCCTGTCACTGAACACTTTGATGTTTCAATACCTTGAAGAAAGCGTAAATGTGGAGGAAAATCAACCCATAATTAGAATGTAACAATATTTGTCTACGAAGGTAAGTAAGAAAGACAAATATCCATAGCCAACAAAATTATTGTTTCTGCATATTTATATCAATTAAAATTCTATTTTCTTCTTAAGCATAGTTTTGGTAGTCCACAAACTTCAAATAATGACAAAAAGATTAAATGAACATAAATATTATTTATTAGGACAGGAAAAACAAACACTTTGTACAACATGCTTACACATTGGAGACACTTCATAAGGACCACATGCTTTTCTTGTTTTGGATTAGGTACTTTGGCATTTGACACTCACGTCATGATTTGATTGAAGTAGTTTTACAATCTTATGATGTTCTCTCCAAATATCAACCTATGCTTATAATGGACATGTTCTAAAATTGAAGATGGACGTTTGTCAAAAATAAATACCATGGAAGAGTTGGGAAGGGACAATTAAAGATAGATGCTTACGTGATAATAAGAAAACAAGATTTTCAGGATAACTTCTTTATAATGTAGATATATGACGCTTCGGAGTATATGCTTACTCCATCATCAGGTGAAATTTTGATACTCCAAAACGTGTTATGTCTACACAATAAAAAAAGTCATCCAGAAAATCTTTTTTTTCTTATGTATTCCAGGCCGGGGGAGGCAACTCTCCGACAGGTAAACACACCTGTGCAGTGGCGTGTTTTATTAGTAACAAGTAATCGACGCATTAGTTTGGCATATTCGTTTTATCGAGTTTGAATTACCCAGGTCGACATGTTTTTAATTAAAAAAATCTTATTATCGAATTTGGTTTGGCAAACAAGGAAAGTCTTGCTTTTGTAAATGCCGCACCAGTACATGTATATCTTTAGCAAAGATATAAGTAAATAAATTACTTTCATCAATCATAGTGCATACTATAAAAATACTGAAATCATATATCACAAGATATATCTCGGCAACTTTCCAAAAAAATATATTTAGATTGTAATTATTCTATAACAAAAGATCGTTGCTGTTCACATAACTTATGAATTCCCAGATATTCATTTCTGTCGTTATTTCTATAAATTTAGAAATATTCTTTACGAATTTTCCACATATATTTTACAAATGGATACATTCTTTGCTCTTTTGCTAATACCCTTAGTTCCCTTTGATTCGTGGTTGAAAACACTAATATTCAGAGTGATATGACGTTATGTTATAAGACAAAAGGAGTATTTGACTTGAAATCGCTGTTGTTTGGAAATCCAAACTGTTCCTCTACTGAACATAACGAACTTCAGTGATATATAGAAATTTGGAAAATAACTCAATCTGATTTAAATCGACGGTTTTCCGTGGAATAAAATTGCAAAATGAGTGCATCTACCGGGATACGAACTTATAGAACCTGTTCGTATCCCGGTAGATATATTATTTTGCAAATTGTATTCCTCGGAACAAGGTCGATTTTAACCAGACTGGAAAATAACTCATTAAATTCATGTATTATTTATTATGAATGACATTTGTGGCATTTGTTCACGTTTTTGAAATAAGCGTTATTAATCTCGTATGGCATATATTAGTGTTGACTTATGTAAATCTTTTATGTGTAAAGCCTTCATGACTTGTATTGTTATTTGTATCCTGGATCAGTATTCGAATAAGCTGTTAGCTTGTTTGCGAACCTAGTTCTTCAAAAGAAATAAATATGTTTATACCATATGACGTTCCATCATGTAAGATAAGATAAGATAATATTTATTGTCCCAAAATTTGTTGTGTATAATTACAATTCTCCAGCATACAAAACATATAAATATCATTCAAAACAATACATATTAACACAGTTTACAGAGACTAGAATATGATATACATGAAAGTGATTATCGTGCAACATTGCACTTATCAGAATTTATTTCTCTAATGCTGCAAGGAATGAATGATTGGCGAAACCTGTTTGTTCTAAAAGTCGGCATTCGCAGAAGGTAGTATTGAATATTCCGAAAAAAGAGGATTCGTAGAATCACTTACAATTTTGTTTGCTTTTTTTATAACTGCTGCTCATAACAACTGCCGATAGTTTCAACAGGAAGCCCAATGATTTTAGAATGATGTATATCATATGTCCTCACATCTTCACACTCTTTAAAAAGGACACAATTTTGCAGATCAGAACAAAAACTCAAGTAAGTAAAATAATGCAGGTTACTTATACTATTGAATATTGATTGCATTGGTAAGATCCATCCTGTTTAATTGTTAGGTAACGGAGTCTACATCCATTGTGTTGTTGGGGGTCACATATTCCAAACGTTATAAATGGTGTTACTTTATCGAGAAGTACTGACCGTTACCAAAAACTACCATTTTGATGATAGTCGACTCAGTATATTGACGATATGAAGGTAAAAGTAGTGATTTCTGATCGAAAACAGGATTGACGCGCGCCAATGAGTCAAAAGTAATTTTGGAATTTTATTTATAACAGACAAAATGACATATTTGGGTTGATAATGTTGAATAGGCCATACAACTGCTGTGCATGTAAATTGGACGTGCAGTTTTGGTTTCTAAACATGCATAATGATATTACTCTCTTTTAATTGGAAACAAGTACCGGTAATTGTGATATATTTGGCGATTGGGGATGAATATGCAAGCTGAGTGAATTTATTTGTACTGTAAACAGCACATATGGTGTGTTGGAACGTATCAAAGCAAAATAAAATTTTATGAAACACAATGGATGCACCTTTAAGAAACTATTAATAAACTATTTCAGAACCAGGGGAAAAGTATTTATAACCCGTCAGTGAGAGTGATAGGCCTACTCCTGTTGAAATTGCGTATTTGTTTGAAGGTCGATATTAATAGTATATATTTTCCGTCATCTGTTATCATGCTCCGATTGGCGTAAAACGAATTCCCTGATTGGTTTAAATATGTTCTCATCTTATCTTACAACTCACAAATGAAAGAAAATGTATTTATAGCCAATCCAAAGAATGGAAGCCTACAACCTCATACAACGCATTGTGACGTCATAGAGAGTCCGAGGTTCTGTTACGTCATACATACCAATGCGCAGTCGCTACGGCTCATTCTATGGAAGCGGACGTATAATCGCGACAACCTTCGAAGTTAAACAGAATTTGTATGAAATCAACTCAGTTCAACATCATAAAGGTATGAACAGTTCTGTTTTGCATACGTTGATAAGACGGCAATGTTTTAATTGCAGTTAGAACTTGACTTAAATATTGAAACGTTGTTGTAAACAATTGTGTGTTGTATTTTGTCGATTGTGTCAGCTTTCATCGGTTGTCATGTGATGTAAGAAATATGGAAAAACATAAAAGATTGTACTGATACAATATTAATTCAACTGAAATGAACGATGTTCCACCAGTCGTTCTTACTTCTAAAGCTATGAAATGTTTGAACGAATAATTTAAAATCTTTATTGTGTGACGTTAGTCATTTACTTGATATTCAGTTTGCATATAGAACAAGAACGGGTGTTGCAAAACTATGTTTTTTTCCAACAGCGTTTCAACATTTAGAGCTTCCAAGATGCTATGTGAGAATTTTATTTGTGGGATTGTCTTTAGCATTCAATACAATCAAGCCGCACATATTGTTAGATAAACTTTAAATTTTAAATTGTAATTGATCATTGTGGATTGAAAAATTGTCACTTTTAGACCTCAAAGGTTTATTCCGTCCACGCCTCTAAATTGAACACACATACTGGTGCCCCTCAAGGATGTGTCCTTTCACCGGTATTGTTTACTCTGTACACAAATGATTGTGTAAGTAATAGCCCCAATAATCTAAATGTGAAGTTAGCTGGTAGGACTCATTCAAGATAATGAACTTTCTTATAGAGATATAAGTGACCACTTTGTGAATTGGTGTGAGAAAATGTTTCTGATGTTAAATGTTAACAAACCAAAAGAACTTCAGTGATCAACTTCAGTAACAACAAAAGGGTTCCTAACTCGGTATTGATACATATGTGATAATGTGGAGATTGTTAGTGAATATAAGTACCATGGCAAAATTATGATTGATAGTAAATTGAATTAGAATGTTATCCTTTTGAGAGAAAAAAAGCTAAAAAAGATTACATTTCTTGCGCAAGTTGCAATCTTTTAATGTAAATGAACGTGTATTATCTCTATTTTATCATATATTCGTCGGAAGCCTTTAAACCTTTTCTTTTCAATGTTGGTATGGTTCCTGGTCTCTTGTAAATAAAGCTCACTTAGAAAGAACTGTTTTAATCGCTGGTAAAATAGCAGGAATTTCGTTTACAAATCTAGTATATGTTTAGGTAAGAAAACGAGTTTTGAAAGTACCCCTGAATATATATAACTGTGAATATGTCAAGCTGACTTCTGAAGGGGGATATTTACTACCGCGTATTAAAAATGAGTACTTACACCATTGGTAGCGTTTGACAACTCCAACAATGCAATTATTCTGTGTATCTAAGTATCTACACTCAACCGCAAAAGAAAGATAACCACACACAAGATAAGTTAATCCACTAGTGATAAACACGACTCGAATAGAAATACACCATGTCTTCAGAAGCCAACTTAACTAAATTTGAAATTTTCAAAATATTATCTGTTCATATATCTGAGAGAAACAACGTTTTAACAAATCATCATTTTCGAATTTCCTCAACTAGATGAGATAGGAGTTAATAGAGTCAAAAAGGGCGTTTTTGGCTTGTTTTAATATGTACTACAGTAAAGACGTGTCAACAAATTTAAGTCCACGAAGGTTATTCATGTCGACAACATCTTTCTAATTAACTTAATTTCTACATTTTATAATTTTTAAAGTTAAATGCCATTTTTTGGCCAAAAATTTTAAAAAGCGATTCCAACACCCCAAGTGTACGTGAACAGATATAAAACTACAGTATAATCCTCTGATGTATGAATCTCAGGCACATCCTTACGAATCAAATCCCAATAATAACAATTCAAAATTGACTTTCTCCCGCAGCTAGGCTAGCACTATTTCGTTTTCTTGCACTGTTGAAAATGTGATAACGTTTCTTTTGCGTTTAGTGTACACGTAGAAAACCGTCCAATTTGGATGCATTGTCTTTGCGAATTCACATACATATTTCTTACTTTGTCAACAAAAGATATAATTAATGTGACATTTGGGTTGCATAACATATTTTATCAGTCATTTTATTGGTCAGTTTTTTTAAAACTTCTTTACCGCTAGAGTCGGCAGTTTTGACGTATATACATTATATAAACAGAAGTGTTAGTATTAGTTGCCTTGTACTAAGCATGCTTACAGCAGAATGCCGATGTTAAAACGACCCACTGTATCATAAATGACTATCACTCCTAACTAATTAAACACGTTACTCACATCATTGAGGTAAATTAACCAAATAACAAACGCCAAGTTATTTCAATACGTTTTTAATTCTAAGTGTTTTAGACAACATACCATCTCATTCACCATGTTCTGTGTTGAACATCCAAAACTAACAAACATATTTTTGACAATGGATGTTTGAATGCCATGCAATGATTTTGAATAAAGTAAACCCTTAATTAGACGCCTGCATCGAAAAGACGCCCTTGCATATAGCGTTTTGAGCCTTTAATAATGAAACGCCGGGTAAACTGAATTTAAATTCTGCAATCGCTGCTCCCTGTCGTAGACGTCTGTCTCTATAAGACTTATTGCGAAATAGACGCCTGCCTTGAATGAAAGCCTGCCTCATTTATATATAGACCCTTATGGTCTAGGCAGTTTGAAGATTACAAGCCCGGCGTCTAATTAAGGATTTACGGTAAACTGATTGCTCTCAGTATTCCTCAAAAATGTATTTTTCTTCCAGTTAGAACACTGAATTCGATTTGTTTCCGACGATGGGATGTAAGCACAGCCGAGTTGCCCCGTGGCCGACTCCGGAGAATGTTCGACCCAAAGAGAGCCGCTTCTCAAGACTGAAGCGCTGGTTCCTCAAACTGCCCGAGAAGTGGAACCCTGTGGATAAAACAACCATCCTGGTGGCAATCGACCACAGCGGCAAGCTGAGCGGCAAACTGGAGAAGAAGAAGGCGGGATTCAGACGTCCCAAGATCAACCCGTCCTCAATCCAAGCCAAGGACCTGAAGAGGACCGCCTTCGGGCTGGTGCGCAAGGAGCCACTTCCGGCGATCGAGAAGGAAGAGGAAGTGGAGGTGACGGTGGTCTGGACGCGTCGGGAGAGCAAGCTCGTCCTGGACCCGCTGCACGTGCGTCGAGCAGACGGCTTCCGGGTCATTGAGAAGACATTCAAGGTCGCCAAGTCCGACAAACAGGCCAGGAACATCGTCCATGGACTCAAGGTCGGGAAGGAGAAGGAGGGAAACTGAGATGGAGAGAAGGGAGAAGGTGGTGTGGAAAGAACTGAGGTCCAGGTTGGCTGGGTCAGAAGAATATTGAAGGGTTGAGGAGGCCGAAGTGAGAAGCACCACAAACAAGAGAGTTCTCCTGAGAAAGAAGAAGAAACATCTTAACAAAAGACAGGACCTTGTCAAAGAGACACCGTACGGGAATTGAGTCCCACCACAGCTGAGGGGGCCTTCTGAGTGATTCGAGTGAGTGAGTGAGTGAGAGAGACACTCCAAAACAAGAGAAGCCTCCTGAGAGAGACATTACTCGTCAGAGGTGCCGCCTGAGAGAGACAGTACTCAACAGAGGGGACCTCCTGACAGAGACAGTATTCAAAAGGGGGCCTCCTGAGAGAGACAGTACACAACAGAGGTGCCTCCGGAGAGAGAAGTACACAACAGAGGTGCCTCCTGAGAGAGACAATACTCAACAGAGGGGGCCTCTTGAGAGAGACAGTAATCAAAAGGGGGCGTCCTGAGAGACACTTCACACCAGAGAGGGCCTTCTGAGAGATATTGCACACCAGAGGGGGCCTCCTGAAAGATACTACACAACAGAGAGGACTCCTGAGAGACAGTACACAACAGAGGGGGCCTCCTGAGAGAGACACTACACAACAGAGGGGGCCTCCTGAGAGAGACACTACACAACAGAGGGGGGCTTCTGAGGGATATTGCACACCAGAGCGGCCTCCTGAGAGAGACAGCACACAACAGAGGTGCCTCCTTAGATGGACAGTACTCGTCAGAGGTGCCTCCTGAGAGAGACAGTACACAACAGAGGTGCCTCCTGAGAGAGACAGTACTCGTCAGAGGTGCCTCCTGAGGGAGACAGCACTCAACAGAGGGGACCTCCTGAGAGAGACAGTACTCAAAAGGGGACCTCCTTAGAGACACTTCACACCAGAGCGGCCTCCTGAGAGATACTACACAACAGAGAGGACTCCTGAGAGACAGTACACAACAGAGAGGACTCCTGAGAGACAGTACACAACAGAGAGGACTCCTGAGAGACAGTACACAACAGACAGGTCTTCTGAGAGAGAGAGAGACAGTACACACCAGAGGGGCATCCTGAGAGAGACAGTACACTACAGAGGGGGCCTACTGAGAGACAGTACACAAAAAGGGGCCTCCTTAGTGAGACAGTACACACCAGAGGGGCATCCTGAGATAGACAGTACACTACAGAGGGGGCCTACTGAGAGACAGTACACAAAAAGGGGCCTCCTTAGTGAGACAGTACACACCAGAGGGGCATCCTGAGAGAGACAGTACACTTCAGAGGGGGCCTACTAAGAGACAGTACACAACAGAGGGGCCTCCTAAGAGAGTCAGTACACACCAGAGGGGGCCTCCTGAGAGACATTTCACACCCTATGGGGCCTCCTGAGAGATACAACACACCAGATAAGCCTCCTACACAACAAAGGGGGCATCCTGAGATATACTACACAGCCAAGGGGGCCTTCTGAGAGAAACAACACACAAGATGGGACCTCCTGAGAGACACTTCACACCAGATGGGGACTCCTGAGAGACACTTCACAACAGAGGGGGCCTCCTGAAAGATACTACACAACAGATGGGCCTCCTGAGAGAAACTAAACACCAGATCAGCCTCCTGAGCGACACTACACACCAGAGGGGGCCTTCTGAGAGAGACAGTACTCAACAGTGGGGGCCTCCTGAGAGATACTACACAACAGAGAGGCCTCCTGAGAGACAGTACACAACAGAGGGGGCCTCCTGAGAGAGACACTACACAACAGAGGGGGACTCCTGAGAGACAGTATACTAGAGAGGGGGCCTCGTGAGAGAGACATTTCACACCCAATCGGGCCTCCTAAGAGACACTACACAAAAGAGGGGGCCTGCTGAGAAATACTACACAGCCGAGGGGGCCTCCTGAGAGATACTACACAACAGAGGGGGCCTCCTGAGGGACACTGCACACCAGAGCGGCCTCCTGAGATATACTACACAACAGAGAGGACACCTGAGAGACATTTCACACCAGATGGGGCCTCCTGAGAGACACTACACACCACAGGGGGACTCCTGAGAGACACTTCACAACAGAGGGGGCCACCTGAAAGATACTACACAACAGAGAGGGCCTCCTGTGAGATACTACACACCAGATCAGCCTCCTGAGAGACACTTCACGAAAGAGGGGTCCTTCTGAGAGATACTGCACACCAGAGCGGCCTCCTGAGAGATACTACACAACAGAGAAGACTCCTGAGAGATACAACACACCAGAGGGGGACTCCCGAGAGACAATTCACAACAGAGGGGGCCTCCTGAGATATACTACACAACAGAGGGGGCCTCCTGAGAGATACAACACACCAGATGGGGCCTCCTGAGAGACACTACACACCAGAGAGAACCCCTGAGAGACAGTACACAACAGAGGGGGCCTCCTGAGAGATACTACACAACAGTGGGGGCCTCCTGAGAGAGACACTCTCACTCAGAGGGACCCTCCTGAGAGAGAGAGTGAGACAGTACACACCAGAGGGGCATCCTGAGAGAAACAGTACACTACAGAGGGGGCCTACTGAGAGACAGTTCACAAAAAGAGGCCTTCTTAGTGAGACAGTACACAACAAAGATGCCTCCTGGGAGACACTACACACCAGAGGGGGCCTCATGAGAGACATTTCACACCCAATCGGGCCTCCTGAGAGATACAACACACCAGAGGGGGACTCCTGAGAGACACTACACACCAGAGGGGCCTCCTGAGAGACATTTCACACCAGAAGGCCTCCTGAGAGATACAACACACCAGATAAGCCTCCTGAGAGACACTACACAACAGAGAGAACCCCTGAGAGACAGTACACAACAGAGGGGGCCTCCTGAGAGATACTACACAACAGTGGGGGCCTCCTGAGAGAGACACTCTCACTCAGAGGGACCCTCCTGAGAGAGAGTGAGACAGTACACACCAGAGGGGCATCCTGAGAGAGACAGTACACAACAGAGGGGGCCTCCTGAGAGATACAACACACCAGAGGGGGACTCCTGAGAGACACTACACACCAGAGGGGGACTCCTGAGAGACACTAAACAACAGAGGGGCCTCCTGAGAGACATTTCACACCAGATAGGGCCTCCTGAGAGACACTACACAACAGAGAGGCCTCCTGAAAGACACTACACACTAGAGGGGGATTCCTGAGAGACACTTCACAACAGAAGGGTCCTTCTGAGAGACACTACACAACAGAGAGGAGTCCTGAGAGATACAGTACACAACAGAGGGTCCCTCCTGAAAGACACTACACAACATCGGTCCCTCCTGAGAGACACTACACACCAGAGGCGCCTCCTGAGAGAGACACTACCCACCAGAACGGTCTACGGAGAGAGACTACACACCAGAGGGGCCTCCTGAGAGACAGTACGCAACAGAGGGGGCCTCCTGAGAGAGACAGTACTGACAGAGGGGGCCTCCTGAGAGACACTATACAATAGAGAGGCCTCCCGAGAGACAGTACACAACAGAAGGGGCCTCCTGAGAGATACTACACACCAGATGGAGCCTCCTGAGAGACACTACACACCAGAGAGAACCCCTGAGAGACAGTACACAACAGAGGGGGCCTCCTGAGAGATACTTCACAACAGTGGGGGCCTCCTGAGAGAGACACTCTCACTCAGAGGGACCCTCCTGAGAGAGAGAGTGAGACAGTACACACCAGAGGGGCATCCTGAGAGAGACAGTACACTACAGAGGGGGCCTACTGAGAGACAGTACACAAAAAGGGGCCTACTTAGTGAGACAGTACACAACAAAGATGCCTCCTGGGAGACACTACACACCAGAGGGGGACTCCTGAGAGACACTTCACAACAGAGGGGTCCTTCTGAGAGACACTACACAACAGAGAGGACTCCTGAGAGATACAGTACACAACAGAGGCGCCTCCTGAGAGAATCACTACCCACCAGAACGGTCTACTGAGAGATACTACACACCAGAGGGGCCTCCTTAGAGACAGTTCTGACAGAGGGGGCCTCCTGAGAGACACTATACAATAGAGAGGCCTCCCGAGAGACAGTACACAACAGAAGGGGCCTCCTGAGATATACTACACACCAGATGGAGCCTCCTGAAAGACACTACACACCAGAGAGAACCCCTGAGAGACAGTACACAACAGAGGGGGCCTCCTGAGAGACACTACACACCAGAGGCGCCTCCTGAGAGAGACACTACCCACCAGAACGGTCTACGGAGAGAGACTACACACCAGAGGGGCCTCCTGAGAGACAGTACGCAACAGAGGGGGCCTCCTGAGAGAGACAGTACTGACAGAGGGGGCCTCCTGAGAGACACTATACAATAGAGAGGCCTCCCGAGAGACAGTACACAACAGAAGGGGCCTCCTGAGAGATACTACACAACAGTGGGGGCCTCCTGAGAGAGACACTCTCACTCAGAGGGACCCTCCTGAGAGAGAGAGTGAGACAGTACACACCAGAGGGGCATCCTGAGAGAAACAGTACACTACAGAGGGGGCCTACTGAGAGACAGAACACAAAAAAGGGGCCTCCTTAGTGAGACAGTACACAACAAAGATACCTCCTGCGAGACACTACACACCAGAGGGGGCCTCCTGAGAGACATTTCACACCCAATCGGGCCTCCTGAGAGATACAACACACCAGAGGGGGACTCCTGAGAGACACTACACACCAGAGGGGGCCTCCTGAGAGACATTTCACACCCAATCGGGCCTCCTGAGAGATACAACACACCAGAGGGGGACTCCTGAGAGACACTACACACCAGAGGGGGACTCCTGAGAGACACTACACAACAGAGGGGCCTCCTGAGAGACATTTCACACCAGATAGGGCCTCCTGAGAGACACTACACAACAGAGAGGCCTCCTGAAAGACACTACACACTAGAGGGGGATTCCTGAGAGACACTTCACAACAGAAGGGTCCTTCTGAGAGACACTACACAACAGAGGGTCCCTCCTGAAAGACACTACACAACATCGGTCCCTCCTGAGAGACACTACACACCAGAGGCGCCTCCTGAGAGAGACACTACCCACCAGAACGGTCTACGGAGAGAGACTACACACCAGAGGGGCCTCCTGAGAGACAGTACGCAACAGAGGGGGCCTCCTGAGAGAGACAGTACTGACAGAGGGGGCCTCCTGAGAGACACTATACAATAGAGAGGCCTCCCGAGAGACAGTACACAACAGAAGGGGCCTCCTGAGAGATACTACACACCAGATGGAGCCTCCTGAGAGACACTACACACCAGAGAGAACCCCTGAGAGACAGTACACAACAGAGGGGGCCTCCTGAGAGATACTACACAACAGTGGGGGCCTCCTGAGAGAGACACTCTCACTCAGAGGGACCCTCCTGAGAGAGAGAGTGAGACAGTACACACCAGAGGGGCATCCTGAGAGAGACAGTACACTACAGAGGGGGCCTACTGAGAGACAGTACACAAAAAGGGGCCTACTTAGTGAGACAGTACACAACAAAGATGCCTCCTGGGAGACACTACACACCAGAGGGGGACTCCTGAGAGACACTTCACAACAGAGGGGTCCTTCTGAGAGACACTACACAACAGAGAGGACTCCTGAGAGATACAGTACACAACAGAGGCGCCTCCTGAGAGAATCACTACCCACCAGAACGGTCTACTGAGAGATACTACACACCAGAGGGGCCTCCTGAGAGACAGTACTGACAGAGGGGGCCTCCTGAGAGACACTATACAATAGAGAGGCCTCCCGAGAGACAGTACACAACAGAAGGGGCCTCCTGAGATATACTACACACCAGATGGAGCCTCCTGAAAGACACTACACACCAGAGAGAACCCCTGAGAGACAGTACACAACAGAGGGGGCCTCCTGAGAGATACTACACAACAGTGGGGGCCTCCTGAGAGAGACACTCTCACTCAGAGGGACCCTCCTGAGAGAGAGAGTGAGACAGTACACACCAGAGGGGCATCCTGAGAGAGACAGTACACTACAGAGGGGGCCTACTGAGAGACAGTACACAACAAAGATGCCTGATGGGAGACACTACACTCCAGAGGGGGCCTCCTGAGAGACATTTCACACCCAATCGACCTCCTGAGAGATACAACACACCAGAGGGGGACTCCCAAGAGACACTACAAACCAGAGGGGGACTCCTGAGAGACACTTCACAACAGAGGGGCCTCCTGAGAGATACAACACACCAGATCAGCCTCCTGAGAGACACTACACAACAGAGAGAACCCTTGAGAGACAGTACACAACAGAGGGGGCCTCCTGAGAGATACTACACAACAGTGGGGGCCTCCTGAGAGAGACACTCTCACTCAGAGGGACCCTCCTGAGAGAGAGTGAGACAGTACACACCAGAGGGGCATCCTGAGAGAGACAGTACACTACAGAGGGGGCCTACGTACTGAGAGACAGTACACAAAAAAGTGGCCTCTTTAGTGAGACAGTACACAACAAAGATGCCTCCTGCGAGACACTACACAACAGAGGGGCCTCCTGAGAGACATTTCACACCAGATAGGGCCTCCTGAGAGACACTACACAACAGAGAAGCCTCCTGAAAGACACTACACACCTGAGGGGGCCTCCTGAGAGATACTACAGAACAGTGTGGGCCTCCTGAGAGACATTTCACACCAGATAGGGCCTCCTGAGAGACAGTACACAACAGAGAGGCCTCCTGAAAGACACTACACACCAGAGGGGGACTCCTGAGAGACACTACACAACAGAGAGGACTCCTGAGAGATACAGTACACAACAGAGGGTCCCTCCTGAAAGACACTACACAACATGGGTCCCTCCTGAGAGATACTACACACCAGAGGGGCCTCCTGAGAGAGACAGTACTGACAGAGGGGGCCTCCTGAGAGACAGTACACAACAGAAGGGGCCTCCTGAGAGACAGTACACAACAGAAGGGGCCTCCTGAAAAAGACACTGTACTGTTCATGGATATGCATATAATTACTTGATATATTGAATGGGATAAAATGATGATGTCTGGTTAACTGCTGAAGATAATTTACTGTTAGTCATTTGGATTTGGGAATTTGGCTGGTATTAAGGCAAATTGATTTTCAAATTTGTTTGTATCAAATTTCAATTACTTTCTGATGTAAATATGATTTTAAAGTACTGATATTGTATATTTTTGTTGATCATTATTTTCATCCTACCTGGTTGGACCAAATCAAACTTGGCATGTTTGGTCATATGACATTAGGGTAAACAGCCTTTTCACCAACTTCCAAACGCAAGGCATCACTCTTGCCAGTCTCCATAACTGGCTGATTTAAGGCTTGCAGTATTTCCTTAATCTTTCCGTGCTAGGAAATCGGAGCCCACCATGCATTTCAGGTGCAGCAATATCTAAGCACAAAAAAGCGAGGGAAATACTGCAAGGCTTAAATCAGCCAATCATGGAGACTGGCAAGAGTTATGCCTTGTGTTGGGAAGTTGCTATTTCCACAGGACAATGGATGTGCAAATTTGTCATACAACATTTAGGTACACAAATTAAAATTATGATATTCAGGTACCTTGACATTGGAGCTGTATCCTCCTAGACACAACAGTTCGTGTCAACACAATTCACTTTACATAAAACAGGTTCAGTGAGGCATATACAAGTCTATAGACTTCAATGAATTATGTACAATGTATGTTAGGTTTTCTAAGTATGATGTCAGTGAACACTGCCCCAGAGAGCTCTTGTGTCAAGCCCAGCTGAACTCTTAAACCATTACCTATCATCAAACAAGCAATATCCAATTTATTCAGACACTGCAACAGGTGAGGTGAGGTGAGGTGAGGTGAGTTAGGGTTAAAGCCGCTTTCAAGAGTATTTCACTTATATCGCGGCTGCTAGTATTATGGCAGGGAGAAAACCCGAAAGCCATGTGGCTATGCATTGCGGTGAACTAGCGAACCATGGGTGGTACAATGTTGAAATTCAGTATAGCATTGCACCCAAACCTTACTGCGTGTAGAACAGTTCTCTACTGCAGACAAAGTTGCCGTGCCCCTGGCGGGATTTGAACCCCGGACCTCTTGATCCGAAGCCGACCGCGCTAACCACTGCGCCATCCCGCCCCCAACTGCAACAGTATAAAATGTTCACTACATGTAGTGTAAGAATGTTGGAGTTAAATTTACTAGATTACAATTTCACAACCTACCGGTACCATGAAAGATAAATGTACTTGTAGAACCGTTTTCCTGTTATAATGTTACTTGATCAAATAAAAACATTTGTTGTGAGAATGTGTGTTGTTGGGTTTGGTTTCTCCCTGCAAATCTACATCATAAGGCTGTTGGCTGTTACTTACGATCCGGTTTTGCAACTTTCACAAGCCTTTTTTTGCTCTAAGAACCAGATGCCATTACAGAAAGCGTGCAATCAGCCCTGTTTTCAGTAATGTCAGGTGGTACTGCACTAAAATTCAGTGTAGCATTGCACACACACCTTACTGCGTGTAGAACAGTTCTCTACTGCAGACAAAGTTGCCGGCGGGATTCGAACCATGGACCTCTTGATCCGAAGCCGAACGTGCTAACCACTGTGCTATCCCGCCCCCTTTTAACATTGAGTACTCTCAAACACTCGTAAAAATTCTCATATATATCTCATGTCCTGTCACTGAACACTTTGATGTTTCAACACCATGAAGAAAGGGTAAATGTGGAGGAAAAAACACAACCCATATTTACAATGTAACAATATTTGTCTATGAAGGTAAGAAAGACAAATGGAATATCCATAATTATCCAACATTATTGTTTCTGCATATTTATATCAATTTAAATTCTATTTTCATCATATGCATAGTTTTGGAAGACCACAAACTTCAAATAATGACAAAAGGATGAAATGAACATAAATATTATTTATTAGGACAGGAAAAACAAACACTTTGTACAACATGCTTACACATTGGAGACACTTCATAAGGACCACATGCCTTTCTTGTTTTGGATTAGGTACTTTGGCATTTGACACTCACGTCATGATTTGATTGAAGTAGTTTTACAATCTGTTGATCTTCTCTCCAAATATCAAACTATGCTTATAATGGACACGTTGTTCTGAAATTGAAGATGGACGTTTGTCAAAAATAAATACCATGGAAGAGTTGGGAATGGACAATTAAAGATAGATGCTTACGTGATAATAAGAAAACAAGATTTTCAGGATAACTTCTTTATAATGTAGATATATGACGCTTCGGAGCATATGCTTAATCCTTCATCAGGTGAAATTTTTATGTGATTATACTCCAAAACCTTTTATGTCTACAAAATAAACAAAGCCAGAAAAAATTTTTTCTTATGTATTCCAGTTCTAAATGCCCTCAAAGACTTGATGAATAATAATTATATCCTAAGAATCTTATTACTGAAACTGTTACAATAATGAATTTGTAGGATGAATTTTCCAGGTTTGACACTTTGTTCCCCAAAAAACTATTGGAATGTGAGATATGTAATTGAATAAAAATACTGTGGAGACACTTTGATGAAATGAGATTAATTGAGGTATTTGTAATTTAGGTTTTGTACATTCTTGACAACAGTTCTACAAGATCAAATCATAGGAATATCTGATATCACCTCCTCAAAACATCTACAGATTTATGTTTCAAAATGGTGTATAGTTCTTTCCAAAGAGGTAATTTTGTGTACAATTTATCTTGAAGTATTTTCTATGCAAATTTCATTTTAAAACATCAAGTTGATATATTCAACCTAGGTGGAATATACCTTTGATGGTACATATGTCATGTATTGGTAGTCCAGCAGATACAACCTTGATAATCAGCATACGTTTGGATTCAGTCTGATTGATATAGACAGTTTTCCGAGGAATAAAAGGTGCAAAATAAAATTACAAAATAGTGCATCTACAGAGCTTCCTTACCAAACTGTCTGATAACAGCCCGTAGCCATGATGTTCAGGTGCTAATCAGGTAGCCAATCGTAAAACGTCCAACAAACCTTTCAGTACGATAAGCTAGGGGCAAGTAATTCCTAAAAGCCACACTGGCATTGGTTTCCTTAACATGAGGAATGTGTTAATGACTGATTCCGTTAAGTGAGTGAGTTAATGTTTAACGCCGCTTCGGCAGTAATGCAGCCATTAACGATGATTCCGTTAAAAACTATGATCTGATTGGTCAGCTATGTGACTGGGTTTTGTATGCACTATACTGGAACACAAGCCTATAAGGGGTGTTCTCAGACCTTGTGGAGAGGAATTTACACAACCTGTTCGTATCCCAGTAGATGCATTATTTGGCAAATTTTATTCCTCGAAACAAGGTCGATTATTAATCAGGATATATTTGGATTTCACACGCCCCATCCATTCTAATGAAACATAAGGGGCTACAGGTACTTATAATCAACTGGATACATGAACATTAGAGACAAAGCCCCAGCCTGTTTTAACAAGAGCTCATCACAGTCATGCATCGTTAATGAATGAAATTACCTGCCCTTTTCTGCATTACTTAGCTTGTCAATAACTTGTCAACAACGTACCTGAAACTGACTGAATTTAATCATATACTGAGTTTTCAGGTTGAATATATTATTTGGCAACTAGTGATAATTCTGTTAAAATTTTGACAAACAAATCAAGTTAACAAATGAGAGAATATGATATCTGTATGGATAGAGGCAGGTAGTTTCACACATGCAATATACATTCAATGTCAATTTCAGAGTCCTGACAAACGTTGTGAGGGGAAGGTTTGAAGATGTCCATGTATCTGCCCCTCTGTGTGGAGGTGTGTGAGAGGTGTGTGTGAGGGTAATGAGATGTATATATACAGCAGGGACTATGTACATTCACTCAGTATAAGCTAGTCTTCTTCATTATCCGGAGAAACTCGTCTTGGTTGATTTCACCGTCCCCGTCCCGATCAGCCTCGTCAATCATCTCCTGCAATGTACAACAAATTGTACATTTACTTGCATAGTTATTATTCAACATTATTCAAAGGGGCAGTAGCACGTTTTTTCGCTCAAATAAGTCGATGAAATGTATTTGAAAAATAATGTCACCAATAGTAAAACACCATTCTCTCTCCGGAAAATAAAATTGAAAATGAGTGTACATGGTTCGGTAAAGCCATGGGGATCGTTTTTGTAATGCGAAATGATTAAATTGTGTTCACAATAAAATGGCCGCCATGCAATTTTTGCTTTATACGCAGCACAGTTATTACCACTGCGGATAATTGGTTTGTGTAATAACATGTTTTACCCTCTTAAGTTAATATAAATGACATAAACTATCATTATAAATGGGAAATTTTCAAAAATAAAATTTTCAAAAAACGTGCTACTGCCCTGAGAATTTGGGCTGATATCCGTATCAATGAAATGTACAACAAAGATGTCAATGATATGGACAATGTTATAATCTGAATGAGAATCATCCATGAAGATGAAAATCATCAGGCTATCAGGTTTTAAACAATAAGAAAAAATAAGTTCCAAAATCTATCATTTGTGGCCCTGGTGACCCATGTTTGGGGTGACAGGGTCACCAAATGTTACATTTTGAATCCCTAATAACCAAGGAGTTTGCACACAACATTTCAGCTTTCCAGAGCTTTCTGAACTGGAGAAGAAGATGAAAATTGATTTTTACGTCATGACCCCTGTGACCCACATTTACAATTTAGAATCCCCATTGGCCAAGGAGTCTGTACATAAAATTTCAGCTCTCCTTGTTTACGGATGGCCGGCCAGACGGCATGCCATGCGTCTAAGCTAAAAATACATTATCTCAAAATAAAGACATGTTTGAATGTTTCAAACATATTTTGACAATGTCTGTTTTACCTCAAAGAAAGACAACTAAACAAGGGAATACTGTCCATAAAAGCAAACATGTGTCCTTATTTGTGGCAAATCCAGAAGGGGGAGGTGAAGGGCTCAGGATTTTTATCCCTCTTTTGAAAATGTTTGCATATATTTGATGAATCCTCCGGATGAAGACGGAAGAAATAGGTATCTGCTGTCACAAACCTGAAGTTCTTCATCTGTGAGATTCTCTCCAAGCTCCTTGGCGACCCGTTTGAGATTCTTGAATGAAATTTTGCCAGTTTCATCATCATCAAAGAGGCGGAAGGCTTTCAGGATTTCTTCTTTGGCATCTTTCTCACTCATCTTCTGTGTCATCAGCGTCAAGAAGTCGTTGAAGTCAATCGTACCTGGAAATCACACCACCTTATCAATATTGAAGACATAAAAGACATGAGGAGAGTTTGTCATTTAATTAAAAATTCAGGGTATGCAAAAGGTCCGTCTCACAACTAATGGTACCGTATATTACTGTGTATAAGGCGACCCTGTGTATAAGACGACCCCCTTTCTCAGACCCCTAAAATCAGGTAAAAACCATGTATCTCATGTATAAGACGACCCCCCTTATAGCAATCGTGGAAACAGGTCGACATGCCATGATGGGAAAACACGTTGGTAAGATTTGGTAACGGTAAGTTGATACCGGTAATTTTTTAAGTAACATGAAATAAATGTTTTGTTATAATCGCTTGTTTTTTAAATAAATTGTTTTAAATGTACCAAAATAAAAATTACATACGTTTTCCTACGGTGTTTGTTCTTATTTTTTAATGATTTGTCATTTTCTTGTCAGTTCAAGCGAGATTAGCAACACTACAGTCAACAATCTATCGTAAATTTTCGCCATGTTATAAGATCTAAACAAAGCCGATACTCCATACACAGATTTAGAAGTCGCTTCAGTGTTTATAAGATAAAAATGGTGTGAAGAGCTTTGATAACCAAGCTTGATTGCGCATGCCCGAAGCCAAGCTAGATTTTATGTCTAGATTTCTATCGTAGTGTTGTAAATATTTGTCCCTTCTTATCAACAAAGTTGAACTAGTTGTATTTAATACTGCAGAATGCTTTTGAAAGGTTCGTAATGTTTGATAGCTGAAGTCAAGCCATTATTTATCATTCCAACTCTGGTTCGCTTTACCGCTGATTTTCTATTACGCGGCTGTCAGTATTTGGCTCCCAACGTGTGTTATAGCGAGGGGCCACTCAATGCAGTAAACTTCTCAAGCTAAAGACGTGTTTATTTAACGTTGACACTTCAATCCAGAGAAGGATATACAGACCAATTATTGATAAGAACTCAACAAAGCTAAGATAATTACCGGATACGTGAATGAATAACTGCCCTGATTGAAATTAACATTACGTCAATGACACGTGTTCATCGAGGTAAGCTTGTCAAGTTTTATGAATGAATAGGTTAGTTGTAGAATTCCATTGGTCCACGTCATGAATGAATTGATAAGTTGTAGAATTTCATTGGTCCACGTCACTGAATTTATCGATCGTTTGCTTGACTGCTGGTACCACTTTTGGCCCGTCAACCTATTATTTTTAAATGAATTATCAAATATATTTTATGTATTTAACTCCATATAGTAATAACAAAAATAACTTAATAATTATTTATAAATATTTATTTCCATTTTGTAAGCATGAGTTGACAACAATATTCTGTATTGCTGTTTCCGGTTTCAACATCGTGCGTTCGTCAATGAAGCTTCAAAATTTCTTCTTCTGAAACACAGCCCTTGTGTATAAGACGACCCCCTTCTTTGACCCCCTACTTTCTGGTATAAAAAAGTCGTCTTATACACAGTAATATACGGTAAGTTTTGCTCTGTACTTGCAACTTTAAGAATTTTATTTAATCTTTCTGTTTAAATCGAAAATCATTTTTCAAGGTTATTTAACACCGATTTTAAAAATTGGTGATTTTTGGTTTAATGCCCCTTTCAAGAGTATTTCACATATATCATGGATGCTAGTATAATGGCAGCGAGAAAGCCTGCAATGCCATGCGATAAACGCCAGTGATGGAGACTGGTGTGATTTATGGCTTGCGGGGAGAAGTTGTGTTGCAAGTTCAAGTACAGTTCGGTAGTGGATCACAATTGATCAATATTATCATAGAGGAATTCTCAAATGTAATGAAAGACATTTTAAGGAGATATCTATGAATACAGATTCATTATGAATCAATTCAATATTTCCTTACATGGCAAGTCAAACATTAAAATTTATTGTATATATCACCTGTTCCTTCCTTGTCAATATCTGCGATCATTTTCTTGATTTCTTCCTTCTTTGGTTCAAACCCAAGAGCCCTCATTGCAACCTGGAAATATCAGACATTTTGTCAACATTAGGAAAAGGAGATCAGCCAAATCTGTGGCAAACACAAAATCTCATAAACAGTTACAACCGTGAAGTTGGACACCGATAAACAAAATGAATCATAGCACCCACAATTGGAACAATCTCACTTAAATAATATCTCAAAATGTAATAGTTTCCGGAGAGAATAAAACCTGTGAAAAGTTGTAAAGATGTGTCAAAATACGACTGACAAGTGGCCCATGCCACAAGCCTGTCTGGCCTTATGCCTGACTAGCTACAAAGCTAGGCACCTTCAATTCTTTTGCGTCGATGGTTCCTGACCCATCTGCGTCAAACAAATCGAAGGCTTCTCGGATTTCCTGCTTCTGCTCCTCTGTCAGTTCGGGTTTTGGCCCCGCCTTCTTCCTACCCCCTCCGGCGAGAAACGTCTTCTTGAAGGTTGCCTAGAAATGAAAGGTTGAAATGTGATAACATAAACTTTTTTAAAAATAGATTTAATTTAGAATGTGTACACCAATTCAGCACAATCTTGACGTTTTTAATTCTATCCACAGAGTTTAAATTATACGACTGTAATTGCAGGAGGTTGCTTTAAGTTTAAAGAAGCAGTTCTGTCGCTGATTGTCTGCCATTTTGCTTTTTTTGCTCATTGTAAAAAGGAAAAATGCTGTATTTCCAATAATTTTATTGTTTGAAATTAATCAAACAAATGCATTGATGTAATATTCACAAAATTACACATACTGTTTTATTAAACTAGTCAACAATGTCGTGTTGTGCCGTAGGAAAGCTTTCCACAATCATGGCACCGATGAATGGCTTCACTTATCATTGCTTTTATCTTTTAAAGAATGTGTGTTCGCCTTTATCAAATTTTCAAATATAAAATCATAAAAAAACATTACCCTCAATAATATGTTTCACGATAGATTGTGCAATAAGCATGTATTGATAGCATACCATAATTATATGAGTAAACAGGAATGTTCTTTGGAATTCCGTTTCCACAAAAAATACCTAATAGATCTCTCTGAGTCTCTCTTTAAATGTATAATATTTCTACCATTTACACATCACTTTCAGCTGTTCAGAAAAATGCAATAGTTATCATATAGTGTATACTTATATTAATCTGAAACACTTACGAAGTTGTTTACTACAATAGATGTTAGATAATGAGCATTATATATGGCAATCAAGACAGAACTGTTATTGTATATGCAAAACAGTCCATAAAATAATCTATTACATTCTTAGACAATCAATGCTTTGTCCCTTTAATTCCTTGTCATCTTCCTCATCACAAACACAATGTACAGTTATGAGTTAATAGTTCCTTGACAATCAACAATAGGTTCTAAGCTACTTTCCACAAAGAAATAATTTCCGTGATCATTAACAATGCATAGGATCACTGATGACAATTATACAGTCTGCAGACCCTATGCCTCAGCTGAATAAACAATTAATCTTCTTAGAGTACACTTCATGTACATTTATTGATTAAATCTATCTGTGCAATATACAAGGTTAATGGATGAAACTGAAAATGTTTCCATCCAAAGTTTTAACAGAATTTATTGTACCATTTAATGACTGTCACTGGATTCCAAATTTGTTCAACTTTTTGAAATTGTTGTCTTGAATGATTTCTTTTTTTTTCATGAACACTGAATATATGTTACTTTCTGTTTAAAAGTGTTATCCATGTTGTTTACCAATAATTCTAATGGAATAAGTACAGATGAAAATAGAAGGTGTTTTCCTTATAAAAACAGATGTCTCCCCCTTCCCCCAATTCAATTCCAGTTATTAAACTTCTAAAAGACAAAGTACAAATTGTTGCCATGGAAACTGAGAAAAATAAATTTAAAAAGTTCAAATCCCCAAAAGGCACATATACATGATATGGGGAGATAGTAAGGCTGTGCAATATTATTGCAATACCAATATATTGCAATACAGAGTTGTGCAATACACGTATTGCAATACGATTTTCATATCGCAATATATTGCACCAACAAATATTAAGTCAAATTTATTCATTTATCTTGTAAAAGGCACATTTACTGGCTTAACTTGCATTAAGAAAATTATTTTGAAGTGCTAGAATGTGTGTTGGACTGTTTTACAAATGATCTTTTTAAAGATATGAAATTAATTTAATCAAATGTGTCTTGTTTAAACTGCAAAAAGAAGTATAAAAGTTGAATGTAGAGTTATTTAGCATGTTGCAATATCATTTGCACTAGTTAAAATGTTTTCTAAAGAAATATTTCATTGTTAGAGGATCTTGCAATATATTGTGGTACGTATTGCAATACATTACAGTTCAGCAATACGTATTGCAATACAAAAATTGAGGCAATACACAGCCCTAGGAGATAGTGTACCAAATTTTATGAGGATTGGCCTAGAGGTTTTAGAGATCTGCTCCGGAAACAATGGGAATGCCGATGCCGAAAAAAAGGTTTATCTCCGGACCCTCCGGGGGGAGACACCATTGATGGAATTTGATGGAATTTTGACTTGATATTGATACAGGTTGACAAAAGTATTGATAGATTTTGAAACAGCTTATAACAAATAGCATTATTTTATACTACATACTAGAAAGTAGAGAGCAGGCATTGGGAAAGGTAGGGGCCATGGGGCTTTTCGCACATTTAATTAAAAAATGGCCCATTAAAATTTTAATTTTATTGTTGCTATGCAAGAGAATGGCCCATTTAAATTTTTTGAAATGACTAAAAGCCCTAAAAAGGGCCCACTGTCAAAGGTGTCTTTCCTAATCCCTGAGAGAGTGCTAGAAAATACTGCAGGAGTTTATAACTAAAGATATGGAGAGGTTGAGATTTTAAGTACACATAACATTCCCAATTTTTTTATTCATAATATCCATTTGGTAAAACTGTTTTCAAGGGCTGTGAGAGGGAGGAATAGAAGATGTATAATATTTTGGTTTTGTGAAAACAAAGGTTTACCAAAGACTGTCAGAGCGAGAATTACATTCTCTACTTTACTCTCCACAAAATATCTTTATCATGCATTGATGTGCTATATATTAGCAAAAGTGTCTTTCCATTTTTATGTGAACCCAGTGTGTTGAGCCTTTTGACATGAAAGAATCTAGGGGGACTACAGTTTCAAAGTGAAGCAAGCGAAACCAAGTAACCCGGTTTCTAGGATGGGGTAACCTGTTTCTTAATCTTAATCCCTAACCACTCAATGATCTCTGTCAGTTAGACCAAAGACAAATACCATTTCTATTTACCACAAAAACAAATAACATGAGGTGGGTTTTTTTGTGTATATCACCCAAACATTATTTCTACAGAAATTGACTATTTGATTATATTGCTGAATGTATCTAAAAATACTCACATAACATTAAGTTGGTTTTAACTAAGTGAACCCTGGAATGGTTCTATGTTTACGAAAAACAATGTCAAAATTATTTGTATTTCTACTCTGAACAAGCCGAGGCATGTTTGAAACCCAAACATGTTGTCATTGCTCAGTGAATAGTTTTAGGGTAGTGCCATGTTTTAGATGATTTGTGAAATAAAATATCCGAAACACCAAAGCTGTAAACATGACATGGTCATTAGAACTCTCAACATATGTCAACACAAGATATTATTGATCGTCTTGGAAGAATCTGACAGATATACGGTCGCGGGGGCGAAATTCAAAATTTATGCCGAATAAATTCCATCACTAATGTAACCGAAAACCAGTAAGATAATCATGTTTTAGCAAACGAATTTTCGGCAAAATCATAGCGTGAATTACATAAAAAGCCGTATAAATGATAACTTTGGACTTTTAAAGCAGAATCAATGAAAAGCGTACTGTACCATAACTCCTGTTTTGTTGATCTTCGAGACGAACAGACCGCCTTGGTATCCCGGATATAAGGTCCGGAGTTTTCGCTATCACGAACATGATTGGTTGATTTTCTGTTCAACCAAATGCTACTTTTCTACAACTTACTTTACTGGTTTCATTTCATTAAGCGTCGAATGAAATCTCTTTTCGTAAATAATTTTGTTCATCATAGCATAAGTAATTTTTTTTTAGTTCTATGTGATGTTTTAATTATAAGCCATTCTAATTCCGATTTTAGCTCATCCGTTCATCCGTCCTTCCGCAAGCTTTTCAACTTCTTCTCCAGAACCAGTGACTCTAGAGAGCTCAAATTTGAGTACAGACTCCTTGGCCAATGGGGATTCTGAATTGTAAGTTTCGTAACTCTGTGCCCTCAAATATGGGTTAGGGATAATAATATTAAAACCTATTTTCATCTTCTTCTCTAGGTCGAGAGACTCTACCTGCATCCCCATTAGTATATGCGGCTCGCTGTGTGAGAGAGAGCGTTCAGGCGCGAGGTTTCGGTCTAATTCTTTTCCAGTACGAAAGGCTCTAGAAAGCTTTAATGTTGTGTACAGACTCTTTGGCCAGTGGGATGGGATTCTAAACTGTAGATTTGGTGACCTTGTGACCCTAAATGTGGGTCACAGGGGTCATGACCTAAAAACCTATCTTTTTCTTGCTAACAATGTTTTACTCGAGATTGCTTAGATCTTCAACCTTAGATAATAAATCTCTGAAGTCCTGATGAGCTACAGAGCCCATAGCTCTGTATTTTTGTCTCGTGTAAGATATATATGTATGTATAGAAACTTTTCTTCACCAAATTACATTGCGGAGGCATGTATGCTCCAAACGAATATTCTATATCCGCCCCTGCGTGTTTTAAAAATGTTTCGAAAAATTATAATAGTATTTCTATTTCTATTGTACGAAAGCCTATTACCGCCAAATTCGAAAGAGAAAAAAAATATTTTAAGCTCGTAATTACGAGTTTTAAACTCGTAATTACGAGTTTTAATCTCGTAATTACGAGTTTTAATCTCGTAATTACGACTTTATAATCTCGTAATTACGAGTTTATATCTCGTAATTACGAGAAATAAACTCGTAATTACGACTTTATAATCTCGTAATTACGAGATATAAACTCGTAATTACGAGTTTATAAAGTCGTAATTACGAGAAAGAAAGTCGTAATTACGAGATTTAAACTCGTAATTACGAGTTTATATCTCGTAATTACGACTTTATAATCTCGTAATTACGAGTTTATATCTCGTAATTACGAGTTTATTTATTACGGAAGCCTTTTAGGGCCATGTTAAAATTTAAAAAGTATCAAAACTAACTGGACATTTCCAAATAGTATCTGGAAATAACCAGTTAGCAAATGAAAATTACCACTTGATAACTGGTAATTTCCAAAAGATAACTGGTAATTTCCAAATGATAACTGGTATTTTCCAAAAGATAACTGGTAATTTCCAGATGATAACTGGTAATTTCCAGATGATAACTGGTAATTTCCAGAAGCTAACTGGTAATTTCCAGAAGCTAACTGGTATTTTCCAAAAGATAACTGGTAATTTCCAGATGATAACTGGTAATTTCCAGATGATAACTGGTAATTTCCAGAAGCTAACTGGTAATTTCCAGAAGCTAACTGGTAATCAAATTACGAGATTATAAAGTCGTAATTACGAGTTTATTTCTCGTAATTACGAGATATAAAGTCGTAATTACGAGATTATAAAGTCGTAATTACGAGAATGAAAGTCGTAATTACGAGATTAAAACTCGTAATTACGAGATTAAAACTCGTAATAACGAGTTTAAAATATGTTTTTCTCTTTCGAATTTGGCGGTAATAGGCTTTCGTACTATTGGATCTGAATCAAATATAAAATAATCTACAATGAAACGTTGCAAACGCACGAATATCAATATCAAAACGATACATGAATCTGTAACAACCCCCTCCCCAAAATTCAATACAATGATAAGCGATGTTTTACAAAAGAGAATCTATATTACGACAGCCGCACGGAAAGAAGAAACTGATCTTTGATTAGTTGACGAGACATTAGCATCTAGGAGCACACACAATATTTTCTGGTCTCTGATTGGTCATTATTCCAAGAAGCAGACAACATGGCCGCCAAAGTACAAGTGAGACGGGTTTTTGCTATATATTTTTGTAGTTTTCAATAAAGTTGTGCAGTTTAGCCTCATGACAGTTGTTTCAAAATGACACTGTTGTAATTGAATAGATATATTTCAACGTTTTAAAGCAGTATCGCTGTTTGTTGATTAACGAATAAGCAATTTAGATTTGCCACATATCGTAGCAGACGAATCTATGATCGTGTGTTGTCAAGTCAAGTTTTGATTGGCGAGAAATGCATCTCATGACACCAGTCCCCAGCATCGTGTTCAAGATCGCTTATTTGACGATTTCAAATGCTCAGTGGATTGATGTCTTGCTAAGAATGGCAACTGATTTCTTTAGTCGATATTAAAAAGTTGTGATTCTTTAAACAAAATTAAAGATCGTTTGATCTGGTGGAAATTCTGAACTTTGAAATGTCAAAATTCTATGTATCCTGGTATCAAAGTTGAATATTCTTAGAATTGTGTAAAGTTTTCCAAAACATTTGGCTCAGTTTGAATTAAGTAAATATGTTAATTAATTCAAATAACAAATCAAAATAAATTATTTTTAAAAGAAAAATATCCACTATTGATATTTTATTTAGAAATTTTTGTAAAACATGATTTAATAAAAACAAAAAGTTAATGCCCAACAAAAATATAAATTATAACTATCCTGATTCAGGGCCTTTAAAATGTAGAGGTTTGTCTATCCTCGATAATCCAGCGCTATTGTTCCGATAAATCTACACACAAGCGCTGGAAAACAGTGAGGGTATTTATCCTTAACCTAGTTACCTCCCTTCGCAATGACTCAGCGAAACGCTTGCTTTCTAACAACCAATGAGATCACTTGAAATCAAGGGTGAAATAACAAGCACTCTCGTGTCAGGATCTTGGCTTTCGCAGTAGCACAGCACAGCACAGGGATTTTAATCATTTACGTCCACCCGTTTTGATGGACATGAATACACCCTTCTCACGTACAGACTTCTTAAAACTTTCTTTTGAGTTTCTGTCAGGTTTTCTACGCTGAATTTGTTACAAATTTTATCGTAATCGAGTGAGTGAGCCATGTTTGTTTCTATAAACAACGGTAGTGATGCGTTTTGATTGGTCGAGTTGTTTACGCAGATAGTGTCTGCGTTTCGTTTCTGATTGGATAACATGGACGCAAGGGAGGTAACTAGGTTAGGGATAAATACCCTTACTGTTTTCCAGCGCTTGTGTGTAGATTTATCGGAACAATAGCGCTGGATTATCGAGGATGAGGTTTGTCAGGCAGTAATCGCAATTGTAAATTGAGGATAAATTGTAAAATCTCAAAATTCCTAGAAAACATTTTTACCCCTAAAAATAGTACATGTAACTGGAATTTGTATAAAAATGAAAGTGTTGAAGATGTATCCATTGTGCTTCATAAATTGTTATTTTGCTTCAATACGTTCAAAGTTACCATATGAGCTGATTTCAGTACAAATAATTTCACTCAACTTGCATATTCATTCCCAATCGCCAAATATATCATAATTACTATAGTTTGAACTTTCCATATAGAATTGAGCAACATCAGTATGTATATGTGCAGAATCCGAAACTACGTGTTTAATTTACATGCACAGTAGTTTTATAACCTATTAAACATTGTCAACTCAAATGTGTCATTTTGTGTGTTGTAAATAAGTTTCCCAAATTATGTTTGGCTAATTGTCAATTACGGTGCATTGTCCGGTTTTCGATCAGAAATCGCTATTTTTACCTTTATATTGTCTCTATACTGAGTCGAGGGTAATCAGTACTTCTCAATAAAATAACACCATTTGGCATATGTGACCCCCAACAACACAATGGATTCACTTTTAAAACATGGTAAATATTAACTTGATTAATCTTCCAATTAATAGTTAGTAAAATAAAGTAATACATGTAGTAGTAATAGGCGCAGCAGTTTGCATTTTCTGTCATTTGCACATTTCACACTGTACATGATAATTCCAATTTGTTTATTGTTTATTTTGTTTCAGGAAAACAAACTATGCCTTGTTATAGGGGGATGTGGCTTCCTTGGTCGACATTTGTGTGAGGAATTGATAAGAAGAGGTTACTCATGCAGGGTGTTTGATGTTCGGAAAACATTTGAAGATAAAAGAATTAAATTCTTTACAGGGGATCTCTGTAATGAAGAGGTTAGTGTGCTGATGTACAGTAATGATAATTATCAGATCCAAATGTGACCTTTTTAAATTGACAGTTTGACCACAGTGTTTGTTTAGAAAGGAGATAAGGTGAGGTATTTTGGGGTTTAACGCCGCATTCAAAAGTACTTCACTTAGTATTATTACAGGGAGAAAGTCTGCAACATAACTGGTTATGTATTGCAATGAAACTTGTGAGCATCGGCTGGAACTAGCGAACCATGGGTGGTACTGCGCTGAAATGTAGCATTGCACCCAAACCTTAATGCATGTAGAACTGTTCTCTACTGCAGGCTAAGTTGTCAAGCGCCTTGCAGGATTTGTAGCCCAAACCTCTTGTTCTTAAGCTGAATGCACTTGCCCAATATCCCGCTACCTGTTTGGAAAGAAATTTTAGGATTCTTTTTATTCTTACCTTTACATTATTTTTGAAAAATTAAAATACATTCTGTTTGTAACTTAAGCAGTAAAAAATTGAACTGATAACCGGGTACTCCGTTTAAAAAATTCCAAACCAAGAGCTGTGAAGCATTTCATTGGTCAAAGCGTGTGGGTTTGACCCTTTAATGTACAAGTTTGTAACTTTAATGTGGAAACGTTTTTATTGACTTATTATACCCCCGTTACGAAGTAAGCGGGGGTATATAGCTGTCATTCCGTCCGTCCTTCCGTCCTTCTGTCCGTCCTTCCGTCCGGTCAATTTTCTCAAAAACCGTCAAAGCTACATCAACCAAACTTTGTACAGATGTTAACCATGTTCTTCCGATCGCGCACAGACAATTTTCAATTTTCTGAGATTGATATTTTTTGTCGTTTCCATGGAAACGTCACTTTTTGGACTTAGTTTTATTGTGTTCAATGGGGACAAGTTTTCTCAGATACTGTTCAACCTAGGTGAATGAAATTTTGGTTGTGAGTACTCATGACCATACTCTTTATCGAGTTCGAAAACCAGTTCCGAAATATTATTTTTTACAGAGTTATGGCACTTGAAACCGAAATTGAACTTCGTACCAGAAGAACTGTGATGCTCCAATGGGGACAAGTTTTCTCAGAAACTGTTACATCTAGGTGAATGAAATTTAATATGGAGGTAGTCCAGATGATACTCTTCATCGAGTTCGAAAACCAGTTCCGAAATATTATTTTTTACGGAGTTATGGCCCTTGAATCCGAAATTGAACTTCGTACCAGAAGAATTGTGATGCTCCAATGGGGACAAGTTTTCTCAGAAAGGATTACATCTAGGTGAATGAAATTTAAAATGGAGGTAGTCCAGATGATACTCTTTATCGAGTTCGAAAACCAGTTCCGAAATATTATTTTTTACGGAGTTATGGCCCTTGAATCTGAAATTGAACTTAGTACCAAAAGATCTGTGATGCTCCAATGGGGACAAGTTTTCTCAGAAACTATTACATCTAGGTGAATGAAATTTAATATGGAGGTAGTCCAGATGATACTCTTCATTGAGTTCGAAAACCAGTTCCGAAATATTATTTTTTACAGAGTTATGGCCCTTGAATCCGAAATTGAACTTAGAACCAAAAGAACTGTGATGCTCCAATTGGGACAAGTTTTCTTGGAAACTATTACATCTAGGTGAATGAAATTTAATATGGAGGTAGTCCAGATGATACTCTTCATCGAGTTCGAAAACCAGTTCCGAAATATTATTTTTTTCGGAGTTATGGCCCTTGAATCCGAAATTGAACTTTGTACCAAAAGAGCTGTGATGCTCCAATTGGGACAAGTTTTCTCGGAAACTATTACATCTAGGTGAATGAAATTTTACATGTTGGTAGTCCAGATGATACTCTTTATCGAGTTCACAGTCCAGTTCCGCAATATTATTTCAAAGCCCTTGAATCTGTAATTGAACTTGGTACAAATTAACGGTGTGATGCCCTAATGGGAAAAATTAAGTTACCTAAAAAATATTACATCTGGGTGAATTAAATTTTGTAATAACACTCAGTTCCTAAAATTATTTTGGACAATATTATGATGCTTGAAGCTTTTTTTTAAACATAGTAACCTTCACATCTATAATTCTCAATGGACGGATAGCGGATGACGGGGGTATGTGAGCCATGCTCACTTTTTTCTTGTCTTGGTTCTCTTTTGGTTATTTGCTGTAAGAACTGATGAGTTCAAAGCTACTGGATGCAAGATCCAAGGGTCACATTTGGATATAAGTGGTCAACTTCGAAATGACCCCCCTGGTCAAGATGACCGCTTCAGATGGTTAACCTGGGACCTTCTACTGTACTAGGAACATATATTATAAGATTTCTCTGGTATTAAGTATTTTTTGTGATGAGATATGTTAGATGTCAGGTTAAGAACCAAGCAATGGAGAGAAGATTCCTCTTGGTCTAAAAAATCCAGTGCATACACATGTAAAAGTTCATGATCTTGATGTTCAGTCTGTTCATTACTCAGGATCTACGACCAGCAATGAACGGAGTTGGGTGTGTGTTCCACTGTGCCTCCCCAGCGCCATCTAGTGACAACCGGGCGCTTTTCTACAAAGTTAACTTTGAGGGCACAAAGGTGGTAATCCGAGTGTGCAGAAAGGAGGGAGTCAAGGTATGTGGGGTCGACATCTCAACCTTCAGATTCAAATAGGATCATTTCTATTTCAATTTTTCTGACAGAGTGACTATTTATAGATTCAAAACGATTCTTAGCAGAAAGGAGGGAGTCAAGGTATGTGGGGTCAACATCTAAATGTTCAGATTCAAGATTCAGATTTATTCTTAGTGGCCAATTTACAGGAATATCAACTCTTTCTGAAAGTGAATACTAGACCAGGGAATAGACTTTTCACATTTCCGACCTTACTCCAGAACCACTGCAATGAATAATGTAATACCTGGGTCGTGTTCAAGAGAGATTTCAAAGTAATCGCTCAGTTAGCGATTACTTTTAAACCTCTCTTGAACGCTATTGCTCAATGTAGCGCTACATAGCAAGGCGAGCAAACTTCGAGGAATTTGCACTGTGTCGTTCAAGAGAGAAAGAGCGCTACTTGAGTGCTACATTGAGCGATCAATGAGCAATTTAAGTGCTCGCTGTTATGGAACGGAGCCCTGATGTGCTATCGAGGCAAAGGCTCAATATGAGTTATGACCCTTTAACCTTTAATCAAACTTAGTCATAATAATTACTGACATGAGTACCCAACTTTTTTAATGTCCTCAATGAAGGAGAATAACGTCAATGTTACAAGTGTTGTACGACAAGGACATAGTAATACTCTTCAATTATTATCATTATTATGTCATTAAATTGAGGTAACTATGCTAAATCAACTTTCACAGGAGGCTATTAGTAAGACAGATTATTAGAGGTTAGTTATCATCCTAGAAGATTTGCGCCATTGTTATGTTTATGTCAGCATGCAGAGTGATGTATTGCCCATCATGTAACTTGTAAGAAGATAAACCCCACTGTGTAGGGTGCAATGATGCATTGAGTTTTATGGCATAAGTTACAATACTTGATACAAAAATGTTGTAAATCGTTTCACGACAATTTATTTTATTATACATGACATGACATGACCCGATTTCGGGGATTTTATTACTTCATTCAAAGAGACATACATTTGGTCGAACACGTTTTCGTTGTGCTGAATAAGTAACTGTTTGTTCTTGGTTCTGTCTAACATTGTGAATGTCAAAGAATATGTGTTCCATAACAAGTTTATACTTCTAAGAGAATAAATTAGGGATGCCTAGCAATATTCTAATGAAATTTCCAACAAAAATCATTTCTTCTTTCAATGGCATTTAGAAGTTGGTTAGATGAAGGAGAACGATCACCATTTGCTTGATAATAGTGTTAGCATCTACACCGAAATGTAGATCCTGCAATAAAGAAGTTGATTATCCACAGAACTCTTTCTCCTTAACAAAACAATCCACCAAACAGGCAGTGTGCCCTGTATCCTATGGTTGTAGACGATAAAATGAAATCCTGATCTCCTTAGAAACTGGTGCTGACGAGCAGTGCGAGTGTGGTGTACGAGGGCAAGGACATACAGAACGGCAAGGAGGATCTTCCGTACGCAGCCAAACCTATTGACTACTACACCGAGACCAAGATACTGCAGGAGAAGGTATGTACCTCATTAGTTCTCTATAAGTGACACAATTTGGTCTCATTTTGTCCTGTATGCATTGTGTACTGTAACAACACCCAATTACCTTGTACATCATTGCCTGTGGAAACTTATCATATCTCTAATTGTCCATGAGCCAGGAGCTGAAAATTGGCATTTTAGACCATGCACTCAGAGGGACCAAAGGTTTTGTTGTTTTTTATATTTCTTTAGGTCTCTGTATTTCAAAAAAGTATAATGGACATCTCAATTTGGTAGCTCAAACTCAAAAAGGGGCCTAATCCAAGATGGCCGCAAAGACAATGATATTTTTTTGTAAAAATGTCTCTTAGATTTTTTGTGAATATTTTCAATCAAACAGGGTAGAATATCATAAAGAGGTGCATAATACATCTACCATGTCAATATAATCAAAGAATTGACAAAAACATTTTAAGTTTTATTACTCAAAATGATGCAAAATCAAAGATGGCCGCCAATACATCACCTGGTTGTACAACTCCTTCTCCATTTATGTATATATATTTATCTTGTAATCTTGTCCAGTGTTATTTGCCTGATAACGGTGTTATAATCTACACCGAAAGGTCACACTTCTGCAATAAAGAAGTTGCATATCCATAGAACTTGTTCTCCTTCAACCGTTTACTGGATCTTCATCACATCGTAAACCAATGCTATTCTAAGGAAGATGCAGGGCCAAGGCGAAATTGGTGACGGATTGGCTCATGGCATCCAGCATCCATTCGTCAGTCCATTGTCAGTCCATTCGTCAGTCCATTCGTCAGTCCATTCGTCAGTTCATTGTCAGTCCATTGTCAGTCCATTGTCAGACCATTCGTCAGTCCATTCGCTAATAAAGTTTAGTAAAGGTGTTTTCCAGTCTAAAAAGAGTTCAAGTCTATTATTTCTCAAGCGCAAAGTATTGTGGTCTAGCTCACACACTGGATACAATACAAGAAAAAAAAAAAACAGAAATGAGTAAGGAAAGAATTTGAAATTTATGGGTTTATTTATTTACCATTTCATTTAATTATGTTTTTGCTTCAGATATTGAAATAAATGTTTTACCCAACTAGTATTTTGCTTGATTTTTATAATCAATGAGAGTTTACTGGTATGATGACAATAAAAAGTACATTAAACAGGTTAAATGTTAATAATTTGTATATTCTCAGGACATTTAGAAACATTGTTGATATAGCAATCGACACATTCAGTAATGTGTGACAAGGGTAACTTGCAAGAGAAAATTGTGCAGCACGTGGGTTGCTATGGTGACTTGTGCAACAGACGAGCCTTCACGCTTCGGAAACGCTTGTTGCTGTGTAGTACGTTTTATGCAATAAAGGGAATTCTGTTTATTTGACATCATATCCCCTTGACGTGCATTAATCGAAGGGCTATACTTGTCTTTGAAACCAAATTTCATTAAAGTGTCGTGATATGAAAATTATTTATCACATGTCATGTTGTAGATAGATTCTTCTAGCGATTGATGTTATAAGTACCCTATACATTTTCCAAAAATTATTTTGTATTGGAAATACCAACATACTCGATGGCTCTTTAAGACTTGGATATCTAATGATCTAAGACATGATAGAGGCCACATGGATATTGCCCAAAATCATTATTTGAAGATTTGGAGATGAAAATCCTCAATGTTTGATCTCAGCTTCATTTACCTTCATTCTTGAAATTATCATGATGAAATTTGTTTGGTAAAAGTTTTTAAAATAATTTTTATGTTGTAGGGGAGATAACTCTTTTGGCACTAATAATGTGTGTTATCAAACTCCTCACATTGCTGTTATGTCTCTTCTGCGTCAAGCCTTTATCAACACTGCATTCCGACCTGTGACCTCGAACTAGCTCAAGTTGACCCAGCGTTACCAATGATGCTTTCGCATTATATTTCCCCGCCATGCATTGTTAGGGGGTTATAGGTTTGAGGTCCGTCCGTGGGTCCGAGATAAAGGGGACAGATTTCCTCAGAAACCATTTTAGATAGGGTTACTAAATTTGGTTTGTGGCTTGGGGGCATAAATACCTTGATGGAGTTCGAAAATAAGAAGCGTGCAATTGTTTATTCTGGAGTTATTGCCCTTGTTCCAGATTTTTGGACTTGTTCATGGTATTTCCAAAGCGGACAGCTTTTCTCAGAAACTGTTTCAGATGGGATAACCAAATATGGTGTGTGGCTTGAGGGTATCGATACCTTGATGGAGTTAAAAAATCAGAAGCGTGTTATTGCCCTTGTTCCGTTTTTTCGACACCTTTTCCAGGTATCTTCAAAGGGGATAGCTTTTCTCAGAAACTGTTTAAAATTAAGTCAGTTGTCTGGCTTAAAGGAAGTCTGGTCCAAGCGATCTTGAGACTGCGGTAGAGACCGTTACGCAATGTGTAACGAGGTCACGTGACGCAAACTAGGTGCAGGCGAGCGATCGCCGGCTTTTCGTATCCAAAGTAAACTCGTCTCAATCGGGATTCGTAATCAAAACGTAACTCGTGCTAAAAAGCCTGGATATAGGTTATATTTTGCTTTGCATGTATTAATAAATAGTTTGGTAGGTAACTGAACGATTGGTTGTTCAAACAAACGAGACATTTCAGATTTAGATTCATTTATTATCCTTACCTTTGCAGACAATTAGTACAATAACAAAACGGTGTGGGTACAGGTTGTATTAGCATCATAAAATGTGAAATAGATAAAATCATGTGTCTGACAAAACAGCAAAGATGTTACGAATAGAAAATGCCGGTGAAGAGAATAAGATAAGTCGCCGACAAAGTAATTGACACCCAAAACATCTCACCACACACCGATATGTACACCTCTTCCTGAGTTGTTCAGGCTTCAGATGACGTATTTGAAGAGTAAGTTTTTATATATTTATTAACATTATTATTACTGATAATATTATATCATCATGAGACAAAATTAATATAACCATTTTCAACTCGCAATTAATTGACAGGTTGTTGATACAATATTACGGAGTCTTCTTCCACAATACAACTTCACATACGGGATTAAATGTAAATGTAAGTACTCGTATATTATTTAAACGGCATTTATTTCAGGATCTTACATGGAAAGATGGGTTGACAAACAGGGTTACAAGTACATTTACACGCGTATATGTTGTTTATTATAACCATACTTCATGTGATGTTCATCCATGATTGTGTTTCAACAAATTTATTACGATATTTCACAAAGAAAGCCGTAGTTTATCAAGGTGCTTAATAATACAAATAATAGAATTAAAATGCTACTTGATGATTTCAAGGAATGCATAAGAGAGGTAAAAGTGTGACATCGATTTCCTGAAAATATGTCTCCGTGTTTGGCGAAAAATCAAGGTTTAATCTTACATTTCATTTAAAGTTTTTTTATTTGTTGCTATAACGCTTGATATAGTTTAAACGTATTAAAACACTGAAAAAGTGACGGAATCGGCAAACAAGCAAAAAAATGCTTGCATAAATGCCTCTCCCTACAAACTGCAAACACACCAAACAAACAAATAAGTTGCATCCATTGAACAATCATAAAATATTAAACCAACAGGCATGTATATGGTACCAGATTACAAGACACAATTGAAGGCGTTAAACTTGTAAAGATGTTGAACGTTACATATCAGCAAGGCAATAGATGATAAGAAATAATTAAGAAACAAAGATTGATTTATGAAAAATCCGAAAATCTTTTAGATTTAACGATAACATTGTGGATGGATTTTAGCAGTACACGATTTTCGTGGTTCTTTGCTCAAGCATTTCCTTGCAATATGGATGCTATATTGAAACATGTTGTAAAGAAACATTCGTTTACTCTTGTACGATTGTATATACGTTTGATATCAGTGACAAAGTATATCAATAAGTGTAATAAAGTTACATTGTGTATCAGATATAAAAGGTTACTATAATTATAAGTGTGTCAATCAACATATTTTAATGTAATGCAAACCATAAACAAACTATTTTATGTATAAGATTTTCAACAAGCTCAGTGAAATTAACATTAAGATTGCACCATTGTACACGCACACATATACAATATGATTATACACATTTATAGAACACGATCGAATGAATGAATTATGTTACCAGATGCAGCCTAATACACACTCTCGTAAATGAAAACGTAATGGTAGGGTAAATACATGTACGATGATAGCTCCAATACAAATTCTCAATTTAACATACCATATAGATGTTTCTTCAAAGGAGAGAAGTGTTGTGACAGCAAATTAGTTTACGCAATTAAGCTGAACAAAGTCATATACGCTGAGTAGTGTAATTATGTTTTTACAGATAACAAGTTTATTGGACCGGTTCAATTATATAACAAATGCCATGTCGGTGACCGGCGGCATTTCAATTGTCATGTTAATTGTCAAAAGTCCGGTCTAGGTGACACACAAACAATCATGAAATAACATTAATGCGACTGTCAGTCTAGATATTTGTCAGCCAATTAAACGTTCACTGAAAGGTTGGAACATATATTCCACCAATGGAATTTAGGGATAGGATGAGCTTTGTATTCTGTGTTCTTTGGCGAAAAACCTCCAACAAGCAGATTTGGCATTTGAAGAATAACTTATCGCTGACATAGGACGATTATTATAGTACATGGATTATAAGGCTCATGGAGAAAACAGGTTCGTTATTCTAATCTTTGTCATCATTGTATATTGCTATATTCGCATGCGAAATACTTGCAAAATCATCACAATTGTACTTTTGTTATTTACAAAATGATATATAGATACATGTTTCTTGAAGAGCGATACGTAAGTCCTTTAGCTAGTTTGCCGATTCCCTTCTTTTTTTTATTATGATAAGAGACAATTACCATGTAAAACAAAACAGACAGTTAGAAGTATTTGTTTCGATTAAAATGCATTCATATTCGCGCCTGTACGGCAAGTAGTGGCGAGTAGGCCACTGCGCAACGGAAACATAGCTGCGTAGGAGTAACGCTAGTTCCATTTTCCCACTAATTGAATTTACGCCTTCCAGTGTTTTATTCAGGAGCATAGTGGGCCTTTAAGGGTATCAATACTTTGATGGAATGAAAATGAGAAAAAAAATACTTTAACCTTGGCCATAGCTTTGGTATATTCGGGGGCATCCGTGTTTAACAAACACATCTTGTTTAAAAACTATCGGAATCCTTTAGATTAAGTGACATGTTACAACTTCTGGAAAGTGGTATTAAAACTTTGATGGCCAGGAATCCTGACCAAGAGAGGTCTGTGAACCCAGCGATGATAGTTGATCAGCCCTGGGGACGAGATTGGTGTGTCACACACAGGCAAAATTATATTGTAAAGATGGGGATTATGTGCTTTTATTTCTGAAACTACTTCATTGCTTTTCACAGTTTCTGTAATGTCCATAATTCTATTGTCAATTGTGTATATCTTGTAAGGGTGCAACGATACGCTGGAATATCGATGTACCTCGATGCGACAGTCACGATACGATACACGGTACATTTGCATGCAAATATCGGTTAGAAAACGATACATACTATAATTGAATTAACAATTATCACTAGATTTATAAAGCACCACTGTTTGTTCAAATTTTAAAAGGATATAACAGTTTGGAAATTTAACATACATTCGTTTTACTTTACTTGCCAGCGAAAACAAAACCAGTCATGAAAAAGAAACAGAGTGACCTCCCTTTCAAGAATACTGAGAGATAATTTATTCAAGTAACACAGGGTACTGAATCTTCTTTGGCTGTCAGAAATGGGTCAACTACTTCGGTTTCTGCCGTAATATTTCGAAGGAATCTTATTGGTTGTTATTCCGGTCTCTACCTTCGGTTAACTTCGACACAGACTTCAAAATTGAGCCGTCACCGGCAAGTCTAAAATCGGCAGTTTGGGGTCATTTTGGCTTTCGTAGTATGATAACTGACGGAGTGAAAACTGTTTCAAAGACGAAACAGTCTGTAAACATTACCATTCACGATTTAAGTACACAGGAAGTACAAAAAATTTATCATTGCACCTCAAACGCCGTGCCACTATGATTCACAAACGAAGTCTGTAGAAAAACTAAATTAATTTAATTGTTAAATGGTTTAATTCAATGAATTGTTCAGTGTTCTGACTTACAATGATTAAAGATGTTCATAGAAGTCTGAAACCAATGTGTTTTTTTTATAAAATAGAAGGCTGTTAGTATCATGAAGAGTATCTAGATATGTATCGTATCGTATTGTATCGAGATACGTATCGTATCGTGAGCCAAGTGTATCGTTGCACCCTTACTCAGTGACGGATCCTAAGTGGGATTCAGGAGGTTCAACCCCCCAGCCCCTGATAAATTAAACATAAAACAGAGGCATGGGCTCTGTAACTCATCAGGATTTATATTGTTATAATATATTTTCCCAGCTTGTTCTAAAGCTTTTCTTACTGGAGAAGAAGATGAAAATAGGTTTTTAGGGTAGTGACCCCTGAGACCTTATTTGGGGTCACAGGGTTGAACAAACCTGTATAGGTTCCAGATTCTTTGAAGAGGTTCCTCCTTGGGGTACTTACTTACTTACTTGCATAAACTCGGTAATTTTAGGTGTATGGCAGGTTGTAACATATCGTATTGTGAGCCTAGTGTATCGTTGCACCCTTAATATCTTGATCATTTGAATATAAAGTGTTAAATTTCTGTTACAACCTTTTGAATGCCAACAAGTTTGTGTAACGATTGGCAAATTCTCTTTTAAATATATGGATAGAAATAGTCATCAATTGATGGAATAAAGTATTTTCATGGCCTAACCTGAAGAAGCGAACGTGGCCTAAAGCGCTAGCGATTGTGAATGTAATGTACCCAATTCTATAATATTATTTCATCTGTCTACCACCTGAGAGTAGTGTTATTGTGTTTTCCATGTATATGTATGACTGTTGACTATGTCAATTCAGCGCTTGTCTGTGTGTAAGTGAGATTTTGTGAAAGGAAGTTCTATTATTTCCAGTGTTGTTCCTAGGTGATCTCCTGAGGGGGTCATTTTGTCCAATTCTGAACAAGTGGGACCCTTTGCAATGGTAAAAGTATCCTACTTCTCCAAATTTTAATCCATGGTGATGACGTCACTCTATTGTGTTTACAGTGGATTATTTTTAAGAATCTACTGGTCATTGACTAATCCAGTCAGGAGGGGTGTCAGGTTTTGACATTTTCGTAATGGCTCACAATGTAATTTGTTCAAGATTGATGTATTTTGTCTTAGTATATCTGATTAGAATCTTAAAATATCTGATTATTTTTGTAATGTCTGACCCGGGAATCGAACATGTAACCCTTCGACTGTTACGCAGAGCCTTAACCTATTCGGCTACCAGGCCTGCTAGTAATCATTTGATTGTTTGTCAGAAAGATCCCTGTATTCTAAACAAGACTCGTAAAGTGTGAAACGCGTGGGGATCGTGCTGAAACACATGACATGAAGGAGTTTGGCTGTCAGTCAAATCGCTTTGCGTGGAAGATTTGCGCCATGCACGTGCGTGGAAGAATCCATTTCATAAGGGCCGAAGCTACGTGTACCATATCCGATGAATGGGCACCGAAATTTGTAAATAATATTTTTGTTTAGGTTCCATAATTGAAATGAATTGTCTATAATGTTAGATAATCACATATGTATGTTTCGTGACGTCATACATGGATTAAGATGGAGAATGCATTCGGAGCCGTGGATTCGTTAAAAATAATCAACTCGCCCCTTCGGGGCTCGTTGATTATTTTAACGAATCCACGGCTCCTCATGCATTCTCCATTACGTAAGGGACACCAAGCCAAAAAGGTGGGCAAATGTCCCCAGGACCTCCACTAGGAACAACACTGTATTTCTTCCAAAAAGGGTTAGGCATGTCTGCTTAAGTGAGTTTAATTGAAATATGCATTTGAAAACTATCTTAGTTTTTTTATTTAAAACAACCTGAATACTTCGTTGAAATCTCAAAATCTCTTTAAAAACTTTAAAAACATCAAGATAATTTAATAAAAACGTAAATTTAGGTTTATCCTGTGTCAACAGGTTTACATATTATGCAGCTGGTACATACAGAATCCCGCCAAAGTGTCAAATATATATAGTTGATATATTTGATATGAGAAGTCACGAGGGTGAGATTTTATTTATCATCCAAAATCATTCTTCTTTACTTTTCAATGAAAAATTTTACATCTCTTAGCACAGTTCTGCCAGTTGACTTCCAATGAGGTGATGTCATAGCATTGTGATGTCATCATATTTATGATGTCATAGCATTGTGATGTCATTACTTGATGATGTAAAATCATTGTGATGTCATGTAGTTGTTGGTGACTGACCATTGTGCAAAATCTACTGCCAAAACGATATCTAGATCTCCCAGGACATATAGCTTGATCTCACACTAGCGATATCTCCTGTGGTTGTGGATGATAACAATTCTTGCCAGTGTTCGAAATTGACGTCGGTCCGTAGGCCCGAGACCGACTGAAACCGGTGAGGGCCGACAGACTTGATTTGCTGTAGGTCCCTATGGCCTGCAGCTATCAGGAAGCCAAAAGATGTCACATATTCTTTTTGTTAACTAATATATTGGTGAAAAGGGTCTATATTCCAAGACAGGAAATGACCCAGAAACGTGTTTCTTGGGAAAAAATAAAGTAAATCATCATTGGTTTATGAAAACATCTATTAGACATCCAATTGATTGGTAACAGTAAAATCATTACCATGTACAAACCGTACTATTCAAGCTTAGATTTTTAAAAATTTCAAACGTTTCTGTTCTTTCTTAATGCTTGTTATAACCGAGAAACTGAATAGTTAATAAAAAGAAATGTGTACAAATCACAAAAAAGACAACCTTTTAATATGCTCATGTTTACTATTTTCGATTCACTTATTTATTAGATTCTATTGAACTGAATATTTACGTTCATTTAATATTGTGCAGTTAAACATGAAAAAATGTCACGAAACTTTAATCATGTTTTATCGAGACAATAACTTTGTTATGACATGCAATGAAAACGGTTGGACCACGTGATCTGAACAGCGGGCAATTAACTTCCAGGTTGTGTTATCGTTAATTGTTTTATTAAAACGGCCGAACACGTACATACTAACAGTTGATATAAATGTTGATATATGATGGAGGAATATTGAATTGAGGTTTTCTCATCACGCTTCATTAATTTTGGCAATGGCCGTGTAATATTATATTCCAGATATTTTCTGTCTACGAGCTTGTCAACACAGAACATTTTGATTGCAAGTACATCAGTTAAAAATTTTCTCCAACTGATTAAACAACAATTAAATGCAATAACTATTTTTTTCAGAGAGAAATGTGAATTTTAAAAACTGATGTGAGTTCTTCTATACCAACTGTTTCTGTCAGGTTTGAAATATTTGAAATATGTTTGACATATCGTCATTACCACTTTCATAAATTTTCTTATTTTATCTCTTTCTTTTGCTTTCGTTTAGAAACAGATTGATTTGCTTGTACTGCTATACAATTCAAAGACAAACTATTGTTGGCAGTTGTGAATCAAGTTTTGTGTGAAAAATATTTTCTAATTGATATTTATAAAACAGTTTTGACTTTTTTAAGATATTAACAACTTTAAAATTATTACTTTATATTTAGGTTATGAATGCTACTAATGCGGGTTTGAACAAAACGTCAATGCTTACAAAATATCATTATTTGAATTTAGACCAATAGGTTTATTTTTCTCATTCGACATACTTTAAATTGTTTGCAAGATATTGTTAAGAGAACTGTTTCAAAGAAAGATAAATTATTATTTAGATAAGATTTAATCAAATTTATTTCAATTATGACTAATCTGATAAACGCTAGCATGATATTGTTTTGGTTTTACGATTTTTAACTTGAAAATATGATACTGAAAAAAAATGGTAGACATATGTCATTACATACCTGGTTCTTAGTGTAATGTCAACACAATCAGTTATTATTCACACAAAATACTCTCACAGTTTATGAAAATACCAAATTTTTCATTTTCCCCTGGCAGTGAGACCATGGACTGCCTCTGGTATAAAAGAAAAGAATATAAAAAGTAGTTGGTGTATTTGCATTTGTTTTAATTTCGAAACTAAGTTTTAGCACAGAATGTTAGGACCCACAGTGTCTCTTAAGGACCCACAGCTTTTCAAATCTGTGGGTCCTTAAGGTCTGCAGTTGATCAGTCTAGTTTCAAACACTGATTCTTGCCTAAATTGCACTTTGTTCTTTGTTGTGAACATACGTGGATCCAGAAATTTTCAAGGGAGGTTTATATTGGGGGTCCATCATATGTATATGCAAAAATTGTCAAAGCAGCATATATTGGAAAAATATTAATATTGATATACCCCAAAACAGCAGATTGACCAGCCTAAAACTCTACAGCACATGCATCTTTAAATAACATCATCTGACCCGTTGTCGAGGAGCTGTTACTATGGCAGCAGGTAAATTAAATTTATAAACCGTGAGACTCACTGGGTACATTAAGGAAAAATGTATCAACCATCAGCCAATCAAAAACAAATATTTTCCTGTTAGGAAAGATAAATAGTAGTATTCACTAAAAATGTGACGGAACACAATTGTATCAACAATAGATGTAATAGGCAAAGCTAAAGAGAGAGAAAGGAGATTTTAATTTGACGAAGTTTCAACTTGATCAAACTGACCGTTGAAATGACTGAAACCTGTTTTAAACATATTTTATTCCATGAAAAGGATCGGATCGGTAAACAAGCCTGCAAGCAAATACCTCTCTTTACTGAAACCTTGAGGGGAAAAAAGAATTTCCTACGAAAAAAATCAAATTATGTTTTAAAAAATCATCGGTATTTGAAAAACTTTTTTGAAAACATAGGATGGAGAGATAAGGGTAAAAACACTTGTAAACTTATTGAACAGTATCCAGGTAAGTGGTAGATCCGGGTGACAGATGTATTCGTGAAGAGTTAGACTTGTTAGACAAGTGACTGTTATTGTTATGATCATACTTCTTATCTGAAAGCTCTCGAGGTTGAGCCCACTGCCAGCTTTTGAGCTTTGAATAAATACCCAACACCCCGCCTTGGTAGTATTTGTGTTCTTGGTTCCGGTAATAATGTATGTACCAGCCTAATTTATTGTCCTGTCAAGAAATTCTCTTATTTAGTGGTCCCCTCTCACCGGATATTAATTAATCGGGGTCTGACGTACGACGTGTCACAATTAGACACAAATTTTATCGACCTTTGATAAGGCCCGATTAGGAGTTTATTTGTTTCCGGTAATATTGACTCTATAACCCTAAAACATATTTGACATTCTTTCCAATTTTCAGTCTGTGTAATAGCCTTAAAGAAATATGATATTTTCAAAGTCATGTGGTAACGATGTAAAAGTTTGAAAATCTTTGACTTAATTGAGATATATTTGGTAAAAATCTGTGGGGATGCATTAAAGGCTCCAACCTATTGAAATCAGCAACATATTGTTTCATTTGGCTTGATGTAGGTTAAATCATTTTTGAAGTTTGCATATCGAATATTCATCACATATAATTTTTATCATGATATCAATTTAGGATTGAGAATTTATGGTCAAGTTAAAGACACGTCTTTGAATAGCATTTGGAAGTTGAATACACAAGGAACACGATTTTCTGGATTACTTTAATAAGTAGATATATATATATATATATATATATATATATATATATAAACTTTTTTTTCTCTCTAAAAGTATTCTTGACTTATGATCTTTTAATTCTCCTGAAAATAAAGAACAAATATATGACATTAAAATGAAGTTTACTCCATTTGCCTTATTGCATATTGATCATTCACTTTCCATGAGTTGAATAAGTGAGTTGGTATCATGCTATCATTTGAAGATTGTAAATCGATGGTCAAGTTTTGCACAGTTTGATCATATGAAAACTGTTCTAGTTTGATCCGTACATTCTCCTGAGAGCGAAGAAGAAATATACTTTACTCCTTTGGCCTTAGTAGTTTATTATGACTAATATTGATCACGTTCCACGAGTTGAATAAGTGAGGTGCCGTGACCCCTGCAGAGTTCACGTATATGTAATATACACTTGTATCTAACAAGTGCAATATCATGAACCTCAAATATCGTGGAGTGTCGATAACATATTGAACATTTACAACACTCAAATCACATAATCAAATCCTTACATTTATTTATTTTTGGAACATGAAATTAATTATATATTTTTTTCGATGGAAAAAATGGTTCAGATATATCCATTTACATGTCACAATTTTAAAGACAAATCATCGCCAGACTAGGATCAAAGATAACTTTTGAAAAATGACTGATTTATAGTGTGTGGATACGTTAAGAAGTCATTTGTCAATGAAGTCCTCTTTATCCCGCTATCAGATATCACACGTTGAACTCTTGTAAGTAGATACACCAGACAGGAGTTAAAAGGCATGAAGTCTCTCCCCCCAACCCCCTTTTCATAAGACGCAAGCAGACATTTGACAATATTTTTAATAAGTGAGCACCTAAAATAGCAACAGATTTTAATTTTCTTTATGCCTCCATTTTGATATGGAAGAAAGTAATTTGATTTTGAGGTCGTTGTCACTTACATGATAATTTACAAATGTGATTTTTTGCTAACTCAGTTTCATGATGATTTATATTGAACCTTATGGTAATAGTCTTTGAAATTAGAAAAAAAATCAGAAGATAAGAGAATGCTCCCATGCCACAATGTACTAATTTAAGTGATTAAAAGTTGATTTATTTTTTCACCATTTTGTTTTTATATTTCTCTAATCAACTTGAAAGTCCAACTGCAGTTGATATTTCAATACTACATCCACATTGCACTCAGTCCATCCAGCTATTTAAATGGGTACCTGGTCACGGGAGTAATTTAGTTGAGCACTTAGCGGAGCACTTAGCAGTGGTGCTGTAAATTGTTTCAAATTATTCAATGAAGATTTCAATACAAACTAATCGTGTTCAAAAGAGAAAAGCGTTATTAAAATGACTTGTTTTTTAAAATGATGAAAATTATTGAATACAAATAAGTAAATACATGTCGTAAAAATAAATTTGAAAACAAATGGAATCTTGTCAAATAATCTTAACATTAGGAGAAAAAATCCCACAGAATCCCACTTTATGAAACATGTTAACAAATTTACCCATAATTTATAAGAAAAAAAGGAAAAAATATTGTAACATTGTTATATTTGATCTCGCTATCTGCAATATGAACAAAATAATTTTTTTTATATTAAATTCATTTCCAGTTTCGCTTACCTGAAAACTTTCAGCCAACTTTTCACTTACACGAGACCAAACTTCTTCTTTCCGGTATTTAATAAAAGCATCACTAAAATGACTTGATTTTGAAAATGATGAATATTATTGAATACAAATGTGTAAATAGTACAAATAAATTTGAAAACAAATGGAATCTCGTCACATAATCTTAACATTTGGAGAAAAAAATCCCAAAGAATCCCACTTTATGAAACATGTTAACAAATTTACTCATAATTTATAAAAAAAAGGAAAAATTATTGTAACATTGTTATATTTGATCTCGCTATCTGCAATATGAACAAAATATTGTTTTCATATTAAATTCATTTTCAGCTTGACAGTTTAGCTTACAGCCAACTTTTCACTTACACGAGACCAAAATTGCTTCTTCCCTAAATTTGCTGTAATTCTTACTGACCATCATAAAACAATAAGAACAGGAAGATTTTCTGCAATAAAACAACACTTTCACGTTTTGGGAAAAAACTAGCATGATGTTCTGTACACTATTATTTATGAATGAGATCTGCATATTTTCCTGACAAGTCTTGGCTCTATTAGCAAATTGAATTTTATGTTTTATGTAATCAGCCCTGCTTTGATGTGAGTGGGTAGACCAATACAAAGTTTGTCCTTGACAAGTAGAAAAGAATTATGATAGCAAGAAGCGTGATCACATACAACCGAATATTTATATAAATATTGACAGATAACAACATTCTAACATGAGTAATTTTATCTGATATAATATTATATTTCTAATTTAATTCTAAATCTAAATAGTATACTTGATTTAACTTTTTAGATTATATGAGTCAAAGTTATCCGAAAATCGTAACATTTTGAATATAAATATATTTTTGTGTAAATAAATAAATAAATAAATAAATAAATAAATAGATAAATTAATTTTAAAAATAACTATTTATATAGCGCCTTACCCACAGGTCATATGCTCAATGCGCATCAAATTTTTGTTATCTTCATTCAAAAAGATAATCCTAAAACAGCTTTTGAATTTATAACATAATCTCCAACATTTCTTTTTTTAAAAATTTATAATAACGGGTATATGGCTAGCTTTAACCTATTAAGATTGACCCTGAGCTCTATAATCCTATATCACATATCTCGCTGTGGAGGAGTGAGTAAATTGGAATTGTAAGATAAAGGAGTAATCCAGCAATCAGGAGGTAAATGCGTCTAATAGGAGTGTACATACGACACTTACCACATACACTCGTACACACCTCATCAGATTTACAATCCTATATAAGGAGAGTTTCCCTCACTTCGGGCATTCGGAGAAACGACTTGAGCACATGTGCTCTCACTTTGAACATTTCATAAAACAGACAATTTTATGAAAAATATTTGAATCAAGTTTTTTGAGTCCTTTGAAGTTTGGAATTACTGTGGTGATTGTGAATTATGAAGAAATTTGGTGTTTTTTTTATGAACCTTTAAATGTACACTTCTGATCTGGAACTTCAAAAAGGATAACTTCAGTCTTACAACTACAAGGAAGCAAATAACCGAGATTTTATCATCTTGTTTTACCGTTGACGAGGAAGCAACTTTTCAAGCGACTGCTATTCTGTTCAACCGTCCGGCTGTTGTTTAATACCTGGAATCTACACTATCAGTTGCAGTCATGTGTAGCTATGCAGGGTATGGAGTCATGTTGACCCTGATGTTGATGCTGATGCTGAGCCCTACAGCTGCAGCTTGTCCCGTCGAGTGCAGCTGTAACTCCACCTCCAGACACGTGTACTGCCACGACCATTCGATGGTCGGCATCCCTTCCAACATCCCAGCAGACACTGTGTCTCTCTCCATCGTAGGGAGCGCCACATCCAGGTTCGAGAAAATCACTCATCTCCAGAAATCCGATCTTGCTCGCTTGACAGATCTCCGAGATTTATTCATCTATTTTACTGATCTGTCCGCTCTTGATGAAGATGTGTTTCAAGGACTAACTTCATTGAGTCAGGTATCTCTCATGGAGAATAAGCTGCAGAGGATTCCTAAAGGTTTGTTCCAAAATCTCCCTAATCTCAATAATATTGACTTGTCGGGCAATAGTAACTGCATTCTGGAATCGGGGTGTTTTTCTGGGCTTTCATCATTACAGTATTTATACATTGGACACATGAATCTTCAGAGGTTAGAGTCAGATGTGTTTGCTCATCTTTCTTCCTTACAAGGACTTTTTATGGAAGGCAACAATTTACAAAATCTTAATAAAAATATCCTTTCACCTTTGACAAGCCTGAAAGCTTTGGATATTTCTCATAATGAACTCACAATGCTTCCTGAAGACTTAGAATCAACTCTGACAAGTGTTCATGCTCTGACACTGAATGACAATCCATGGCACTGTAACTGTGAAGTCAAGTGGATGAAGCACCTACCAACAGTGTCTAAAGCTAACTATGGCTCTGACACCATGGTACTGTGTATTGGTCCGTCTCAACTCCAGTTTCAAAATCTCATGAGTGTCCCTGCTAACGACTTGGTTTGTATTCCACCGAAGGTTGACTGTGTGGGACCTTTCAGTGTGGAGTTTGGGAGTCGTCTGGACATTGAATGTGAGGTGGAAGGAGACCCAGTACCAACACTTGTCTTCACTTCTCCGTCTGGTGTCTCCATTAATGAATCCAGGTTACTCAGTGGCTACAGGTTACATCCTAACTTCACCTTCACCCTCCAGGCTTCAGAGTCTGATGATGGGGACTGGGCGGTGGAGGCAACCAACCTAGAGGGGAGGGATCAGCAGGTCTTTCACGTGGACGTCCTCAACATACCCACTACATCATCATCCACAGAACCTGCAACTACTTCATCTACATCAACTACTTCTACTCCTGCAACTATTTCATCTACTGTAACTACTTCTACTCCTACAACTACTTCATCTACTGTAACGAACTCATTTGAACACACAACTGTTGAACAGTTAGAGGTCTCTGAGGTTACACCAAGAGGTGGTGAAAGTAATGAAAGATTTACAGGAGCAAAGGACAACGAGGAGGAAGACATGTTGGGGTTGATCCTTGGTTGTGTGTTTGGTGGACTAACTGTTCTGGCAGTGGGAATCCTTGCAATGACTTCTCTGTATAAAAGGTTCCAGAGGAATGCAGTTAAACCATTGAGGACTGATGTGGATGACATCTTCAATGGGAGGCACTTGGACAAGTCTTTGCCTCCTATTTCAACTGCGTGGGTTTGAGAAATGAATATGATTACACATTTAATACCTAAAATACTCTGAGCTTGTTTATATGTGATATGATGTTATTCTTCTGTGATGTGAAATTATTCTTCTGTGATATGACATTATTCTTCTGTGATATGACATTATTCTTCTGTGATATGACATTATTCTTCTGTGATATGACATTGTTCTCCTGTGATATGACATTGTTCTTCAATGATATGACATTCTTTTCCTGCGATATGATGTTGTTCTGAGATGCTACACTTTTCGATTGTGATATGACATTATTCAGTGATATTACAATATTCATCTGTGTTGAGATTGTAAGTACCATTGATAGATCTGCACAGGTCTTATAGGGACTTTTCATACTTACTCACCTGTTATGAAATTATTTGTTGATGTAAAATTTTTAGGAGATTTATGATTTCTTAATTCCACATGCTACATGGGTTTTCTAACTCTCATCTCTCATACTTCACGTATAATCATGGAGAGGCTTCTATTTTGCAATTTGCCTTAGTAACTTATGTGAAATCATTCTTGAAAGTGACATATTAATCACCTCACCTCAAATTATCAACATGCCATATGTATAAATTTTAATGGATTATACATATTTATTGTGCTTATTGTAATCAGATTTAATCAGATCAAAAACTAGCCTTTGTAACTTATGTGAAATCATCCGTGAAAGTTGCGTATTTAAACCCCATGTCATTTCAACTCAAATCATCTACACACCTTATACACAAAATTTAATGGATTATACATATTAATGTGCTTATTGTAATCAGGTTTATCTATATTATTTGTTGCAGTTCGTGTTTTTCAACTTATATGTTGTGCACTGCTGTTTTATTTCAATAGTGGGGGCGGGATAGTGCAGTGGTTAAACCCCAACTCACTCACTCACTCATTATTTCAATAGTCATGTTGCAGATATTTGATAGAAATATTTGGTAGGGATTTAAATGTGTTCAGTAGACTCTCTGGATTTGCTTACACATGTAATTGTCTCTCCCACCAAGCAGGATATTTGTCCATAATTCCGTCCATTAAAGATAGAGGAGAAAAGTTTGAATTCTTTAAATTGATTTTACAACCTGAATTGTTTTAGAGATCAATGGTTTACTCTCTACCAGTACAATACTCAAACTTTTGACTTTCATTTTGAACCTTCACAATATGGTCAGCTTAGTTTCACAAAGGGGGTTCTGGTTCGAATCCTGCCAGGGGCTCGGCAAGTCTGTCTGCAGTAGAGAACTGTTCTACACTCTGTTAGGTTTTGTGAAATGCTACACTGAATTCCAGTGCAGTACCACCAAACATTCGTTAGTTCCAGCCAATGCTCGCAGGTTTCACTGCAACACATAGCCACATAATCTTGAAAGCGGCTTTAAACTCCAAAGCACCTCATCTAAAGTGATAATCTTCATGGGGACTTTATTGATGCCTCTGTTCATTTTAACCCTTTATGGTTGTTTTTGTCATTTATGATTTACCTACTCTGTTCACTTAAGTTCATTTTGTGTTTGCTGTTGACTGATTAGAATATGTTTTAGATTCCTCCAAAATCCATCTGCCATTAAAAGTGGAAGCAGTAAGTATTTCATTCAGATTAAAATCTACCCTGTTCTGAGGAATAATATTTACAAGTTATCGTCTCTCCCGGGATATGAACTCGTTGCTCTCTCCATTGTTTGACGATGATCCATGTTGGTACTGTAACTAGCTTAGTGCAGATAAACCTAGTAATAAGGAGACCAATCACATCATAGCTTTTAAAAAGATTGCCATTAAAGATTGCGGAATAATTCATTTACAGATGTTATGGACACATGTGAGTGGGTAGTTATTGAGTAACTTGTCCTTGTCTTCTATTACCTAGGCTTCTGATGCAACCTTTGTTATTGACTCTTCAACAGAACTCAGACAATATGGAGAGGACACCATCAAATGGGAGACATATTTTCCTATTCCTTTGAACAGGGTTACTTTTAATGACATTAAGTTTTCTTACATTATGCTGATCTCAAAGGTGTCATTCCAATTTTATTACCTATACTATTAATTACACAGTGTTTTGACGGTGTACGGGACTGTAAGACCCTTTTATATTCCATATTTTCCTGAGGCGCAGCCTTGTAACAAATTTATTACCCTTTAGATCTATGATATATACTTATTTCACTCATTTCCGATCAAATATATAGGCTATATTTCCGTTTGTTATAAAAACTCTTCACACTGTGAAACAGCGAAAACGCTGTATAGAGTTAACCGCTCTATATCAAGGGAGATAACTCTGCGACTAAAATAAATCGATTGTACGTTTATTAATATATGAAGAATAACCTAGAGACACATTTTTTTTTATTTAATTAAGTCATTGACACAATCAAAATAAAAAATCTATACAGGTTGAAATCACTGTACTTGCGTTTGTTTTAGTAAATTTTTATTCTGAACTTCCGAGTCGAGCAACCGTTTAACTTCCACATTCCATATAAGGTCAAGGTCATCCGTAAGGCCTGTTTAGTTAGTCACATGACCTATCTTCACGGGTCATACGTACACCCTGGCAAATCCGCCTACACAGTTTCGTAGGCATTGGCTATTGACCAATCAGAATTCAACAAATTTATCTAAAGGGTAATAATCATTTGTAAATGCTACTTTATTGTGTAGATATTGTATATATTGCTATCTGTACCTGTACTCACAATCCCGGTGCTTTTCATACCTTACTTGTCACATGATGTGAATAAACAATCTATATCTTCCAAGATTTGTCATGTATTTTGTTTCCAATGGTTTGTTCACAATAACGAATGATTCATCATCAGTCTATATAGTTATTACCTACAAGGGCAATCATATCGTAATTCATATTTTTCAAACAATGCACTAAGGCAAAATATCACTTTGTCATGGTGATGTGAAATCATAAACAATGCTACGACGTCACGTTTCGTCTATGACATACCGGGGATGTAGCTCAGTTGGGAGAGCATCCGCTCGTCACCCGGGAGGGCAGGGTTCGATTCCCGGCCGCGTCATAGCAAAAGACGTTAAAAGATGGGAGTTGTTGCTTCCTTGATTGACGCTCAGCATTGTAAGGATAGAACTGAACACTTGAACTAGCGCTGCACTGTGGCTGTCGGGTGCCATTGGCACAAATCGAATTTCAGAATTCATTGTAAGGAGGACAATAAAGTGTTATTATGAAGTTGCATTCTAAGTGAGTCGTCAGCCTTTGGTTAAACATGTATTTTAGTGCATTTTCATTATTTACATGACTTAGGTAATAACCAGAATGTTATATTCGTGTCTATGTCATACTATATTTACGACACTCGTGCCTGAATATCGGTATATCCTTCGCCCTTGTTTGGGAAATATTTATATTCAGGCACAAGTGTCGTAAACATAGTTTGACACAGACACTCATATAACATCCTCTATGTATCATCACTTGCATCTAAATCCCTGTGTTATCTCCATACGTTAATATCTCATATATCCCTTTCTTGATCCTTGACTTGTTTACTAGCCCAGAAATATTCTCGTTCAATTTCCTATTATTCCATTTACTTGACTTGACTTTGGATACAATAAATTGCCACATGATGTAGTAAATAATTTATATGTTCTACGGGTATCATGTAGTATATTTATTCATTCTAATTCAATCAAATTGGTTCACGCAAATAATGAACCTTTTACCTGCTTCAAGTAAAACTTTCCAGGGGCTTGATGACAGGACTGAAGATATATCTGTAGTTGACCAGGGCTAATGATATAGCATACCCAGAAAATGACATGAACAGCAAGTCAAGGTTGAAGAAAAGTTAGCAACATTGGACTAATAGTATGCCGCATTCAGAACAGATTGGTAGCAAATGGGGTTCAGGGATTCAAAACCTACTCTTGAAAAAATTTGCAATAAAATTTTATAACCCCTTTAGAGAATCACTGCCTCTTTTCAGTTAGTGGAACCCTGCCTCCCCTTTGAAAATGTATTAAGTAAGTTATATGTGACCCTTTAATGTATTTGAAAAATAATCTCACCAATAGTAAAACACCCTTCCCCCTTCGGAATATCAAGTTTAAAATGAGTGCACATGGTTCGGTAAGGCCATGAAAATCGTTTTTGTATTTCCAAATAATAAAATGTGTTCACATCAAAATGGCCCCCATGCAATTTTTGGTTTATACGCAACACCGTATTATTACCACTATGAATAATTGGTTTGTGGAATAAGATGTTTTACCCTCTAAAGTAAATATAAATGACATAAACTACCATTATAAATGGGAAATTTGCAAAAACAGTTATTTCATCAGTCATTTTCGATAGCTCATTAGAAAATATTGAGGGTAGGCTTCGTTTGTCACACATTTACTGGGTGCCAATATCACAAGGAAATTTGGTGTACAGAATTTTCAAGAAGTTCAGATTTTTTTTCTGCTATGTATTGTTTTTCTTATTGAGTACATGAGGTAGAGATATAATATTTTCTCATGTGCTACAGCCATCACAAGATTGGAGGAACATTGAATTTGTATTTTGTCAACCTTCGTAGTAGTAAGGTTTGTTTACCATGAGCGTGTCTTGACATGTGTATTGTTAGTGACTGATAACACATTCCAATGTTATTGTCACAAGTGACTGATAAAACAGATTTTCTGTATTTTGATTTTTTTCTTTTCCTTCATAAACACTCCATTTAAAACATGTTTTTCACTGACTTAGACTACAGTCTGATTAGAGGAATAAAACTTGCAAAAACTGCATCCAATGGGATGTGAGAATATCCTGTATAGATGTAACTTATTTGGCCAGTTTAGTGAAAGCAAAACCTAGTCATTAACAGACCGTTCACGACCTAACTTTTTAAATAATTGCCATTTCCATTGCTTTTGGAATCATTTGTAAACAAGTTCCTAATATTTCAGTAACAACCGAAAAGAAGTAGTTTGTTGCTCTTTAGTTTCATAGTTTCTTTAGACTTCATTTCTCGAGTTCATATCCCGAGTTCATATCTCGAGCTCATATCCCGAGTTCATATTCTGAGTTCATAATCCGAGTTCATATCTCGAGTTCATATCCCGAGTTCATATCCCGAGTTCATATCCTGAGTTTATATCCCCAGTACATACATCTCGAGTTCATATCTCGAGTTCATATCTCAAGTTCATATCCCGAGTTCATATCTCAAGTTCATATCCCGAGTTCATATCTCGAGTTCATATTTCGAGTTCATATCTCGAGTTCATATACCGAGTTCATATACCGAGTTCATATCCCCAGTTCATATCTCAAGTTCATGTCCCAAGTTCATATCCCGAGTTCATATCCAGAGTACATATCTCGAGTTCATATCCCCAGTTCATGTCCCAAGTTCATGTCCCGAGTTCATATCCCGAGTTCATATCCCGAGTACATATCTCGAGTTCATATCCCCAGTTCATATCCCAAGTTCATATGCTGAGTTCACATCCTGAGTTCATATCCTGAGTTCATATCCCTAGTTCATATCTCAAGTTCATATCCCGAGTTCATATCCTGAGTTCATATCTCGAGTTCATATCTCAAGTTCATATCCCTTACTTGATTATGTTGGAGATTTTGCGAGCACTTTCCAACTAAGCTTATTTGCCCTCGGATCATATCCCGGTATGCACTGAGGGTTGTATACTGTACTTACGTATAACACTGTTATAGTCTTCATACAAAGTTGACTCAAAAGCTTTACTCCTGGTGGGGAGGGTTAGCGCATTCGGCTTCGAATCCGACAGGGGCTTGTCAAGTTTGTCTTCTGTAGAGAACTGTTTTATGTGCAGTAAGGTTTAGGTGCAATACTACACTGAATTTCAGTGCAGTACCACCCATGGTTTGCTAGTTCCAGCCGATGCTTGCAGCTTTCACATGGCGTTGCGGGCTTGTGAAATAATCTTGAAAGCGTTAAACCCCAAATCGCCTCATCACCTCGCTTTACGTCTGGTTACAGATAGACTCAATTTCTGCCTCGATCATCTTAACTCTGTAACCTTGAAATATTCCCATTTCCAAATTTCCAAAACTATTTTTCAAATCAGTCGATTCATTTCGTTATCAGGTAAAAAAATCAATCAGTTCATTTGGATCTTCAGCGAATGATCACGTCAGTTTCCTGAAATGAGAGCAGGTTTAGATAAATACCACATGGATACATACCTGAATATACATGTATCATCAATCATACAAAACTTACCTGCTTACTTAATATACTTACATTAATCATGTGCTGAGAGAAATTGAAATGTCTGCCTAATCCCTTCCATTGAAATCAAAGATCAAGATGAATGTGTGCTGAAGTTCTGATCTCTCCCCACTGAGACTGTATTGATACAGTCGCTGTAGTTTCTAGTGGTTGATGCCTTATCTCTTGTCAAGCCTCTGTGATCTACTGTATATAAACTGCAGAGACTCAACATAAAAATCACTCTTAAGGGCTCTGGTCTCTATTGGATTTACTTATATACAAGTCTATGGTTGTGAAGTGTGATTATATCAGGATGATTCTTTTGTGTTGCTGGACTCTTTGCATTCTGTTTTATCGGAACACATCTTGACGCAAATGTGGAATAAATTCTGTGATTTGAAGTTGACTGTCACATTGGTATCTTAATTAACGTCATCTGAAAAATCTACCTTGCTCTCTTGGAAAATAGTGACCGTTATCTACAGGAGGCTTTTACTGTTTTTCATTTTTCATTTCAACTTCTGCCTCAGGAATAAAAGACACAAAACAGATTTAGATATCTGTGAAATTTATCACAAGATTTGGAAGCATATTCATCTTCTTTTGAAATTGATTCAAGATGGGTCAGCTGATGTTCATCTGTATATACCTCGTGTCTACGTTAAGTCGGATCAGTGGACAGAGCTGCCCAATAGAGTGTAGCTGTGACTCCATTACAGAGCCTCACACTAACCCTCCTCTCATCCATAAAATCGTCACCTGCGACGACCCAGACTTGTCTGAGATTCCTTCTGATCTGCCCTCAGATTTCACGTCCTTGTCGATATCTGGCACAGAGGTAGACCCGTTGGTCAAGTTCACCAAACTGACCCGTACTGGTATGGCCAAGGCCAATGACTATGACAAGTTTGTGGTGGAACACACGGGCCTCACTTCTGTTGATGTTGATACTTTCCAGGATATGAAAGAAGTAAGCGTGATTCGACTGAAGAATAACAAACTGACTAGGTTGAGTAAGGGAACTTTTGATAATTTGCCCAAACTGTATTCAATAGATGTCAGCGGAAATGAACTTTGCAAAGTTGATCCAGGTACTTTTGCGAACATTCCAACACTTCAGTATTTGTACATCGGAGATCTGAAGTTGAAGTCATTGGCCTCGGGTTCATTCCAAGGACTGACTGCACTGAGATCCTTGGATCTACATGGAAATGAACTGAGGAAAATCAACAAGAACCTATTTGCACCTTTGACAAGTCTGAAGTCTCTTGATATAAGTGACAACAAGCTGAAGATCCTCCACGAAGATGGATCGGTGTTGAAGAACCTGAAGCACCTAGAGCTGACCGAGAACCCCTGGCAGTGCAACTGTGGAATAGACTGGATGAGGACCCTCCATGCAGTGGCGTCTCTCACTCCCGTCTTCCATGTGGAGTGCTACGGACCAGACAGCCTCAAGTACCAGAACCTAGTGAACATTCCCTCAGACGAGCTCCCTTGCATCCCACCAACCATCTCTTGTACCGACCATGTGTCTGTCATCAAGGGAGACAGCGCAGTCATCGAGTGCACAGTGACAGGAGAACCAGAGCCAGATCTGCTGTGGACGCTTCCAGACTCTAAGTTTCTCAACGAGGAGCATGGGTTGCCAGGATACAAGATGGTGGATGGGAAGCTGACTGTGGAGGAGGCTAAGGAGTCTGACGCCGGGGAGTGGAAGGTGACAGCAACCAGTGTCAGTGGGTCGACCGAGTCGACTGTGGAGGTGGTGGTGGAGGAACCAACTACAACAAGTACACCGCCTACAAGTACACCGCCTACAAAAATGGCACCGTCTACTACAACGGCACCGTCTACAACAGTCGGTGTGGCGCCGGAGATGGATATGATGCCCATATTTATTGGTAAGTAAATGGAGATTTTATTTTTAAATTTAACCACTTTATTATTTTGTATGCATTTAAGTTCCAGTTTAAATCTATTGTTCACGAATAATTTGTTTAACCCTGTTAAATATAGAATGACTCTAGATCTTCAATGCTGAAATCCTTCTAGTTTGAATTCAAGCGATGCTAAATTGCTAACAGAGCTGAGCACTAAATGTGCAAACATGGTTTCCACACACTTTTCCGACTTTGCTGTTCAAGGATGTAAGTTTGAATTCCACATGGTAGTCATTCGGAAGATCACAATTCTTGAAGAGTCTTGAAAAGAACATGAATATATGCTATGGAAAATATTAGTATTTTGTATGTTCCCTATATCTTCAATAACCATGAAATATGGTTTAAAGTTATTTTATAAATTTGGAGCTAGAATTTTACACTATAGTTCTTCAGCCCAAGGCTAGTAAAAATTTCATTGGGCATTCAATATTTGGAAACTGCTTGTGGGCCAGACAAAATTCTGAATCACTTTGAAATATTATGTTTAGCAGTAGGCAATAAGTGTATCATTCAAACACAGAGTAGACTTTATGGGAGCCTTTAGTAGGACTAGTCAAAATAAGAACAAAAAGCTCTACCATACATATAAGTATATATATATAAAAGTTAATTTCTACCCCTGAAAACATTTAATATCTTTAGAAAATGCCTTTTGAAAACTTTAGACCCAGCTTTTAATATTTGTGTTTTTGGAATTAAAAAGGAAATTTTTCTTGGTTGGGTGATGAGAAACACAGACAAATTATGGATTTCTTTACTTTTAATGGAGCCCTTACTGGAGTGAATATTGAGGAGATGTTTTGTTGTGTGTACAGGAGCAGGAGCAGGGGGAGGTCTTCTGCTGGCCATGATCATCCTCATCTGCTGCATCAGACACAAGAAGAAGAAGGACGAGGTCAAACCCTTCAAGAACGAGGTCGAGGACGATGACAAGCACGATCTCACATCACATCCACGCAAGAGGACAAAATCAAAGCAATAAAACTTGTTTTCAGTATCTAACAGTGTGTACAATTTAGCTTGAAAATTGTAATTATATCAGTTAAAAGGTATAACGTTGATGATGTATTTTAGTATAGACAATTGTGATACTATTTCTCACTATCCAGGGGTTCAAATCAGCCTTATTAGAGCACTATCCGTTTGTAATTGTGTATTTCAAGCACTAGTCTTAGTGTATTCAAACCAGCTAAATTCATTGTATGACCATATTGTCTTTAAATTCAAGTCTTTTGGACTACAGTACCTGTCGTTACATTTAACTTGCCCGTTGTAATTTCTTCCAACCAATGGCTACTAGATTTTCATCCTCGAGTAGGCATCCGATAGTCAGTCTGATTAAAATACAGTTTTCTGAGGAATACAAAATAGTAAATTAATATCGGGACACAAACTCATATCATTCGAAGGTTTACTTGCAAAACCGTCTGATAACAGCCCGTATGCTTGCATGTTCTGATATAAACTATTTTGGAGATTTAATTCCTTGGAACAGGGTCGATTTTAATCAATAATTTATGCTTTGTACTCTAGATCCATTGAACTTGTTTTAACTAAAACATGGGGTCAATGAGGAAGCTGCTGGCGCAGGGCCTTGTGTTGCTGATAATAATTTATTTATTTGTATATAGTTGTGAGTGAATGTTAGACCTGGGACGTATTATGATCAGCAATACAACTCCTGTGGCCTGCTCAAAGACCTCAAGATAGAAGGGAGACATGTTCGTTGCCAAAGTCTCACAGTTGATGGTTGGCCAGAGGACGAGGTTGATATGACAGGCCATGTTTATTTCTTCTTTGAGTGACTCATTATGTGTACTGATTGATGAAGGTGTAACCATGTACATCCATTTAATGACCAAAGCAAACTCTGGTGGCAATATGTTAACACTACATCTGGCCCTCTTCTGTCTTTCTTCACCTCCAGTGGGCTGCTTGAAGTCCAGACATGTCAACGGTGTTATTTCGAGTGACTCAATAGGATTGCATGATCATAAGATTTTGGCGTCCATTTTAGTTCCCGGAGAGATGACTTCGAAGCTCTCTTGGTGTTAAGGTAACGGTAAGTCAATGTTGATGTATGATACCGTATTTCCTCTAATACAAACCCGGGTTTCTATTTTATTCAGCGTCCCCTTACCCCCCCATTAGTTAACATCCAAGTTACATTAAAGTACCAATGTTGAATACAAAAATAGGTGACAGTTTTTACTTTTGTGATTATATTCTAATTATTATAAGCAAGACAAGAAACAGTTGCCCTAATATCATCAATTCCTATCAATATTACATCAGAAATGGCAAATTTAGGGGTTTCAAGACCATTTACTGACCTACCAGGATCAAGGTATTTTCTGCAGGGTTTTAAAAAATTACTAATACATTTTAAATGTTAAAATGATGTCACAAAATTGGCATAAACACTTGCAAAATATTCACACATTAGATTAATGTGAGATAATGTAATTTACATGCTGAGAAGAGGGGTGGATTCTGGGAGGAGGGGGTAGATTCTGGGAAGACCCCAAAATCTACCCGGGAATACTTTGAAGGGGGGTATAATCTGGGATCTTACACCGGGTTCTACTGGAGGCCGGGTTATATTTTTGTTAGACCTGAATTGACATTTACAATCTTCTTTGGGTGATTTATTGAATAAGTAAAATTAATGATCTATTACTACATATTGCAATAGGGAGTATTCAGTTTTTACGTAAAACCTGTGGTCTATTGGAGAGCTGGGTTGTATATACGTTAGCAACCTCTTCCCCCCGGATTGTATTGGAGGCCCGGGTTTTATTAGAGGAGTACTTGCAACTATCTTAGCACTATTAGAGGTTAAAAATCTGGACCCTGGCAAGTTTTGGTCACTCAAAGGAATAGGACACAGTTCTGTAAAGAGGATATATGAAATTTACTTGTTGCAGTCCCGGTTTTGAATTTGTTGTTTCTTTTTTATCTTGATTTTGTGTGAATGCAATATATTTATTTCATTTTTCGGTCTAAGAGTATCAATAAATAGTTGAATATGAAATGTATTTGTGTTTTCATTTTATGGAAAAGGATGTAAAAGGTTTTTGGGTTGTTTTAATGCATGATTTTCAGAGCACAATTAAATTTGTTTGACATTGTGATGACAATAATTGCTAATTTGTGTTGCTCCTACTGTAAAAAATATATTTCAAACAGAACCAAATTATGCTTTCTAAATTATGCCAATTATTATTAAAGTTTATACAACATATTGTTAAGTTAGAGGATAAAACGTCTCATTACACGACCCAAAAGCCATATCCATAGAAAACGGTTATCCGTATTGGAAGAAAATGGTGCGACACAGTGGTGTGGAACTCTTCAGTGTGAGAGGTAGATTTGAAGGTCTCATTCAAATTTGGATTTCAGACAGCAAGATGATTGACCATCCATCACGGTGCCATAATTAAAACTTTAGTCTGAGTTTTAATGTGAACACTGTAAAATGGTTGCTCGATGGTAAATGCAGGGCTGCCTACTTGTACAATTTTGGTGTATTTTGTACACTTGACAGTCTTAGAATATGATTGTACACCAATGTTGCAAATTGTACACCTCTTCTCTGGATTTATGTAAAAAGTTCATTTCATAAATTTCTGTATAGAGTAATGAAGTTCTGAACTGTTACAGAGTTGAATTATAACCTAGTGTCAGTGTTAACCCAAGTAAACAAAGTCAGACAATGATTATTGTTGTCAAACCTGAGCATGATATCTTGGAACTAATAGTATCATGCTAACTTCATTGAGTTGTACACCTTAAAATTACAAAATACTCCAAAATAGCTATATATCTACAGTTAACTTCAAAGGATGTCTTAACCGAACCATGTACATTAATTTTGGAACTCTTTTTATTGATTGAGTATTATTCCGCCATCAATAACACTTATTTTCTTTAGGTGCGATCACTTTAATCAGTATTCTAAGATGCCTAGCGGTTAGAACAATCGAAATAAAAGTACTTTATCAGACGATAAAGGTATAGTTTTTGTGATGACGTAACAATTGAATGACGTTTCCGCTCCCCTCGTAGTCACGTGTGCCCATGGTAACCCAACGAAAGAGGGCAGTTGAAAATACCGTGTTTTTATGCAAATGATAATGTCCTAAAACAACGGTAGCGTTGTTATAACAATTATTAAAGGAATGTGTTCTTTTGTATCCGAATTAGTCTTAAATTTTAAGCTACATTTGTACTTGAATCAAAACGACGAAATCCGCATTAGGCAACCCCAGGAACCACTATGACGTCACAAAAGAACAATGACGTCATAGTCGCTGTTGTCGCACGGCTCGTCAGTTGGCCCTGATCATGGATTATTAATATTAAGGAAGTAAACTCTATTTTTCTTGCAAAATTACTCAAAGCAGAATGTTGTGTTATGGGCTATCTTAGAAAAGTAATAAAGTTCGCTGTACCCCAATGTGTTTTGTAATAAAGTATAGTTTTGCCCTGAACTATTATAACGTCAAAGTACTCAGACTACCGTCCTCGTACTTTAACTATAATAGTTCAGGGCAAAACTATAGTTTATTACAAAACACATTGGGGTACAGCGAACTTTATTTCTTAAAGAACGCCATGCTACAAAGCCTTTATATCACACTTTGTTACTTGAAACTGGTGGAAGATGTCTCACTAAATCTGTAATTATGAAGTGAGACTTCTACTGGTGCCTTTTATACTAGGAATTTAAAGGGAAAGTTCTATCACCGATCTATCGGCAGCATCAGCCATCTTGGATTTTTGACATTTCTTGAAATGAAAACACGCTATAAATCTACCCAATTTTAATTTTTTGTAATAATAAAACATATACACTGATAGAACATTCACATAGTAACAATTGACGTATCATAAAACTAATAAACACTATGCTGTTAGGCCGTAGCAAAGTTTTCCCCACTCGCAGTGCCGATGAATGGCTTCAATTCTCATTGTTTTTATTTGTCAACAAATATGCGCTTGTCTTTATCAAGTTGTGAAATGTAAAGTCATCAAAGTATTAACTTCATTAATATATTTCAGTTTGACAATGTTTTAATCATATATATTAATAGCATATATGTGTTAACGGGAATATCCTCTGGAATTTCATTTCCACAAAAAATACCCCGATAGAACCCTGATTTTAAAGATATAGATGTTTATTGGTATTTGAATGATGAAAATTCAACTTTTAAATAACAAGGGTAGACATTGTGTCCATAACTAATAGAACTAGTTGAAGATAACTCAATGAAATTCAGTTTATTTACCGGGGTATGCCGCAAGTGGTGAACTGATGATTTAAATTAGGTGTTTTAAAAACGGATTTTTTTTGTCTCTTAATTATGTGGTTGAACTTGAACTAGGAAGGGTGGGCATTGTTTCTGAATCACAACTTGAACCTGGTTAAACATTGCCTCAAAGCAATGTTTAACAAGTAACAATGAAATGGGGAATTTTATATAAGAAATGATTGAAATGGCCTCTATTACGAATATTTTTATCCCACCGGTATGTAATACCGTGGGATATAGTCATCACCCCGTCCGTCTGTCCGTCCGTCCGTAATCATTTCGTTTCCGGAGCAGAACTCAAAAACCGTTCATGATATCTTCCTGAAACTTTCCATGTGTATTACCTACCAACTGAAGTGGTGCCTTTTGATATTTTCAGATTTCTGTAAAACAAATTTGTTTCATTTCCATAGAAACTTGTTGAATTTGGACTTTGTTCAGACAGGTTCGTTTCCGGAGCACAGCTCCAAAACCGTTCATCTTATCTTCCTGAAACTTTGCATGTGTATTACCCACTAACTGAAGTGGTGCCTTTTGATATTTTTCAGATTTTTTCTGAAAAATTAATTTTGTTCTGTTTCCATAGAGACATGAGAGGGATGTTGGTTGTTGTTGATTTTGACTGCTGGAGCAGAAGTCTAAAACCCTTAACATACCTGAAACTCAGCATCTGTAATACCCACTAACTGAAGTACGGTAGTAGATACACAAGTATCTGTCAAAGATGTGTTTTACAAATTTTGTGGAACCGGTGGGATATGTCATCTTCTGATGACTCTTGTATTGATTTATACACCTAGTTATTAGTAATTTGTCTGACAAATCTCGCAATTATTTTTATTAAATATTTTTAAAAATACATATTGTTCAGGCAATCGGTTTAGAACAAAATAAATTGAATGATCATTTATATATGTTTAATCAACACTTGAATTTCAGTCATATTTACTATTTCAACACTTGAAAACAGTTTATTATATTTACATAATTGCAAATGCTACATAATATACTTCAGTGTTGACGCAAAGGCTCAAGTGGGTCAGCTTTGTGTGTCCATAGATCTAAAACACATATTCCAGAGGGATATAATTGGATTTTTCATGTCAACTTTTATACTTCTTGTTATAAATCAAATAAGATAATTTTTTTAATTGAATGATTTTCAGTTTTCTCTTTTCACCATTATGGTACATGTACTACATGGTAACATTTTAGATGTTACAAAAATAAATAAATTTGTTTTTTGGAAATTATTTCGACGTAGGATAGGTAAATCATTTTGAATCTAAATCTAAATCTATATCTAAATCTAAAATTTAAATCTAAATCTAAATCTAAATCTAAATCTAAATCTAAATCTAAATCTATAAATTAAAACTAGAAATTACTTTTTGAGGGCAAGTCATAAACTGAGAATGGCCAGTTTGCTTTGTCAATTGAACTACAAACCCCACACTATTTGTGAAGGCAAAATTTTTCAAACAATAGCGAATAAGTTTGACTTTTCAATATATGCTCAAAATATTAAGAATGTTAAGCCCGGTTAAAACACTGACTTTAGATGTTTTATCATTGATAATATTTCGAAATGTTTTATGTCTCTATTATGATCTCATTTGCAAGGATTATGGTATTTAATCACATCTGTGAATGACTCACACGTCCCTACTCGTAATTTGACAGTCAGTACTGATAGGTGAAAGTTGTATTCAAGATAAAGATTATAGAAATAATAATCATAATTGATAAATTGTATATTCTGACATGCAGATATTGATAAGTAATATTGACACACTGGACAAATATACTTACCATGACATTTACATGAAAAATAGTCAGGTCAATAAAAAGTATGAAAATAGATTGACACAACATTGGCCCAGATTAATTGAAGCAAAGAGTTTCCTCGTTTTAAGCTTAAGGAGTGGCTTCAAATACTTGTGATAAATTCTCTTCATAACTCCTGCCATGTTTGTATAATTGCATGTATGTTTGAAGAGTGTGCTCTGAGTGTGTTAGGATTATACCGTGTTCGATATCGACCCCCTGGTCAGTCTTCATAGAAATAGTTTAATCATTCAGTCTTTGATACATTTCTTACATTTATGAACTTTAGAAGAAGGAAGTTTCTTCCTATTCTAGGCTTATTGAATCACTAGCTCTAGAGAGCTGAAATATTGTGTACAGATACCTTGGACAATGGGGTTACAAATTGTAGATTTGGTTACCCTGTTACACCAAGTAAGTTTAAGACATGGGTCACAAGTTGTGACTCACAACCTAAATACCTATTTTTATGCCCCCGAATCGGAGATTCCGGGGGGATATTGTTTTTCACTTGTCCGTCTGTCCGTACATCTGTCCGTCTGTGTGTTTGTCCATAAAAACTTTAACCTTGGCCATAACTTTGGATTGCTCAGAGCTAGGGCTTTAATACTTGGCATGTGCATACCTTGTGATGAGACTTTTCAGATGAGGTCATCATATTTGACCTTGTGACCTTGACCTTGCCACAGTGGACATTTTCAGAAACTTTAACCGTTGCCATAACTTTGGTATATCCGGGGGCATCCGTGTTTGACAAACACATCTTGTTATCTTCTTCTCAAGTGCAAACCTCCCAAGAAAGCTGAATGCTGTGTACTGACAAGTTAGCGGATGAGGATTATAAAATGTTGATTTGGTGATCCTGTGGTCCAAAATATGGGTAAAGAAGAGCAGCAACATATTAACAAATGTAATTCTTCTACTGTACAAAAAGTACTGGAAATTTGTTTGCATTCTGACAAATCCTTCTGCAGAATTTACATTTTGAACCTTATATAGTCTATTGTTTAAAGTCTGATGAGCTACAGAGCAAGTGACTCTAGGTGTTAAACAGTCCATTTGAAACATAATTGTATAGCGTGTCTTGTTTATGAAAAGTAAAAATCGCACAAACAATATTGTTAATTTCATGTCCACGAAAAAAAAACCCCAAAAAGTTAAAAGTATGATTGAATAAATAAAAATAAAATATATTTATTATCAGAGTTATTTCTTTTGGATCTTTTCATGCTTTGAATAATCAAGGCTTCAGATGTAAAAATGTTACATTTTAGTTTTTTGTTGGGAAAAACAAGACGCATAGAGACATTACTTGCTTGATCAGTGTCAACTTGAAGAAAGATTGACCTTTGAACATGAGTAAGTCTTGAATTTTGACTTTGAATAAACCTGACTTTGATATCTTAGAATAAAAATAGTTAGATCAAATGGTCGTGACTCAAACCTACTCCAATTTTTAATAAGCTTATCAATTGCAAGTTTAAGAGCAAGGTTAAACACATGTATTTACAAAGATATTTCAGTCACATAAAACAGTTAGCAATTTCAATTTAGATAAAAAGTCCAAGTTTTTAATTCAGCCAAGGGCTCAACAATGTTGTCTGTTGCATTTGTTTTGCTGTTGTAAGCTATGCGTGCAATGCTAAATTGAATCTTAAAGAGGGAGTTCTGTCGCTGATTGTCCGCCATCTTGCTTTTTTGCAAAACCTTAAATGAAAAATGCTGTATTTTCACTAGTTTTATTTTTTCAAAATAAAACATATACGTTGATGAAATATTACCGTTTAACACATACTGTATCATTAAACTTATCAACTTTGTCATGTTGTCCCATAGGAAAGCTTACCACACACAAATATAAAGTCATAAAAACATAACCTCAATAATATGTTTCACATGGATTGTGCAATAAGCATGTGTTAATGGCATATATCAGTAAACAGGAATGTCCTCAACCCTCTCTTTAGCATCTTCACAACATCACAGGCGTAACGAAAAGATTTCCATATCTTCTCCTTCCGCCCTTGACCTCAACCCTCGCATTTTCAGTGCTAAGATTTTAACGTACTGCAGGCTAAATGGATAAGCCAATCAGAAGACAGTTGTATTGCCTCTGTGACTGTGTCGATCGTCGCTTATTTTGAATTGGTTCCAAATGTAAACAGCTATTCCATAATTGGCTGTATGTTAGCAGATGGTAAGGGAAATAACTCGTGATCACAATAGGTGTCGCTGATTCGTTTACCACTTCTGGCTAGGTTGAAGGCAAGGTAAAAAATGGAGAGATCTCGATACATTTTCACCTTGCCGTGGGAAGATGTCTCTTTAGGTGCAGTACAACTGATGATTCCAACCAAAGCTCGCATCTTTCTTGAGATTTTCAACCTGAAATTATAAAATCATCCAAATCTTTTTGAGCTACAGAGCCATTGCCTCTATTTAAAAAAAAGTTATTCCATTTCAAGTTTGGGTTATAGGATAACATCATCTAACATGTGTCCATTTCCATTTCTCTATCCACAGACTGTCCTAGACGCCAACAGCCCGAGTCTGATGACGGTAGCAGTGAGACCACATGGGATCTTCGGCCCTAGAGACCTTCAGACTGTACCCACTATCGTGGAGATGGCGAGGAAAGGAAAAACTAAGTTCATCATCGGGTACGTCTGTACTGAATGTGTCAATATATATATCTGAGGAAGCAATTTTCTTACACCTTGTCTTTCGAATCGTTGTCATTGATAAAAAACATTTTCCAAGAAATAAGACAAATTTTATTATCCTTTTATCCAAATAATTTTTGAAATTCTAAAATCTTGGCTAAAAATATTCCAGAATAACTCACAGTATGAATATCACAGGGATGAGAGTGAGAGACTCAATTCAAGGGAGGTAACTGGAAACTGTGATATACTGTCTTGCCTTGTCTTTAATATCTCAACTGTTTTTTCTCTCTTTGATAAGTACTCCATTTATTTCATACTTTTCTGAATGTTTCAGTGACGGTAAGAATGTTGTTGACTTCACATACGTGGGAAATGTTGTACACGGACATATTCTAGCTGCTGAAAAACTGAGGGATGGATCAGAAGTTTGTGGAAAGGTATCTGGGCTATGTATTGTAGTTCAAATTACATGCTACTAAAATGTTCAAAATAAACATTAGATTCAAATAACAGATCCTCTCCAGCTATCAAGTGATTGTGACATCACAAGGGCCAATGTGACATCATCAATAGTGAACGGCATTTTGATACTTCAAGGAGCAGCACCTTCTTGCCTTATCTTTGTCTGATGAAGCCGCCCTAACGGGTGGCGAAACGTAACATTAAATCTATGGATTCTTTGATGTGTTACATTTATGTTTTGACGGTATATTTGATTGTGATAGTTTATCTCATGATAAATATATCATTTCTTTTTTGTGTATGTATCTCTGACCTTAGAATGTATCTTTTACAAGAAATTAAGGATTATGTAAAAATTTACATCAATATTTCCTGGCAAACATTACTATTTTGAAGAAAATTGCTGAAAATGTCATTTCATTATCTGTATTCCGTATCAATCTTACTGTTTTATGTTATCAAGTGTTTGTATTGTACAGACTTCTAATAAATAATACTCTCACATTAGATAAAAATTTCACCTTAAGAAAAGCTTTTAGTTCATATTTAAGTTAAACGATTTAACCCTACTCGCAACAAGTATGAATTCCTACCAATCGGCCACTGAGGAATGATTTTGCATTAATCAACCCAGCAGGTTAAGGGTCAAGAACCCTCCGTCAGCAGTTCTTCAACTCTCAGTTCTCCATGTTGCAGGCGTTCCACATCACCAACGACGAGCCGATCTTCTTCTGGACGTTCATGGCGCGGATCACGACAGGGTTCGGGTACCCTCCCCCGAGATTCAACCTGCCCTACCTCCTCATCTACATCCTGGCCCTCCTCCTGCAGTGGGTCTGCCTCCTCCTCAAACCCCTCCTCACCATCAAACCAACCTTCACTCCCATGAGGGTCGCCCTCGCCGGCACACACCACTTCTACAACTGCGGCCGGGCCAAGACGCTCCTCGGCTACAGACCTATGTACACACTGGATGAGGGCATCAGACTGACTATAGAGAGCTACCCCCATCTCATGAAGGCTGCCAACTCTTGATGTTGCTTCTTGTTAGAAACATCACTGTTTTATACACAGGGGAATCTATGAATATGTGTTATATATCTTGTATACAATGATTTTAAACTTGCTTTTATGTATAATAATCAAAACATTTGATACTGGTACTTTTTCAGGGATTTTGTAACAAACTACCTGTGAAGATATTCTTTGAGCTGTGATTTATCTAGATTAGAACCTTGACTTCTTAGTGAGAGTGAGGATTTACCAATCTTTGCTAAATAGATACCAATAAGTCCTGATTGGTGCCTTTTAGTCTTTGTTGCAATGATTAATGTTAGACATTAAGCCCCATATGATGATCCAATAGAGAGAGAGAACTGAACTTTTGTAAATTGATAAATAGAACAGGTTTAAGGATCATGGTTTGTTTCGTATACAAATACACGCAGTATGTGAAATCTAGATGTCTTCAGCAGGGTCTTCTCTTCAATTTTAAGGTTAAAAAATTTACCAAGAAAAATATGTTTAAAATACAATAATGGAGTGTTTTCTAAAACTAAGGGTACAGTGAACCTGAAAGCTAAATTCCTCACACTGACATGTATAGAATATTGATAGACATCTTTAGATTGTGTAATTTATACAAAACTCATTAAATGTGTTTTACATGTTATGGAAACTGACTTTGTATAATGTATAATTTATGAATATATTTTTGAATAAATTATTTTGCTTTCATTTTGTTTTATTATTTTTTGGTGGACTGTCCAAACCATATTAGAGACCAGATTAGCAATGCCTTATAATTTGATATGTTAGGGTTTACCTTGGAGACGATGTATTCAATACTTTATGCAATGGCTGAAGTTTTAGCTCATTAGTTCTAGAATAGGCCAGATGGGCATGGGTTGCTGTCCTGTCTTCTCTTCAAATTTGATATTTTCATCTTCTCCTCCAGAACCACTGCACCCAAACACTGCAATTTTGCTGAGAGGTAAATTGCACCTTGGGGATCAAAGTTTGTTCATTGGGTACTGAACCCCCTCAAATATGAGTGTGGCAGACATTTTACCATAAATCTGTAACAAACTTCTCAAAACCAGTTGGCATAGAAAGCTAAACTTTTAAGAATACCCTCAAATATTGGCGTGGCGTGGTATCTACACTGAAACCTTCTTTTGATCTAAGGAACTAGTAAAGCCAGTTCATCTTTTGTTAGATGGAGACTAAGATTTGTAAATATATTTGCCCTACTCTAACCTTGCGTGACAGAGGTTCAAAATAAAGTTGTTAGCTATTTTAGGTCTATGATGAATTGTTGAATGTAATAATAACAGTCTGTTCATGAGCTTTCAAACACATCCAATTTTATGTTGGTACACAACAAGAGTCATCAGAAGATGACATATCCCACCGGTTCCACAAAATTTGTAAAACACATCTTGTGTATCTACTACCGTACTTCAGTTAGTGGGTATTACAGATGCTGAGTTTCAGGTATGTTAAGGGTTTTAGACTTCTGCTCCAGAAGCAGTCACAATGAACAACAACCAACATCTCTCTCATGCTTCTATGGAAACAGAACAAAATTAATTTTTCAGAAAAAATCTGAATATATCAAAAGGCACCACTTCAGTTAGTGGGTAATACACATGCAAAGTTTCAGGAAGATATGATGAACGGTTTTGAGTTGTGCTCTGGAAACTAAATGATTACGGACGGACGGACAGACGGACGGGGCTATGACTATATCCCACGGTATTACATACCGGTGGGATAAAAAATAAGCAAACTATAGCTTATATCCTTTCTACTTGCAAGTGGCCAGGCATAGCACTCACGTGTCTGGGCTGTTCCATGTCCCTTCATCAGGTGAATGATGAACTTTTCACTTGTTATTTCTTTGTTAGAATGTAAAGGTCTAATTCTATAACAATTTAATTTTGTTTTGACATATCTTGACAAATATGCATTATAAATGATAAATTTGGTGACCAGGTAATGCCTTATTATTTGATGGATTAGATAAGGGCATTCCATTGCCTGCTTGGAGTGTTGAAAACTGAACCAGAACCAGATTATTCATACTAAGATCAATTTGAAAACCTCTCAGATACTGCAGATAATCTCAAAAAGGTATGCATGAGAATGCTTGATTGTGCGTCCTGTGTAATTGATACAAAGATAATGCAGGAAAACATTTGGTGTAGATCAAAAACTTTATTGCAAAGTGGGTGTAGTTTCTCTTTGGGTAAGACCAATTTAAAGGTACCGCCTTTGTGAAGTCTCTCAAGAAGCCCCATATGTTGTAAATGTCTCTCAGGAGGCCCCCTCTATTGTGTAGTGTCTCTCAGAAGGCCCACTCTGTTGTGTAGTGTCTCTCAGGAGGCCCCCTCTCTTGTAAAATGTCTCTTGGGAGGCCCCTTCTGGTGTGTTGTGTCTCTGGGGAGGCCCCCTCTGTCTGTCTCAGAAGGCCCCTCTGTGTCTAGTATCTCATACAGGAGGCCCCTCTTGTGTGTAGTGTATCTCTCGGGCCACTCTGTTGTGTACTGTCTCTCTCGGGAAACCCCCTCTGTTGTGTAGTGTCTCTCAGGAGGTTCTGCTGATGTGTAGTGTCTTAAGGAGGCCCCCTCTGGTGAGTAGTGTCTCTGGGGAGGCCCCCTCTGTTGTGAACTGTCTCTCAGGGGGCCCCCTCTTGTGTGTAGTGTCTCTCACAGGAGGCCCCCTCTGTTGTGAACTGTCTCTCAGGGGGCCCCCCTTTGTGTTTAGTGTCTCTCATGAGGGTCTGCTGATGTGTAGTGTCCTTCAGAAGACCCCCTCTGTTGTGTAATGTCTCTTTCATGAGGCTCCCTCTTATGTATATCTCTCTTAGGAGGCCTCTGATGTGTAGTGTCTCTCAGGAGGTTCTGCTGATGTGTAGTGTCTCTCAGACCTCCTCTCTGTGTAATGTCTTTCAGGAGACCCCCCTCTGTTGTGTATCTCTCTCAAGAGGCCCCCGTAGATGTGTAGTGTCTCTCGGAGGCCTCCTCTTGTGTGAAGTGTCTCTCAAGAGGCCTCCTCTTGTGTGTAGTGTCTCTCTCAGGAGGCTCTTTCGATGTGTAGTGTTTCTCAGGAGGCCCCCTCTTTTGTGTAGTGTCTCTTTCAGGAGACCCCCCTCTGTTGTATATCTCTCTCAGCAGGCCTCTGATGTGTAGTGTTTCTCAGGAGGTTCTGCTGAGGTGTAGTGTCTCTCAGAAGGCCCCCTCTGTTGAGTAGTGCCTCTCAGAAGGTTCTGCTGATGTGTAGTGTCTTTCAGGAGGCCCCTCTGTTGTGTAGTGTTTCTCTCAGGAGGCCCCTCTGTTGTGAAGTGTCTCTCAGGAGGCCCCCTTTTTTGCATAGTCTCTCAGGAGGCCTCAACTGTTGTGTAGTCTCTCAGGATGCCCCCTCTGTTATGAATTGTCTCTCAGGAGACCTCCTCTCTGTGTAATGTCTTTCAGGAGACCCCCTCTGGTGTGTTTTGTCTCTCAGGAGGCCTCCCCAATTTTGAAGTTTTTCTCTCAGGAGGCCCCCCCAGATGTGTAGTGTCTCTCAGGGGGCCTCCTCTTGTGTGAAGTGTCTCTCAAGAGGCCCCCTCTTGTGTGTAGTGTCTCTCTCAGGAGGCTCTTCCGATGTGTAGTGTTTCTCAGGAGGCCCCCTCTTTTGTGTAGTGTCTCTCTCAGGAGGCCCTCTCTGTTGTGTATCTCTCACAGGAGGCTTCTGATGTGTAATGTTTCTCAGGAGGTTCTGCTGATGTGTACTGTCTCTCAGAAGGCCCCCTCTGATGTGTAGTGTCTCTCAGAAGGTTCTGCTGATGTGTAGTGTCTCTCAAGAGGCCTCCTCTTGTGTGAAGTGTCTCTCGGGAGGCCTCCTCTCGTTTGTAGTGTCTCTCAGGAGGCCCCCTCTGTTGTGACCGGTCTCTCACGAGGCCCCCTCTTGTGTATAATGTCTCTCACTGGAGGCCCCCTTTTGTGTGTAGTATCTCTCTCGGGAGGCTCTTCTGATGTGTTGTGTTTCTCTCACGAGGCCCCCTCTAATATGCTGTGTCTCTCAGGAGGCCCCTCTGTTGTGTAGTGTCTCTTGGGAGGCCCCTTTTTTTGCGTAGTCTCTAGGAGGCCTCAACTGTTGTGTAGTCTCTCAGGATTCCCCCTCTGTTAAGAAGTGTCTCTCAGGAGGCCTCCTCTCTGTGTAATGTCTTTCAGGCGACCCCCTCTGTTGTGTATCTCTCTCAAGAGGCCCCCTCTTTTGGGTAGTGTCTCTCTCAGGAGGCCCCCTCTGTTGTGTATCTCTCTCAAGAGGCCCCCTCTTTTGTGTAGTGTCTCTCTCAGGAGGCCTCTGATGTGAAGTGTTTCTCAGGAGGTTCTGCTGATGTGTAGTGTCTCTCAGAAGGCCCCCTCTGATGTGTAGTGTCTCTCAGAAGGTTCTGCTGATGTGTAGTGTCTCTCAAGAGGCCTCTTGTGTGTAGTGTCTCTCGGGAGGCCTCCTCTCGTGTATAGTGTCTCTCAGGAGGCCCCATCTGTTGTGACCTGTCTCTCAGGAGGCCCCCTCTTGTGTGTAATGTCTCTCACAGGAGGCCCCCTCTTGTGTGTAGTATCTCTCTCGGGAGGCTCTTCCGATGTGTAGTGTTTCTCTAAGGAGGCCCCCTCTTATATGCAGTGTCTCTCAGGAGGCCCCTCTGTTGTGTAGTGTCTCTTGGGAGGCCCCCTTTTTCTGCGTAGTCTCTAGGAGGCCTCAACTGTTGTGTAGTCTCTCAGGATTCCCCCTCTGTTAAGAAGTGTCTCTCAGGAGGCCTCCTCTCTGTGTAATGTCTTTCAGGCGACCCCCTCTGTTGTGTATCTCTCTCAAGAGGCCCCCTCTTTTGGGTAGTGTCTCTCTCAGGAGGCCCCCTCTGTTGTGTATCTCTCTCAAGAGGCCCCCTCTTTTGTGTAGTGTCTCTCTCAGGAGGCCTCTGATGTGAAGTGTTTCTCAGGAGGTTCTGCTGATGTGTAGTGTCTCTCAGAAGGCCCCCTCTGATGTGTAGTGTCTCTCAGAAGGTTCTGCTGATGTGTAGTGTCTCTCAAGAGGCCTCTTGTGTGTAGTGTCTCTCAGGAGGCCCCATCTGTTGTGACCTGTCTCTCAGGAGGCCCCCTCTTGTGTGTAATGTCTCTCACAGGAGGCCCCCTCTTGTGTGTAGTATCTCTCTCGGGAGGCTCTTCCGATGTGTAGTGTTTCTCTAAGGAGGCCCCCTCTTATATGCAGTGTCTCTCAGGAGGCCTCCTCTGGTGTGTAGTCTCTAGGAGGCCTCAACTGTTGTGTGGTCTCTCAGGATTCCCCCTCTGTTAAGAAGTGTCTCTCATGAGGCCTCCTCTCTGTGTAATGTCTTTCAGGCGACCCCCTCTGGTGTGTTTTGTCTCTCAGGAGGCCTCCCTTATTTTTAAGTATGTCTCTCAGGAGGCCCCCTCTGTGTATAGTGTCTCACAGGAGGCCTCTCTGGTGTATAGTGTCTCTCAGGAGGACACCCTGATGTGTAGGGTTTCTCAGGAGGCACCCCTCCGATTTGTTGTGTATCTCTCAAGAGGCCCCTTCGTTGTGTACTGTCTGTCTTAGGAGGCTCCTCTGCTGTGTACGGTCTCTTTCAGAAGGCCTCCTCTGTTTTGAAGTATGTCTCTCAGGAGGCCCCCTCTATTATCGCTCAGGAGACCACCTCTGGTGTGTAGTGTCTCTCACAGGAGGCCCCCTCATGGTGTGCAGTGTCTCTCAGGAGGCCTCTCTGTTGTGCAATTACTCTCTTGAGGCTGCCGCTGTTGTGCAATGTCTCTCTTGTGGCTTCTCTGATGTGCAGTGTCTCCAGAGGCCCCTCTGTTGCGTAATCTCTCTCAGGAGGCCCCTTCTGTTGTGTAGTGTCTCTCTCAGAAGGCCTGGTAGGAATTGTCTCTCAAATGGCCCCTCTTTTATGCGTGTCTGTCTCAGGAGGTCCCTCTGTGTGTAGTATCTCATACAGGCGGTCCCTCTTGTGTGTAGTGTCTCTCCGGAGGCCCCCTCTGTTGTGTAGTGCCCAAAGAAGGCCCCTTCTGTTGTGTAGTGCCTCTCAGGAGGCCTCCTCTGTAGTGGAGTGTCTCTCAGGGAGTCCTCTCTTTGTGTTGTCTCTATCAGAAGCCCCTTTCAGCTGTGTAGTGACTCGCTTGTGGTTTGTCTCTTAACAAGGTCCAACCTGTTGTTGTTTTAGGGTCTTCTTAAGTTTTTGAGTTTTTGACTCTGGAGAACCCTCTTGTCTGTAGTACTCTCACTTCCGCCAAGATGGAGCTCCTCAACCCTTCAATATTCTTCTGAGCAAGCCGACCTGGACCTCAGTTCTTTCCACACCACCTTCTCCCTTCTCCCCATCTCAGTTTCCCTCCTTCTCCTTCCCGACCTTGAGTCCATGGACGATGTTCCTGGCCTGTTTGTCGGACTTGGCGACCTTGAAGGTCTTCTCAATGACCCGGAAGCCGTCTGCTCGACGCACGTGCAGCGGGTCCAGGACGAACTTGCTCTCCCGACGCGTCCAGACCACCGTCACCTCCACTTCCTCTTCCTTCTCGATCGCCGGAAGTGGCTCCTTGCGCACCAGCCCGAAGGCGGTCCTCTTCAAGTCCTTGGCTTGGATTGAGGACGGGTTGATCTTCGGACGTCTGAATCCCGCCTTCTTCTTCTCCAGTTTGCCGCTCAGCTTGCCGCTGTGGTCGATTGCCACCAGGATGGTTGTTTTATCCACAGGGTTCCACTTCTCGGGCAGTTTGAGGAACCAGCGCTTCAGTTTGGAGAAGCGGGTCTCTTTGGGTCGAACATTCTCCGGAGTCGGCCATGGAGCAACTCGGCTGTGCTTACATCCCATTATGGGGAGCTTGGTTGTTTAGTGGGTTGCTGTGGAAACACATTGATCAAATTAATATCAACTCACTATTATCATTTAACTTTGAGTTTTCAGATCTAACATTTACGAGTTGAAAACCTATAGTTTTCAAATTGTAATGAACTGAACTGTGAAATTTTTAAGGTTTAATGAAGACAATGGTGTGCATTAGTAATGTTTTCAGGTGGGATACGTGTGTAGAACTTGGATATTATATTACCCGTTTCATATATCAATAATTACATTATTACATCTATTGTCGACAATCGTTTGTAAACTGGGCTGTGATTGTATCGCTCGTACATATACGTCTGAAATATTAATGTTGAGGAACTTAAAGGAACATATTTCAAAAGAGAGGTCAGAATCGATTCATTATAGAAAACAGTAGAAACATGCATCTGTTAATCATAAATTTAAGTTTAGAATGAAGCGTATTCCAGTAAATGTTTTGAAGGAGCTATGAAGGTTTTTATTCCTTGGCTTGCTATGTTAAAATAATGAAAATAATATCACCATCCTCATCTTAAACAGTAAAGGTAAAGGGGGTAAAGGTACGCTGGGTAATCGTTGCAATACTTGTACTTGCATACTTGCAGTATGCGTTATACTCAAACATCCACTTGCACTATCAGAATTTTCTTCACTTCTTACAAAGTATATAGTCAGTTGTGTTTATTGTCATTGTCTATTTAGATACGTCAAACACGATACTTGTAACCTTGTAACTTATATGCAAACGTTACGTACATTATCAGAATTTTCTATAAGTGAAAATTATTTTTCTCTCTCACGAAGTTATTTGCAATGTATTTAAGGTTGAAAAAAAGAAATAAAAAAAAATTCTCCCTAAAATTTGGGGGGGGGGGGGGGGGGGGGGGGGCTCCCCCCCCCCCTGTTGCTACGGGCCTGTTAGACGATAAAAATATGTAATGTAAGAGATGAACACTAAATTTAGACTTCAATATTAGGAGAATGACTAACCGTTTCCTGACACTGTTTATATCATCGCGTGAGGTTAAAGGTGCATCCATTGTATTTCATAAACTTTTATTTGGCTTTAATACATGCCAACATACGATATGTGCTGATATCAGTTCAATTTATTTCACTTCACTTGCATATTCATCCCCAATCTCCAAATATATGAAAATTACTAGTATCCACTTATAATCGAGTAACATCATTATACTTGTGCAGAAACGGAATTACACGTTCCATTTACATGCACAGTAGTTATAAAACCTATTAAATATTATCAAGTTCAACTTTTATTTTAGTCTGTTGTAAATAAGTTTCCAAAATTACGTTTGACTAATTGACGCGCTCCACACGCGGTGAATTGTCCGGTTTTCGATCAGAAATCGACACTTTTACCTTTATATCCTCCGTATACTGAGTCGACTAAGATCAAAATGACAATTTTCGGCAACAGTCAGTACTTTTCGATAACATAACACAATTTATAACGTTTAGCATAATTATGTTACCCCAGACAACACAATGGATGTACCTTTAATAGCATACCATTTTAGAAGTGAAATTTGGACATGGGTCAAGGTTATTTGAAGTGGACGTGGGTTCGAATACCACAAGGAACTCGTCATGAATAAAAAGGACAATAATTTGTACTATTTCAAATAGTGTGATCCCAAATATAACAATGTTATTTTTGTTCATTATAAATATCCAAAGATCACACACATTTACAACTTTAAGTAAACGAAGATTGAAATATGAAGTTTATTCCAAATAGAAACTGGTTATAAATAATAGGGTAACGCTTTTAATCCAAATTTTCAATTTAATAGAACTTGCAATTGTAGTTGAAGCAAGGCATCGTCTAAAATTCACATGCCTTCATGGTACCAACCAACCATTATGCAGATCACTGAACGTTTCAATCATTGACACAATTCCTGCCAACTCAAAAGTGCTCGTGATAGGTACGTGCTGACGCATTGGTCCCTTCCTTCTAATAAGCTTGGCGAGTAAAATCAAAGTTGACTTAATATAATCACTTGAAAGGCAGAATCTTCAATTGTAGTGTTTAAACATGCTTCTGAATCATTGTATACAACTGTACGCAATTGTTAAAGGGGCAGTAGCACGTTTTTTGCACATTTTATGTTTTCAAATTTCCCATTTAAAATGAAAGTTTATGTCATTCATATTTACTCTAGAGGGTAAAACATTTTATAACACAAACTGATTATCCGTAGTGGTAATAACGATGTTGCGTATAAAGCAAAACTTGCATGGCGGCCATTTTATTGTGAACACATTTTATTATTTTGAATGACAAAAAGCGATTCCCATGGCTTTACAGAACCATGGACACTCATTTTTAACTTGATTTTCTGAAGAGAGAAGGGTGTTTTACTATTGGTGACATTATTTTTCAAATACATTTTATCGACTTTTTCAGCGGAAAAACGTGCTACTGCCCCTTTAAGACAGATAATATACGACTTATTATTACATCAAAATGGTCTCATATATATATGGACACACAATCAATGCACAACTATAAACTACATTACATGAACAATATATGACATGTACACATACATAAACAACATAACTATAACAACACACTAAACAGCACAATTTCCAGTCTCGATAAACGATCAATTAACGATTGGCATTAAAACCAGGAGCAAATTCTTATTCTTCACAATCTGGCGCTCATAGAGAAATGGAATGAATCTAACTCCACTAATTTTGCTGGCGGTACTAACTACTTTGAAAACAATATTCTTGTTGCGAACAGATAAACCTCCACATCAATTTTTTTTAAAATAGGTTGTATAACAGTTTGGTAAGAACTATTATGATTGATTTATCAGTTAACATTTTTCTTAAGCGCCGATGAAAATAGAGTCGCTTTTGACCTTTTTGTTCCTAAATGTAATCCACATTTTTTGAAAACAAGAGATTAGAACAAAAAAGACGCCAAGATATTTGTAATGATCAACTCTTCCAATTTCTGAAACTACAGCTATGTAAGCTACAGTGAAAGTTGACTACTAAAGAGTACCACAACTTCTAGTGTTACGATTTTACATACCTTTGAGAATTGTTACGAAGTTGAATTCAAACTAATACTGTTTCACTTGATGTCTCTCACGATTATATGTCCGCTTCAACAGAAGGACACGCGGCGACAATTTCCAGTCAGGCATCATGGAAGATACTGTAGGGTGTGGATATTGTTCTGTAATGGGTACTTTCAAAGAAACTAGTATACAATTCCATAGAGAGACCAAAATTAAGATACTGGCTGTAAACTAATATGAAAGTAGAGGCAGATACCTAAATCTTCCTTCACAGACAATGTACCATGAAACCCTGAAAAATCTAAGATGACATTAAGTTTTTAAATCGACCAAAATGATCAATAAAAGAAACTGTATCACGTCAAATTGGCGATTTCTTTCTTTACGCGTAAGAAAGATTGATTTGAATGAACCCGAAATTGAACCCAATTGAACTTGTTTTCCAAGCTTTAATCAAAATCAATAATTTATTTTCTCATACTCCTTCTTCTAGTTACTCAAAGTAAAATAAAAATCATATTTGAAATTGATTTAATGGTCTTTTGGTTCGTTGGTCAGTGTCAGCAAAACTATTTACGAAGAGATGTATACTTTTCATCGTATAGGCAGGTAATAAGTATTAGTTCATTAAATGAACAAATGCGATTTTATGGCATGCTCAATTTGTCACCTCCTGACACGTGATGGGTAGAACTGCTAATAGTGTTTGGCGGTATACTAAGTAGCTGGAGTTGAATATTGCGCCACATAAACGTCAAATACACAAATCTCAAATAGAAGCGGTGTTGATATTCAATAGTATAGTAAATTGGTCAACATGATGGCAAAATGGTGACAGCACTAGGATGGTTTTAGTACAATTAACAGATTGTTGTTGTGACTTCTCTTATTCACTTTCATGTTACATGTTTGTGATATATGGTTACAGATTGTACTTCATGCTTGTTCTTTTCAATGGAATCAACTACTTTTTCGCTTCCTTTGCTAACGAAGCTCATATTCAGGAGTTCAATGTCAATTATTTTCATTACTTTGAAGCCCTTGACGCATATAATTGTGACCTTAATTCCAATCACAGCAACCAAAAACCACGATCACTGAAGGCATGTACAGAACATGTACAGTCAGACGATCACGATCACTTCATCAACTATTTTTCACAAATTCTCTAAAAGAATTGAAGTAAACAACTAAGACTTTGCCCAAGTGATCATCGAACTTTAACAATTACGATTTAATTTTCCATTGCTTTTTACTCTTATTTAAATGTTATTATTTACATACTGCCTATATTTCTCTGTTTAACATAATGCTACCAAAGTAACTTGCCGATAACTTTCTCAATTTTTAACTTACCTACATTAGAAAAAATATAGGGATACCCTGATCTATGCATGAACAATGCTTACATGGAAGTTATGATTTGTTTGTGTCGATGGATTTAGATATTTCCATCAATCGATGCACTAACGTCTGTAATGTCCGATCAATATCACTGCATCTCATAAGTTTATGAACAGATTGTATGATATTCATTTTCGTCAGGTGTGATACAGAATTATCAACCTACCAGCCATATAACGTGATACTTGAAACGACCTTTCTAAACCGTATCACCCGGTACCGAGGGACTTAAAACATTGTAAGTCCCTCCAAGAGGGTTCACACGGACAGTTAAACCCTGGCAGAAGGAATTTCAATGATTGTAAACCCTGATATATATGTAAAGATGACGACTTGAAAGTAAAGGTCTGAAGGAACTATCTTTCTAAACTAAATTAATTAATTTAATTAATTTAACTTAATTTCTCAAATAAATGACAGCATATGAATAGTAAGTGCGTCTCGAACCGTACCCAATGACACCTGTAGTACGTGAGCTAGCGCTTTAGTCTACTGCGCCAACGAGGCAGATGAGATTACACGGTACAAAAGCAACTTACATGTGTATAGCGCGGCTGTAAACACGAATTTTATGAACCACTCCATTTACCAGGGATCCTCAACATAAAGCGATAAAAGCCTGTTTTACACTTTAAAACGGTTGATAATATAGAGAAACTATTTTACCTCGGATATGGTAAGGTTGTAGAGCCTGATCGTCAGGAAAAACCCTCGGATGCTTCGCAGGGTCAGGGTCCACAACCTTACCATATCCTCGGTATCATGGTTTCTCCTTATGTTATCGCAATATAGTACACCCTGTATGGAGAAACCTTTCTCATATAAATACGACTCGTAAAGATATTATATTTGGGACACTTGAAAAAGTAATGAAAGGAATCCTCATAGTCATGTGAGCAGGAACAAGATGCGTTATCAGAAATGAAACGATTAATATGAGGTTAAATAGGCTGGAGAGCATTCTGTATAAGTGTTTCCCACCATGTTTGAGATGCTCGTAGAAAATGTTGTCAAGGTCACATGCTTTGTTGCTTTTTAAGCTTTTGCATAGAATTTTCATCTCCTTCTGCGTTGTGGGTTCGAAAGTGGTAGATTTCCTACATTGCTGTTGGTTGAGTCTTATCTCGGCGACACGTTTTTCTATTGCCTGCTAAAACCCTGCATCAAAGTGGGAATAACTTGCTTTCAATGAAACTCGAGCAGCGGCTTAATACACGATAAGAAGCCGAATTCATGCGCCAAATTTACAAGTATTCCAGTTACATGTTCCACTGAACAGTACCAACCAATACCTGTCTCCTTGTCTGCTATATACGTTTTCAAAATTACGTTTTTAACAATTGTAGTGCGCCAGCCGCGGAACATTGTCCGGTTTTCGATAACAATCACGAATAAACATCTTATAATGTATCTATACTGAACAAATTGGTACTAAAAGGCTTATTTTCGACAACAGTCGACACCCTGGTAACTTTTGACCTATCTTACTATAATAACATACGGAGTGTCCCTTTAAATCGAACACTGTATGCCTTGATTAGATTTTTGAATTATCTAAAAGAGGGAACCTTTTAACATTTTAAGGAAGATTATTCCTCATTTTTATTGCATCTGGCAAACAAGAGTTTGCATAATTATTAGTTTTGCATCTGATAGTCTGATAGTTTTCGTTATTTCTGAGGTTGTAATTGTTATCGTCTGATACATTTCCTGGAATACGACACAAAGATAGTTTTGAATTATATCGTTTGCCAGTTTATACAAGGAAGTTAGTTTCGTTTTTTCTCTTCTTTTAGCTAAAGAGGTCTGATTTGTATTATAATGTTATTAATTAAGTAGTTCCGTATTGGCCCAATTACAGGTCCGAGGTCCGTTGTATTGGCCCGAGACGAAGTCGATGGCCAATACAACGGACCGAGGACCTGTAACTCGGCCAATACAGAACTACTTAATTAATGACAATTTTATTAATTAACTTCTTTTCATTCTATTTAAACAACACTAGACATCTCATTTATATATTGAAATAATAATTATAAACAAAATTGGTGAATAAATAGCACGGGTAAAAGTTGTGAAGCGACAGCTTCGGGCTTTCACCAAATGTGCAACTGCGCATGCTCAGACTCATATTGGCCCAGTTTGTTTCGTATTGGCCCAGTTTTTCCCGTATTGGCCCAGGTTCCCGTATTGGCCCAGTTGTCGAATCATATAGTCTAGGCCGTAAATGCCGTATACGTGCCATAACATTGATAGTTAAATAATAATTCGGCATATAGTTTCGCATGACTCGTATAACAGCATCACATATTGTACGTAAGACGTCGAAAAGAAGTGTTCTAGTGACATGAACTGTTCGTTTGTACAGTGGTCCCCAGATGGCTGCAATAATCAAATAAAGGCAGAACGATTTGTATTATTTTCGAGTTTTGCGTGACAATCTGACAATCTGACAATCATAGAGAGGCGTGTCGTCTGCAAAGAGACGTACGTTACTATGTCGTTTACGTAAACTAAGAATAAAAGAGGTCCCAGGACTGATCCTTGAGGTACACCGACTATAACAGGATGTATTCTATTCTATATGCAATGGCTCTAGTGTTAACTCGGTTCTACTAAGAAAAAGGCCAGATGGGCATGGGCTGATGTCTGTCTGGCTTTTGTTCACATTTTATATTTTCATCTTCTCCTCCAGAACCACTGCACTGAACACTGACATTTTGTGGAGAGATAGACTGCACCTTGGGGTTCAAAGTTTGTTCATTTGGTCCCCCAAATAGGAGCGTGGCATTTCACCTAAAATCTGTAAAAAAAACCTTCTTCTCCAAAACTAGTTGGCACAGGAAGCTAAAATTTTAAGAATACCCTTATATATTGGCTTGACATGATGTCTACATTGAAATCTTATTTCGACTTCTTTCAAACGCATCCAATTTCATGTCGGTAGCACAAAAATAATTCAATATAGCTTATCATTTCTCCTTTCCCAGGCATAGCACTCTGATTGTATTGCACAATGTAACAGGGGCTGTCATGGCTGTAGCACGGTTTTCGTGTAAATAAAGTGATAACTCGAAAAGTAATGATAACCAACAGTTAAACACCCTTCGCTCTTCGGAAACCAGGTAAAAAGAGTGTTCATGGCTTCGTTAAGCAATGGCAATCATTTTTGTCCTTCAAAACAATACAAAGTGTTCACATTAAAATGGCCCTCATGCAGTTTTTTGCCTATTACGTGACATCGTGACACTACAGATAATTGATTTGTAATGCAATGTTTTACCCTCTAAAGTAACTATAACTGACATGAACTGTCAATATAAATTACTATTTGGAAAAAGTAAAATTTGAAAATAACGTGCTACAGCCCCTTTAACATATCTTGACCGATGTGGATTAAAATTTTTATTATATGACAAGCAGTGAAATACTGGGATTTATCAGTGAAATAAACTGTCTATCAAGCTACAGTGAAAATAACTTATATTTTCACTGCGAACGGTGACTGATATAATTATAAGATAAATAGTTGCGTTTGTAAAATTTCCGGGATTCATTGCTATTCAACACCCGCAAATTCAGTTTAAAACCGACGGCGTTAGCCGGAGGTTTTAAACGCTGAAATTTGCGGGTGTTGAATAGCAATGAATCCCGGAAATTTTACAAACGCAACTATTTATCGATATTGTAACATGACCGTTAGTTTTCAGGCCTTTTGAAACGAACTCTCTTTTTGCGTACCTATCTCTGAGACGAAAGGACTTTGCGACTGTTCCATTTTTGTAAGAGGTGTGGTCAGGTCAAAGCAAATGTAAATACTCGGCGTAATATATGTACATTAGCAACAATTTACACATAAGCTCAAACAGTGTTACTCAACTATGTTCACTTCACAATATTCACGTATCCTTTTAGATGACGATAAACATTTATCTACGACATCAACACAGTAAAATACCTAGGAACAAAAAATCTTAAACTTGCCCTAACCCATTGTGACAATGACGCTAGCATTGTGACGTCAAAACGGTTGCTCACTATGACGTCATGCCATGGCAACGGCATTCGGTAAACACAACCGCATGGACGAAGGCGTCAAACTTGGACAAATCTTACTTGTTAAAAACATTTTAGTTACTTGAAACTAATTAATTTTGAGAGTTATTTGTGACCTATACTGCTATACACAAGTAAGAAAATGACAATGCCACCTGTCAAATTTGAGAAAGGAGCAAATATTAAGAGAAATAGAAAAAATAAATTTTGAGTCGGGCCGAATCTTGTGAACACGATGTATATGTTCGCGGTGATTCGCCCCAAGTAATTTGCGGGTATTCATTGTAATTCAACATAGGCAAATCAACCAATCAGAATCAAGGATACACCGAAATTATGTTACAATTTGCCGTCATAAAACAATGCTCTCGTGCGGCGTTTTGGCTTATGACGTCACAGTGTTACTGTGGTGACGGGCTGTTCCCAGCGGCCGCTTGGCGTGAAAACGACCCTTTTCGGACCTAATTACATGGATAATATCATATAATAAATAGAATATCCGTCAATTCTTGACAAATACCATGTTTATCTCATCTCGTGAGGTAGAAAAGTTATATATTTTCACTCGTGGCTGCGCCACTCGTGAAAATATAACCTTTCTACCTCACTCAATGAGATAAACATGGTATTAGTCAAGAAAAGACAGATATCCTCTATATATACTTGGTGACTAGGTAATACCTTATTTGATAGAAATATTAAATAAGGTGCTTGGAGTGTTGACAACTGAATCAGCTCCACATGCTGCAAGAGTGATAGTTAACGCTTTTCAGTGCGTTGTTTTGATGTGAATAGAAATTGGAAAACACTTTCATTCATACTAAGATACAAAATCTCTTAGATTCTGAAGATAATGTCAGAAAGTATGTATAAGAATCCGTGTATGACTGTGCACCCTGCATACTTGTTACACAGATAATGTAGAAAACCAGTTGGTGTGAATTGATAATTTTATTGCAATCAAAGTGGGTAATATATGTAATCTGGGTTTGAATACATGTGTAGTTATTCTTTGGGTAAGGCCAATTTAGGGGTACCTCTGTTGTGAAGTCTCTCTCAGGAGGCCCCCTCTGTTGTGTAGTTATCTCTCAAAGGAGGCCCCACCTGTTGTGTGTTTATCTCAGGATGCCCTCTCTGTCTCTCCGGAGGCCCCCTCTATTGTGAAGTGTCTCACCAGGAGGCCCCCTCTGTTGTGAAGTGTCTCTCTCAGGAGGCCCCTCATTTGTTTTGTGTCTCTCAGAAGACCCACTCTGTTGTGTAATGTCTCTCAGGAGGCCTCCTCTGTAGTGTCGTGTCTCTCACAGAAGGCCCCATATGCTGTGTAGGTATCTGAAAGGATGCGATGCCCCTCCGATGTGTAGTGTCTCTCAGGATGCCCCTCCGATGTGTAGTGTCTCTCAGGAGGTCCCCTCTGTTGTGTAGTGTCTCTCAGGATGCCCCTCTGATGTGTTGTGTGTCTTAGGAGGCCCCCTCTGTTGTGTAGTGTCTCTCAGGAGGCCCCCTCTGTAGTGTACTGTCTCTCAGGAGGCCCCTCTGTTGTGTAGTGTCTTTCAGGAGGCCCCCTCTGTAGTGTACTGTCTCTCAGGAGGCCCCTCTGTTGTGTAGTGTCTTTCAGGAGGCCCCCTCTGTAGTGTACTGTCTCTCAGGAGGCCCCTCTGTTGTGTAGTGTCTTTCAGGAGGCCCCCTCTGTAGTGTACTGTCTCTCAGGAGGCCCCCTCTGTTGTGTAGTGTCTCTCAGGAGGTTCACTCTGTAGTGTACTGTCTCTCAGGAGGCCCCCTATGGTGTGTAGTGTATCTTTCAGGGAGCCTCTCTGTTGTGTAGTGTCTCTCTCAGGGACCCCTCTGTGTGTAGTGTCTCTCAGGAGGCCCACTCTGTAGCGTAGAGTCTCTCTCAGCAGGTCTCCTCTGTGTGTAGTTATATCCCAAGAGGACCCCCTCTGTTGTGTAAGTGTCTCTAAGGATGCGATGCCCCTCCGATGTGAAGTGTCTCTCAGGATGCCCCTCTGATGTGTAGTGTGTCTCAGGGGGCCTCCTCTGTGTGTAGTGTCTCTCTCAGGGGGCCCACGCTGTGAACAAGTGTCTCTCAGGAGGCCCCTCTGTTGTGTAGTGTCTCTCAGGAGGCACCTCTGTTGTGTAGTGTCTCTCTCAGGAGGCCCCTCTGTTGTGTAGTGTCTCTCAGGAGACCCCTCTGTTGTGTAGTGTCTCTCTCAGGAGGCCCCTCTGTTGTGTAGTGTCTCTCTCAGGAGGCCCCCTCTGTTCTGTAGTGTCACTCTCAGGAGGCCTCTCTGTTGTGTACTGTCTCACGGGAGGCCCCCCTCTGTTGTGTAGCGTCTCCCAGGAGGCCCTCTCTGTTGTGTAGCGTCTCTCAGAGGAGGCCCCCAATGTTGTGTAGTGTCTCTCAGGAGGCACCTCTGTTGTGTAGTGTCTCTCTCAGGAGGCCCCTCTGTTGTTAAGTGTCTCTCAGGAGGCCCCTCTGTTGGTAGTGTCTCTCAGGAGGCCCCTCTGTTGTGTAGTGTCTCTCAGGAGACCCCTCTGTTGTGTAGTGTCTCTCAGGAGGCCCCTCTGTTGTGTTGTGTCTCTCAGGAGGCCCCCTCTGTTGTGTAGTGTCTCTCAGGAGGCCCCCTCTGTTGTATAGTGTCTCTCAAGAGGCCCTTTCTGTTGTGTACTGTCTCCCTCAGGAAGCCCCCTCTGTTGTGTAGTCTCTCTCAGGAGCCCCCCATATATTGTGTAGCGTCTCTCAGGAGGCCCCCTCTGTTGTGTAGCGTCTCCCAGTAGGCCCCCTCTGTAGTCTAGTTTCTCTCAGAGGAGGCCCCCTCTGTTGTGTACTGTCTCACAGGAGGCCCCCTATGTTGTTTACTGTCTCACAGGAGGCCCCCTTTGTTGTGTAGTGTCTCTCACAGGAGGCCCCCTCTGTTGTGTAGTGTCTCTCTCAGGAGGCCCCCTCTGTTCTGTAGTGTCACTCTCAGGAGGCTTCTCTGTTGTGTACTGTCTCACGGGAGGCCCCCCTCTGTTGTGTAGTGTCTCTCAGGAGGCCCCCCTCTGTTGTGAAGCGTGTCTCAGAGGAGGCCCCTCTGTTGTGGGGTGTCTCCGAGGAGGCCTCCTCTACTGTGTAGTGTCTCTCAGGAGGTCTCTCTGTGGATAGTGTCTCTCCCAGGGGGACCCCGCTGTTAACAAGTGTTTCTCAGGAGGCCCCCCTCTGTTGTGTACTGTCTCTCAGGAGGCCCCCTCTGTTGTGTAGCGTCTCCCAGGAGGCCCCTCTGTTGTGTACTGTCTCACAGGAGGCCCCCTCTGTTTTTGAGTGTCTCTCGGGAGGCTGCCTCTGGTGTTGGGTGTCTCTCAGGAGATCTATGTGCGTTGTCTCTCTCAGGGGCCCTCTATGGAGTGTCTCTTTCATAAGCCCCCTCAGATGCGCTGCAGTGACTCGCTTGTGTTGTGTCCTGGGGTCTTCATAAGTTTTTGAGTTTTTGACTCAGGAAAACCCTCTTGTCTTTAGTACGCTCACTTCGGCCAGGAAGGAGCTCCTCAACCCTCAACCCAGTTTCTTCTGACCCAGCTGACCAGGGACCTCCACCTCAGGAGGCGCCCTCGGCTGTGTGGTATCTCTCAGGAGGCGCCCTCGGTTGTGTGGTATCTCCCAGGAGGCCCCCTCCGCTGTGTAGTATCTCTCAGGAGGCCCCCTCTGTTGTGTACTGTCTCTCAGGAGGCCTCTCTGGTGTGACGGTCTCTCAGGAGACCCCACCTTGTGTGAAGTGTCTCTCAGGAAGCATCTCAGTTGTGTAGTATCTCTCAGGAGGCCTCCTCTGTTGTGTACTATCTCTCTCAGGAGGCCCCTCTGACGAGTACTGTCTCTCTCAGGAGGCTTCTCTTGTTTTGGAGTGTCTCTCTCAGGAGGTCCCCTCAGCTATGTAGTGACTCAATTGTACGGTGTCTCTTTGACAAGGTCCTGTCTTTTGTTAAGGGTGTTTATTCTTCTTTCTCAGGAGAACTCTCTTGTTTGTAGTGCTTCTCACTTCGGCCCTTCAATATTCTTCTGACCCAGCCGACCCGGACCTCAGTTCTATCTCTCGGAGTCCTCTCTGTGTGTTGTCTCTATCAGAAGCCCCTTTCAGCTGTGTAGTGACTCGCTTGTGTTTTGTCTCTTAACAAGGTCCATCCTGTTGTTGTTTTGGGGTCTTCTTAAATTTTGAGTTTTTGACTCTGGAGAACCCTCTTGTCTGTAGTACATTCACTTCCGCCAGGAAGGAGCTCCTCAACCCTTCAATATTCTTCTGAGCCAGCCGACCTGGACCTCAGTTCTTTCCACACCACCTTCTCCCTTCTCTCCTTCTCAGTTTCCCTCCTTCTCCTTCCCGACCTTGAGTCCATGGACGATGTTCCTGGCCTGTTTGTCGGACTTGGCGACCTTGAAGGTCTTCTCAATCACCCGGAAGCCGTCTGCTCGACGCACGTGCAGCGGGTCCAGGACGAACTTGCTCTCCCGACGCGTCCAGACCACCGTCACCTCCACTTCCTCTTCCTTCTCGATCGCCGGAAGTGGCTCCTTCCGCACCAGCCCGAAGGCGGTCCTCTTCAGGTCCTTTGCTTGGATTGAGGACGGGTTGATCTTAGGACGTCTGAATCCCGTCTTCTTCTTCTCCAGTTTGCCGCTAAGCTTGCCGCTGGGGTCGATTGCCACCAGGATGGTTGTTTTATCAACAGGGTTCCACTTCTCGGGCAGTTTGAGGAACCAGCGCTTCAGTCTGGAGAAGCGAGTCTCTTTGGGTCGAACATTCTCAGGAGTCGGCCATGGGGCAACTCGGCTGTGCTTACATCCCATCGTCTGTATAACTCGGGTGTTTATTGGGTTCACTGGGATTTGACTGTTGGGAAAAAATATTGATTAAATTAACAACAATTCACTTTTTTCATTTAGCTTAAAAATATTCTCGATAAACATGTGAATTATTTACTGAAACATATATGTGACGTAAATAGTGTTTGGCTCGAATACCATAGTGTATTAAAGTTCACGAATAATGCATTTTTCACAAGAATGACAGATTATTACCTCTATGTACATTATAAATCGGAATCAATTGAGCATAAAATTGAGACAATATACTCTTGCAATTGATTATTAAAATGAGTTTATCTACCCAATTTAACAGAGAATGAAAAATACCTTGACTCATATTGGCTCAAGCATTAAACAATCCAAAGTTTTTCATTTTCATTTTTCAGACCTAAATTGTATGTTCTCGGTCAATGAAAAGTTGACAACCGTCCAAATTGTTATGAAGTTGAGTAATTTGTGGATTAATTTTAAAAAAGCTGTACCCGCCCCTATTTATGAAAAATACTCTGCTAATGGGAGGCCGCGTGTGTATAACTTGGATCTAGTCAGTTCTATATTATACGTTTCATTTATTCTATTCAACTAATCATTACAAACATTATAACATCCATTTTAGAAAATGGTTTGTAAATTGATGATATCGCCCGAATATATTGTACGTCTGAAAGGTTAATGTTGAATAATTTCTTACTTTGAAGTTTATCCGGATTCCCGAACGTTGGTTAGTTGAGAGAACGGTCATGTGATTAAAATCATAAGGTTGATTGAATAACATAATCTCAATTTCATACTACCTTCTCAATTGTTAAAATAAATTAAAAACATCAATAAAAGATCGCGCATAAATGTTTGCTGTCTAGCTAAGCGAGTCACAAGGCCTATTACGGTATGGCCTATATCAAGCTCGCCTCGTTCACGGGAGTTTGAATCCACACGAACTCGATATCGTAATCAAAACGTAGGTAAAACGTAGGTTAAAAATACCTACCCCCTATATAATATACGCTATGTAATATAGGGGGTAGGATTTGTTTTATCTACGTTTTAATTACCTATGTTTGAATACCGCTTTCGTTCATTTCCAGTGCAAACACACACACTGACATTCAATTCTTAAGGAAAGGGAGTTAAGCATAGGTCCGTTGTAGAAAGCATTAAAGCATTTATCTGTTAATAATCTGAGTTAAGGTGAAAATGAAGCATATATTCCGGTATGTTTTGAAGGAACTATGGATATTTGAATCCCTTAGCTTGTAATGTTCAAATAATGAAAACAATATCACCAACTTATCCTTTAAAGGATAAAAAAAACCATAATGCATGTAATGTAAGACATGAACACAAAATTTAGACTGGAATATTTAGAGGATAGCTGTCTGTTTCATTTTGTTTTTGTAAATGTAAGGAATGAACCTATGAAAATAAAATTTAAAGAAAGAACTTTAAATATACGTGTACCGTATTTTCTCTAATAGAACCCGGGCCTCCAATACAACCCGGGGGGTAAGAGGTGCTGAGGTAAATACAACCCGGGTCTCTATTAGAACCCAGGCTTTACGTTGACTGAATACCCCGTGTTGCAATATAAAATAGTTATACACTCGTTTGTTTTTAGAAATATTGGTGTGACCATGAGAGATTCAGCATAACAGGTCAATGATAACAAATATCCGTCTTGTTCAGTTAATTTTCCTTTTACAATAAGTCACCCCAAGAAGAGTATAAACGTCAATTCATGTCTGAAAAAATATAACCCGGCCTCCTGAACGAAATAGAAATCCGGGGACAAATTAGAGGAAATACGGTATGTTAATTTTTTACATTTCTTACATTAAATCAGTTTGACAACAGTCTACATAGACAAAATACATGTTTGCAACACACAGGTTCAAGTGACCTAAAGCCAGACAGACAGCGATAGTCTAGACCATGTTAAACTACTATAAAAGAGGTGGTGCTAGTAAACAGACGTTTAAGTTGTACAAAAAGTGAACTGCTTTTTGACAATACGATTTTTATCGCATCGAGTGTGGTAAAAAGTTTATATTTTCATGAATGGCGCTCGCAAGGATTAAAAACATTTACAACTTAAAATAAACGTAGATCCAATTCAATAGAGTAACACCTCTAAATCCACATTTCCAATTGAATCACACTAAACTGTGTAGTTGAAGCAAGACATCGTCTACCATTCATACGTCTTCATGGTACCAGCCAACTACGTGTAATATGCACATCACTGAGGCTATATAAAAAAAATCACGATCATTGGCGCATCACTTTTATTGTGCGTGTGACAGCTTTTTATTGTCCTTTAAAAAAATAATTAAGAATTTGTAGCATCGTTTTGGGCAAATCAAAGAATCCATTTGTCCAAATATATGATATGCAGGGACGAATTATGCTTCGGTTTTGTATACTACCACATCCAAATTATATTTTCGTTATTATTTGTTTTCCAACAAAAAAAATAAAAATAAAAATAAAGTCTTATTCCCCTCGTCACTTTTGAAAGAAAATGTGCCCGAGATACATTTAACTTTTTAATGCTGTCTCAACGATTCCATCATTGACACAAATCTTGTCTACTAATGACATACGTGCCGACACGTTGGTCCCTTTCTTCTGTAAGTTTGGCGAATCAAATCAAGATTGACTTCATGTTAGTTGTAAAGCAGTATTTACAATGTAATGTAAACAAAGGAACCTGAATCGCTGTGCACAACAACAAACGTTTTGTGGCGCTATTTAAGCTACAGTGAAAGTTGACTACTAAAAACCACCAACACTTCTAGTGTTACGATTGTACATACCTTTGAGAAGTGTTACGAAGTTGAATTCAAACTATAACGCTGTTTCACTTGATGTCTCTCACGATTTTACGTTCGCTTCAACAGAAGGACTCGCGGCGACTGTACATTGCTATGTGTGACGTAACAGACGTCTAGTCTGTCTATGACGTCACAATGTGTCATTTTACGCACATAGAGCAAGGAGCTTTTACCCCTTCATTTTATTGTCCAAAGTATATATATCCAGAGCTCTAACATATTGAGAAAATATTCCTCTTTGAGAATAATCAAATATAAAGGGTTAATTTTATTAAAAGAATACAATGTTTGTTCCACACCCGGAGGCTGAACCCACGATGTCTATGCCAGTATATTAAAGGGGCAGTAGCACGTTTTTTGCAAACTTTATTTTTTCAAATTTCCCATTTATAATGATAGTTTATGTCATTTAAATTAACTTTAGAGGGTAAAACATCTTATTACACAAATCAATTATCCGTAGTGGTAATAACAAAGTTGCGTATAAAGCAAAAATTGCATGGCGGCCATTTTATTGTGAACACAATTTATTATTTCGAATTACAAAAAACGATTCTCACGGGTTTACAAAACCATGTTAACTCATTTTTTAACTTGATTTTCCTAACAGAGAAGGCTGTTTTACTATTTGTGACATTATTTTACAAAAACATTTCATCAACTTATTCGAGCGAAAAAACGTGCTTCTGCCCCTTTAATTACAGTATATGAACAAATGCCCGTCCGCCAGGTCGGAACCTGGTTGGCCCGAACTGTTAACCTTTTGAGGTTTTTCTATCATTTTGCCATTTAAATTTACAAAAAAGTCCTTTTTGGGCTGGCTTAATTTAAAGCTTATTTCATATCTCTGGAAATAAGTCATACCCATTCCGGGCCGTCGGGAGCGCCTTATTCTACAGAATATCTTGACCCGATCGGGATTGAATTTCTTTGCCCAGTGATAAATTTCAATCGACTCTTGGAATATTATATTTACTCAACTATTATCATCGTGTGCAGCCTGTACATACCATAGCAATGATATTCTCCAAATAGTCAGTAAATGTAAGAAGCGAGCAGAGAACTTTCCGCCAATCGGCGGCAAGTTGTAATTCTTCTCGTATTGAAAGATGAGATTTGCAATCTAGCAAAATTCCATTCTAAACATTTAATGTTAAGAGATGAAAGTCATGGATTTCGTAATTTAAAATACTGATATTGTATTATTGACAATTTCTGTGAATAAAATATTGTACGTGTTTATGCAGCTTACGAAGATTGCCGTGCAAGATGTTTTTATGCAACCATTAATGGAGGGCGACCGTAAGCCATCCTTTTTTGTTCGATCTCAAAATAATCCGTCGGAATGATGTCTGAGGTAGTTGCCAGGTTACACAACTCCGAGTGAAATAACAACCACATAGTGACAATAAAAACAATATCTGATAGCGATACTGTGGCTCCATGTTTTGACATCTCATCCAAGCGTGCATGTTCATTGCCTCGTGTTGCACGTGCGGCATGATCTCCCCGTGGTTTCCTTGTGTAGCTTCAATACATCGGAGAGTACAGCACCGCGCCAAAAGTGTTGCAAAAATTGCAGTTTTCCCAACAAGATCCTGTGTTGTTTTAGTGTAGCAAAAATAATTTTCATGATTGTGATTGTAATCTAATATCTTGAGATTATGTGTATAATTTTCAAATTCATTAATTTTGAGCATGGTTTTAGAAAACGGAAAATTATAGACTGGATATGTGTACTGTAACGTAACTTCCCCTTTGCCACAATTATGTAAGCAGACCTAAAGGCCAGAAAAAATGGACTTAATTACTGACGTCAGTAATCATTCAACTGTTTTGTTAAATAATGTTGTATCCATTATCAAAAATTGTGTAAGTGTGGTTTAGAGTTTCTGTTTTCATGTCAATATTTTGATAATTGAGACAATTAAAATTATCTATGCTACACTGAAATAACGCGAGCTTTTGGGGAAAACGGCGATTCTTGCAACACTCTTAGCACAGTGCTGCAGATCAAAGATGAAAAAAATGGCGCTGTAGCACGATTTTCTTACTGAAATATAGTGCCCTCACAAAAATATAAATAAGTGTTACTAGTTGCTAAACAATACTCATAAATCAATAAAAAAAATAGTTCTAAAACGAATATTAATGTACATGGTTCAGTTATGCACTTTTCCAGGCCTTTTACATCATTTATTATTATTTTTTTTACTATACTTGGACCTCTCTTGGAATTGGGTCCGCCAATGCTGTATAAACAGAAAGAAACTACACTTTCTTTTACAATAATTTATTAACGTGAGGCATAACTTGTGATTAGGTCCTTATTCGCGTATAGCCCTCTGTACCGGGCAGCGGAACCTCAAAATACGTCAGCTTGATGAAGGGTTCGACCATAGGCAGGAACCAGTACTCGAAGTTGTAGAAGAAGTAGAATCTGTGGGTTTGATAGACCTCTTCATAAGCTGCCAACAGATTTTCAAACAACTTGCCCATCTCTTGGTGCGACTGGAAGTGGCTGTAGAAATTGATAATGTCTTGCACTAGAGTCTGGTTTGCGCCAGTTCCGAATACAACCGAGGCGTTGCCGAGGTACTGAGGTTCCTGGCTGTACAGGTGTATACGCGTGTAGTTCAGATGGACGCTACTGTTAAACTTCACGCCGATGTCCCCCATCTTCTGAAATGCTCTCAACACAAAGCTGGCGCAGTCGAAGGAATCAAACCACATCTTGCCACCTGATTGATGTGAATACATAGAACAAAGAACATATATGTTAGAGATCATGGTATTGTATAAGTGAGGTTAAATATTTCATTTAATTTCTGACTTACTTGTTCTTCTTATTGAAATACGGATTGGGGAGAGAGAACGAAGCAACTGATGTTGTGTCGCTTCTATATCTTACTAATAAGATGTTGCACCTTAATGATTCTAATATCTGATGTTTCAATAGCAGCAACGACAAAGTATGAAAACTACAGGAAAACAACACAATCAAAACCACAGTACTAAGCAAATAAACAACAGGAGCAATTTTCATTAAAGTAAGGATTCCGTATATTCTTATGGTAACTTGGGCTTCTTCGTCGTCTGCATTATGTTTCGTGGCTTAATATGGACAGTATATGTCCCTGAAAGTGATATGTTAGGCATTGGTCACTAATGCAGGAAGGAATCAGTGTTTGACACTACTGGTAGGTGAGGTGAGGTGAGGTGAGGTGAGGTGAGGTGAGGTGAGTATTTCCCTTACATCGCGACTGCTAGTACTATTATTTCAGGGAGAAAGCCCTCCAACACCAGTGTGCCTGCGGTGGAACTTGCGAGCATTGGTTGGAACTAGCGAACCATGGATGGTACTGCACTGAAATTCAGTGTTGCATTACACCCAAACCTTACTGCATGTAGAACAGTTCTCAAAAGCAGACAAAGTTGCCTAGCCCGTGGCGGAATTCGAACCTCGGACCGAGAGGAAGGAATGCAACAAGCCTTTTTCATACGTACCAGGTTCGTTCTCTACTGTCCACGTCTCGTAGAAGATGCCCGTCTTGTTGTCCCACAGAGTCCAATTTGCGAACTCGTTAAACATCTCGCCTGTACGGGGATAGAGAACCTCGTGACCTTGTTGCAGTTCTAATTAATTATGCTACATATACATAATGTTGAATCAAGAAATACAGACCAATTTATTACCCCATTTTTTTTTATTATCGAATATTTACGCATTTGACTAGTTCCTATTACAGTGACATCAACTCGACCAAAAAAAAAGAAGAATATATTTTGATCGAATTGTACGCACTTATCCAGACTCCGTATTTCCGCACCTACACGCATGTGTTTCAAACTCATATATGCATCTCTATACAAAAAAAAAGGACTCGCATATCCGTTGAGACTTACCAGTGATATCAGCCACTTTAGCGAGGGTACCGTTCTGTGACCAGTGGATATCGTCGATACCGTCGTAGATGCAGACTGCACCCTGGTTGCACCAATTGAGGGTCTTGTTCTGGAGCAGGTGGGGGAAGGTGCAGTTGAACAGCTGGAACAACTCGTACCACTCCATCGTGTAGTTCAGTCCTGTGTTCAAGTTCTTGAAGCCGATAGCGTCGTGCATGATGTTCTACAAAGATCAGTGAAAGTCTTCAAGAGGAACTATATCTCTGACCACAGGTGAAGTTTAGCGCATATATGTTGCGCAACAAAGATGAACGACCAGTTCGCACATAGGGAAAACTGGTCGTTCATCTCTGTTGCGCAACATATTTGCGCTAAACTTCACCTATGTTCTGACAATGGGTGACATTGTGAAATTGGTGAGATTCTGAAATTATTGGTTACTTTCTCTAGAGGAACTCGTATGGACAAATGAGTAACTATGGGTCTATGTGATAGATTTCAACTTTGCACAGACGTATTTAGATTCTTAATTATTCATAAGGAAAATATTATTTATAACATATTGAAAAGGAGCCTTAGAATAATTGGAAATTACAAAGTTTTGGCTAACATCTGCACAGCAGTACATCAATTGTCGGAAGTAATACAATGCCAGATAGGTTGTGAAACAGGTTGATTGAGATGGCTGTCAATCTATTGTAAACCGTAGAATTGGCCCCATTAGTAGTTTAGAATAAGGGGTTTAACTTTTCAAAAGTATTTCTCTACAATTTGTCATGTGGGTGTATTCAGAAACTGCTCAATCGTTACCTATAAGAGATTCCATATAGCAAAGTTGAAACAAACAATAGTTTTTTTTAAATAAAAAAATACGATTAAACGAGTGACCATATCTTTTCAAGTCTCATTGAAATCAGACCGTAATTAGTTGCTCTACGTTACACAATATACAATATACGTGTAACGTAGTGCAACTTAATTACGATCTGATTTTAATGAGATTGACATATTTCAGGATGCAGTGCAACAAAGTGCTCGTAATAGATCAACCACAGGGACATGTAGTGATGATTAAAAGGACCAATAAGCATATGTAATCGACAACAGTCCATACTTCTGTGACTAGGGATTTGATTGTCCATTGAATTATGCTTCTTTGTCACGTTTTGTAAACAGTACTCACATTCTTGAACATGCCTTTTTGTTATGGGTTACAGTTTTGATTGAAAATCTATTTTATTCATTTAAGAAATGGATTTGGCACAAGTTATAAAACTTATAGAAGCCTCTCCACATAATCGACAAATATTTGACAAGGCTAAAAATACATAACACATGCAGAAGATAATTTAAAAATCTACAAGTTAATTAGACATAGTTTCATAGTTTCAGAGGTTAAGCATGTAATTACATTACATTAATACATTATTAAGGCATTATACAACCAGAAATATTATTGTTATGACAAATTATTATGAAAATTATTAATATATACATATGTATTTATGTACTGAACCTATGACTCTTTCCAATGAATTTATGAACATGGTGAAACATGTTTTCATTGACTGATTGTGGTAGATTTGGATTGCAATACAGTACTAACTTTAGATCTAATTCTGCCTTTAAATTTTGAAATCTTTGCTTTAATTAAAGGTTCAGTGCTATCGATTGCAACTGCCTTTAAAACGGTACAGTGACTAAAACAAAGCGTAATTTGAATTCTCCTCACAAATTTGGCGAGCAGGTCTCCGAACTTGAACTCCCAGACGGGAGCCTTGAGCGCATACACCTCCACTTGGTCCGCGGGGTGGAAGGTCGGCATTGTGTGAGCTGTCCGGCCGGTCGGGCAGAAGGGGAGAACCCCGGCACGGCAGAACGGGTTGGTGGCCGGGCGGGATGTGAAACGTCTGTAAAATATGGCAGAGGACTTCAGATGAAGCGCTCGTAAAATATCTTGGGATGGTAGTGGAAAGAGTTCGTTAAAGACAGGGCGGTTTGAGTAGATGAAGCATTCGTAAAATATTAGAACTTTAAGAGGTTGAGGTGAGCGCTAAACTGTTTGATTCACATTTTGTAAAACGGTTGACAGTCGTAGTTCGTTTTAAAGGTACATCCATTGTGTTGTTTGAGGTCATATATGCCAAACGTTATAAAGTGTGTTATTTTATCGAGAAGTACTGACTTTTTTTACTGACAGTCGACTCAGTTTAACGGCGATATAAAGGTAAAAGTATCGATTTCTGATCGAAAACCGGACAATGCACCTCATGTTGCGCGCGTGTCAATAAGTCAAACGTAATTTTCGAAACTTATTTACAACAGACAAAAAGACAAATTTGGGTTGATAGTGTTTAGTAGGTCTTATTACTACAGTGCATGTACATTGGGCGCGTAGCACATGTATTATGATGTTGCTCTATTTTAATTGAAAAGTAGTATAAATATGATACTTGACGATTGGGGATGAATATAAGTTGAATGAAATTATTTCAACTGAAATCATCACATATCATATGTTGGCACGTATTAAATCGCAATAAAATGTGTTCGTCTATTGGAGCATGTAAAATTTATATTACATTTTATATGGAATATACGTCACATAAATCACATGTAAATCGCATAAATCTCATTATTGTGAAGGGGATGGTAATTGAAAATAGCTCCATGGACTAAACATAATTAGCTTGGGGCAATAATTAATATATGATTTGATTTCAACATATTTATTTCAAAAATGGATTGGATATACGTTATCCAACTTAGTGAAACCTTCTTCTTTCACATTAATAATCATAGAAGTAGGGTGTTCTCGGAAATATAATGAAATGTGTGAAACTGTTTAAAAAAAGTATTTTTATTTTATAAAAAAAATACGTGTAGGCAACTGCTTTACTGCCTATATGGCAACTACGCCCCTGACACTCGGCTATTTTGGAACTATGACGCCAATTATTTCACTTTATTGTAGAACGTCATTGATATGCGTAAACTTCCGAAAAAAATGTACTTATATTACATTAAACACGCATAACCGTTGATAAATGGAAAAAAATAGAAACACATAGACTGTATACTCTAGTTCGAGGTTAATCTGAGGATATTTTTATCATATCGCAAATCGAGAATGATAAAGCAATCCATGTTCTAATACTACTGAATAACAAACATTCATAACATGTATGTAAACAAACCAGATTAGACAAGGCGTATTTCATTTATAAAAAAATACTCACTTGTAAGGCACCGGCCATTCTATTGCTAGCACATTCGTAGCCCCAATAAAGAGGAGGCCAGAAAATAACACACCGTTCATCCTCGCCATCTTTGTGGTCACGTGGGTGTTGAGTTATCTCCAGTACCCTGACACAATATCAGTAAATACACAAATACTTAGACATATACTCAGTAACTGGGTACGAAATAGATAAACTAGTGTTCAGATAACAGCGATAGTGACGTGTCGATAATTCCCTAATATCGAAATACTAGTGATTAAACTTACTAATAGGCCATACAGTAAACAGCGATATTGTCATATAGGTCTATAGAGAATATTAAATGAATTCCTCTCTGATACAGTGTTTGATTACAACACGAGTGCCCGAATATTAGTATTTCCCGAGCGAGAGCGACATGCTCTGTTTATTACCTAATTCATGACATTAGGGACAGTACGCTAAAATATATTTTCAATGACAATGATACCAGCTGTGGTCGCATTTATACCACAACATTGTGTATGACGTCACTTCATCATGATAACGTGATGGAGACTGGCGCGGCAGGGGAAGTTGAAGCGTCAGTGGTTGTATGATAGGCGTAAGTACAATATTGTATATCCCTTTCTGTGGAAGATGAGTTTCGTTTTCTGGTCAGTTGCCCTTTTTATTCAGACTTAAGATACAGTTTTCCTATGGATATTCACCAGTTGGAATCCTTCTTGTCTGCCGACCAACAAGCTATTTTTAATGAACTACACTTCAATGGTTAAACCTCTGGCAACACTTGTTCACGTATGTACAGGAGGGGAGTGTTGGTCATCACTTAGTGTATGAGTGTATGTTTGTCAGGAGAGCGGTGCCTTTTTTAATTAAAAAAAATATTTCCAAGATAAGAATGGTTGTGTAGGCGTGTGTATGTTTGTATGCGTGGCTGTGTGCGTGTGCGTTTAAGCAAGGGAACTGTATGTGTGTATGCATTTGTATGACATGTTTAAAAACAAGATTTTAAAAAAGTTAAATGGTGTCTCCTATAGGCCATGTAGCCGGACGCTGTTTAAAGAATGTGATTTTATACCAAATTGAATTTTAATATAATTTTCAGCGTCTGACACATAAATAAAATAAATATCTTCTTCTACTGTATATCTTCACACTGTATAAAACACATTCAAACGTCTAGGACTTGCCTGCTGATTAAAGCATATAATATGTCATTGTACCATGCAACTCTGGAGGTACATCCATTGTGTTGTTGGGGATCACATATTTCAAATGTTATGAATGGTGTTACTTTATCGAGAAGTAGTGAATGTTACCGAAAACTACCATTTTGATGATAGTCGCCTCAGTATATTGCAGACGATATGAAGGTAAAAGTAGTGATTTCTGATCGAAAACCGGACAATGCTTCGCGATTGACGCGCGTCAATGAGTCACTCTTAATTTTGAAATCTAATTTATAACAGACACAATAACAATGTTGGGTTGATAATGTTTAATAGGTCATATAACTACTGTGCATGTAAATTGGACGTGCAGTTTCGGCTTCCACACATCCATAATGATGTTACTCGATTTTAATGTGAAACTAGTAATTATGATGTATTTGGCGAATGGGGATACAAATGCAAGCTGTGTGAAGTTATTTGTACTGTAAACAGCACATATGGTGTGTTGGAATGTATTTCAAATTTTATGTACAATGGATGGATGGCGCTTTGCAAGCTGATAACTGATTTGTTGTCTCCCTTGGTTGTTGATGGTTTGTGTTCTTTGATGCGTATGTTGAGCGGTCTTGATGTTTCCCCAATGTAGTTGCTGCCGCAGTCGCAGCTAATGATGTAAACAACTAGGCTGTTGGTGTTTTTGGGCGTGTTTCCTTCCATTGGCCTTGATGATGGTTTTGAGTGGGCTGGCCGTGGAAAAGTAAGTGTCTATGCCTACTTGCTGCTTGAGTAGACGACTAATGTGATGTGATGTTGTGCCATTGTAGGGTAGTGGGATGCGAATAGGGGCAGGGGTAGGCCTGCTAGTAGTGGGTTTGGTTGGTGGGTTTAGGGCGCAGTTGATGACACGGTCAACAAGTTTAGTTGGATAGTTCTTGAGTTGGGTGAAGACATGCCGGAGGTGATTTAGTTCAGAATCAGAGGTGGCAGAGGATAGGTTGATAGCACGGCGGGTTAGAGTGGAGATGATGCCGGATTTAGTTCTGAGTGGGTGGTAGGAGTCAAAGTGGATGTACTGGTCAGTGTGTGTGGGTTTGGGGGTAAACAGAGGTTTGGACAGTATTGTTAGAGGTGCGAGTGACAAGGACGTCAAGGAAGGGAAGTTGTGAGTCGGTTTCAGTTTCAAAGGTGAATTGGATACGAGGGGTGCTGTTGGTTGAGGTGTTGGAGGAGGGCAATGGGGTCGTTTTTTGGAGAGAGAGTATGACAAAGGTGTCGTCAACCTTCCTGAACCAGCAGGTTGGTTTGATTAGTGAGGTGCTGAGGGCATGCTGTTCAAAAGAGGTCATATAGATTTCGGAGAGGATGGGAGAGAGAGGGAAGGGGATCCCATGGGTAGACCATGGATTTGCTCATAGAGGTCATCACCCCAGGTTAAGTAGCTTTATAGGCGGAGGTGATGGAGTTAGAAATGAGCTGAATAATGGAGTTGAGATGTTGAGGTTGCTGTAGAGTCAAGGTTCTCAATACAGCGGCGAAAGATGTGTTAATAGGAATACTGGTAAACAGATCAACAACATCATAACTAACAAGTTTTACCATTATTTTGTTTTTATAGAATATCATAACTATCTTATGTACGTAAACATACCATTTTCAAAGTTTAATTATCGATGTTTTATATGCAAATGATAAATTAAGACGTTTGAACAAATCGCGTTTCACGAAGCCGTCGCGCAATGATTTTGCTTGTTTACTTTCGTCTACTCACAGTGAATTGTAACGGTAAAACATAGGCTATTTTATTAATATAACCAGTTTTTCTATAAACTTAATATCGGAGTCCTTAAGATAAAGCGACAAAAGTACATTAATTTAATTACATGTCATAACTTCTTAAGTGGTAAATTTTGATGGTCAGGAATCCTGACGAAGATCGAGAGGTATGATATAGTTGATCGATCCTGTGAACGAGATTGTCGATAAAGCCTAAGATTTCAACACTGTTCAATGTTATGAGTGTACGACATCATTATAACTAAGAATACTTGTTTACTTTTATGTTGGGTTTGTGGTTTCGTTTTGTGTTGACATGAAGCGCGGATCAAGATGAAAAACTTTTACAGTATGAATCCAATACAATGGACATAACTAATGCTGTATAGTTGACAGGCTCTTAGTTAATCTTACATTAACTCGTATACCAACTAAGGCCTTTAAAGTAGACTACTAATGCAGAACTATATTTATGTCAATCAGTTTATAAGTTTATGCTTTAAAGTTATACTTTGTCAAAAGTTAACTATCATTTAATTTGGCAATGTATGTAAGTGTTGAAATAGTGTAATAATTTTTCATGTTAAATTTAGTCCATAAGAGGTTCAGAAAGTCTAGCTAGGAAATAATTATATACTTTATTCATTTAATTTGTAATTGTCATCTTTGAGGTAAATTTATCTGATAATGTTCATGATAGTTTTCTGTATTGTTAGGAATAGTTTACTTAGCAAGTGTTTATTTTTGTTTTAGTTTTCTGAACCTCACCAAAGTAAAGAAGGAAGAATATTATGAAGGATAACGGAAAATGTAATCATAATGTCATGAACAACCAACGCAGAACGCAATCAACTTTGTGCGAGTAAAGAATTGTGTGTCTTGCATCCACATATAGCCACTGTGTCAACACATCGTGTCGGATGGTGAGTGTGTTTGTGACCTTGACCATCTGTAGCCTTTCTTGACCTCATTGTAACCGTGAATGCGGCAATGCGGATGACTGCGAAACTATTGAGATCTCGGGCGATAGAATTTACTCAATCATCAGTGGTACAGTGAGACTGGGTAAAGCTGTATATAATTTGAGAAGAGGTCATTTGGCGTCGTTTGCAAAGCGTGTGTGCTATGGCGGCATCGTGTGAACTGAAGCTGCGCAAAAAGATTCACATCAGAGGAAGAAATCATGAGTGTGAAGTGTGCAATAGAATCTGTTCAACGTTACAACATCTTAAAACACACACAAGGATTCATACTGGAGAAAAGCCATACAATTGTGCTGTGTGTGAAAAGTCATTTACAGCTGCCGACAGTCTGCAGAGGCACACGAGGATTCACACAGGAGAGAAACCATACAAGTGCAGTGTGTGTGATAAAACATTTTCAACATCCGGAAACCTTCATATACATGAGCGAATTCACACTGGAGAGAGACCATACAAGTGTAATGAGTGTGATAAAACATTTCCATCATGGGCACAACTACAGACACACATGAGAGTACACAGTGGTGAGAGACCGTACAAGTGTAGCGTGTGTACTGATGTATTCAAACAGTTAAGTGCCCTGCAGACACACACGCGGACTCACACAGGAGAGAAGCCATACAAGTGCAGTGTATGTAATAAAACGTTTACACAATCAAGTGGCCTGAAGACACACAAAATGATTCATACTGGAGAGAAGCCATATACGTGTATCGTGTGTGGCAAATCATGTACACAGAAATCAACATTACAGATCCACATGAGAGTCCACTCGGGAGAGAAACCCTTCAAGTGTAGTGTGTGTGACAAAACGTTTGCACAGAACATGCAATTGCATGGACACATGAGAATTCACACCGGAGTGAAGCCCTACAAATGCAGTGTTTGTGATTATAGATGTACTGTGTCAAGTGCCCTGAAAACACACATGAGGATTCACACCGGTGAGAGACCGTACAGTTGTCATAACACATTTAGAACTTCTAGTAACCTACAGAAACACATTAGAAATCTCCATGGAGAGAAGCCTTACAGTTGTACTGAGTGTGATGAAGCGTTTAAAAATTCCTACAACCTACAGATACATATGAACGTTCATACTGGAGGCAAACCATATAAGTGTACCGTGTGTGATAAAGCATTTAGAGTTCGCAGTGCCCTGCAGAGTCACATGCGTATCCACACTGGAGAGAAGCCGTACACATGCTGCGTGTGTGATAAATCATTTACAACATCCAGTAACATGCAGGAACACATGAGAGTTCACACCGGCGAGAAGCCACACAGCTGCAGAGAGTGCAATAAAACATTTACCACATCCAGTAGTCTGAAGTTGCACATGAGGTTACACAAAGGAGAGAAGCCATACAGCTGCAGTAAGTGCAATAAAAATTTTAGAACAGCTGGTAATCTGCGATCACACATGACGATTCATACGAGAAAGAAACCACACAGCTGCAATCAGTGTGATAAAACATTCACAACATCTATGAAGCTGCAGAGACACAAGAGGGTTGACCACAAAGAGAATCATTACAGCTGCAGTGAATGCGATAAAACATTTCGCACAGCAAGCAGTCTGAAGATACATAAGACGATACATACCGGAGTCAGACCATACAGCTGTTCTAAGTGTGATAAAACATTTAGATCATCCAGTCATCTGAAATCACACATGGGGATCCATACAAAACCATACAGCTGCAGTAAGTGTGATAAAACAGTGAGCACATCAATTCAGCTGCAGGCACACATGGGGCTGCGCCATGGAGAAAAGGCATACAGCTGCACCGAGTGTGATAAATCATTTAGAGCATACAGTGATCTGAAGGTACATCAAACGATTCATACCGGAGAGAAAATGCACAGCTGCAGTGAATGTAATAACACATTTCGATCATCCAGTAATCTGAATTCACACATGAGGATTCATACAAGATCATGAAGCTTTAGTGAGTGTGATTAAACAAATATAGAACAGCTTGTGACATTGCGGCCACTCGTGAGATTTTATACAGGACCTTACAGCTGCAATGAGTTTGATAGAACATTTAGAACATTTAGAACATTTAGAACATTCATTAAGTTGCAGAGACACAAGAGAATTGACAGAGAAAAGCAAAACAGCTTCAGTGAATGTGATAAAACACTAAGAAACTATAGTACCCTGAAAACACACATGAGGATTTACATTAGATAGAAACCATATTGTTGTAGTGAGTGTGGTAAAACTCGTGCGAAGTTGTGTATATCCCTCGCTCTCGCTCGGGCACTAAAAAAATTCACACTCGTTTCGTTAAAGTCATATGACACACTTCCTCGGGTAATCGGGCTTATCCTCGCAAGAGAAGTTGGCCGTTTCCTATCTAATTTTACGTGAATCAAATGGAGTAGAATGGGTAATAAAGAAATTATTACACACGAAAATGTGCCATATGACTCGTGCAAATTTACGTATAATCCTCGCTCGCGCTCGGGCAATACAAACATTCACACTCGTTTCGTAAAAGTCATATGTCACACTTCCTCGGGTAATAATCTCTATTTACTAGATAGAAGCCATACAGCTGCACATAGTCCATGTTGAACAGACCCCATGTGCAGCTGTATTGCAGCTCGGTGATATGTAATTATAGCAATCGGCAGTCGAATAACTCATGAAACCATTTACTGGAGTTTGTTCATGTTTTCATCTAGGTTTATATATAGGTTAGGTGAGTGTAACATAGTTCTGTGACATTGACCTTCATTTCAAAGTCATAACGATATTTTGCAAGTTAATCCTTGTCAACGAAATATCCCATGAACCGTTGAATTGATGCTCTTAATATGTTGCACATAGCTTCTCCTAGGTAATACAATGTGCTGATTAGATTTTGTAGACCATGACATCATTCTCAAAGTCACAGCAAAACTTGTTAACTTCATTGTAAAACTTGTTCACTTCATTGTAAAGCTTGTCAGCTGGATTAAATTACGGTCAATGGATTCGCTGCATATCGTACTGAAAGCTTATCTCAGGGTAGATGTAGGTCTGGTTAAGTTTCGGTGACCTTGACATCATTCTCAAGGTAACAGCGAAACTTGCAATCTTTTCGGTTTGTGAACTTACTTATCAACACAACCTTGAGATTGTTATATCAAGTTTTGAAAATATTTTTTGGAAAAACATGTAAGGGAAATTAAAATGTTCATTTGTTAACAACACGCTCTGTTTTTCTTTGGGGCGGAATCCTTAATGAGATTGGTGTGTTTTATTATTATTTTTATTCCACAAATTGTGTGACCACGATTCAGCAAATACGACCGAACTTTACAGGATGACAGCCCTTTATGTGGAATAGACCTGGAATTTGTTTGTGCCCAAGCGGCCCAGTCGTTACAGGTCCATGTCGATCTTTAACATGGGAAATCTTTTCAAAATTCAGCTAAAGGCAGAATTTGATATTAATACAATCCTGTATGGAAACCCAAATCTTCCACAAACAGTCAATGAAAACATATTTCACCATGTTCATAAATTCATTGGAAAGAGTCAACGGTTCAAATAATACATTAATACTAATGTACGTATTTACCATATTCAAAGTGCATTTTGTCATAAGAATAACATTTCCAATTGTGTGTTGCCTTAATAATGTATATTACATGTTTACCCACTTCGTCACTTATAGATTTCTTACTTTCTTGTTATGTATTCTAGCCTTGTAAAATAGTTGTTGATTACCTGGAGAGGGCTTCTATAAGTTTCACAACTTGTGCCCAATTCATTTCTTAAATGAATAAAATATGTTTTCAATCAATCAATAGATCATTCTTTTCAAACAGAGGTTAGTCCCTTCATATTTCCGACCCTAACCTCTGCTATATCGCTTGAAATCGAGAGCAGAAGCAAAGTCCCCTAGTGAAATCGCATACTGTAGGCCTATCCCTGCTTTTTAACCAATGAAAACTCATCTTTCAGTGGCAATGTCGACCGAGTGACTTCACAGACCTAGGGATTTTACTCTTAAGGTTCTTGCTCATTAGCATTTTATGTCCTTGAAATATGTCTGATGTAAATAACACAAATGAACTATTTTTGGGATTTGTCTCTGATTTGATCTTTTTTGTCCCCCGCCGCAACGCGGAACGGGGGACTGTGTATTCAGCGGCGTCCGTCCGTCCGTACGTCCGTACGTCACATTTCTTGTTTACGCGATATCTCATGAAGCGTTGCATCCAAAGTCTTCAAATTTCATGTCTGCCTACATTGTGGGAAGACGCAGACACCAGTCAATTTTGGTGACCTTGGCCTTATTTTCAAGGTCACCACGACACTTTGACCACTTTTTGAACTCTTGTTTACGCGATATCTCATGAAGCGTTACACCAAAAGTCTTCAAATTTGGTTTCTGCCTACATTGTGAGAAGACGCAGACACCAGTCACTTTTGGTGACCTTGGCCTTATTTTCAAGGTCACCACGACACTTTGACCACTCTTTGAACTCTTGTTAAGGCGATATCTCATGAAACATTGCATCCAAAGTCTTCAAATTAGTTTTCAGCCTACATTGGGGAAAGACACAGACACCAGTTTATTTTGGTGACCTTGACCCTATTTTCAAGGTCACCGCAACACTTTGAGCACATTTCTAACTCTTGTTATCACCATTTATTATGACCGGTTGGACCAAATGTTTTCAAATTTGGTGTCAGTCTACATTGGAGGATGACGCAGACGCCAGTCGATTTGGTGACCTTGACCTTATTTTCAAGGTCACTACAACACTTTGACCACTTTTAGACCTCTTATTAACACGATATATCATGAACCAAAGTAGCTCCAATGATGTGTCTTACTAACTCAATGTCACCGGCGGGGGACATTGCCATGTTAGTGGCAAACACTTGTTTTATTTATATGCATGCTTATGATCAATAGTTTTCACAAAATCAAATAGCATATTTCCAGTAACACACACTAAACGAGAAAACATTTGTCTTACGTTTATTTTATCATTATGACGTGTCATTGGCAAATGTCACTTTTACAACGGCGTCGCTGATTGCACAACTAGATTCAATTGCAACCAATCGGGACACCCTTTCTGCCCTCGATTTCAAGCGTAAAACAACAGAGGTTAGAATCGGAAATCTGGAGGGAGTAACCTCTGTGACCTGCATTTTTAAAAAAAAAGATAGGCATTGACAATACTTGGAAAAACGTACATCATGGCGAATTGGTAGATCACGTGGTTTGGCCACAATTTAAAAAAATACAACCCCATGCATCTTTGACAATCTCCTTTGAAGATACCGGCATTAGAAAGCTGATATTTTTACATAATGTAGCCGAAGCATTGCATAAAAAGACTATCTCACCAAAAACGAAAATTCGTTGTGTATTTGAAATCGGGGTGATTTTAAAAAAATGTAAACTTCAAGGGATATAACACAAAAACCTACCCGCCGAATGTGATGATTTTTTCAGGACAGTAGGCCAATACTATGGTCAAGATGTGTTTTTCAGAAACATGCATATGGACAGATAATGTTTCAAAACTTACAAATTAACTTTAGTTGACTTTTAGAGACGTGGTGGTACTATGTTTCAGTATTATTCATCCCTCGTTGGTTACAATATTTTACCTTATTGTACATATAGTTTATTTTGCCCCTTCTTGTTTCATTATACTTGTTTCTAATGAAAACTGAGAAACAACATTATAGATGTGTAGAAACGACACGTCCCAATTGCATACACAGTACAGATATGATATGACCTATTAAATATTATCAATCCAAATTTGTATTTTTGTCTGTTAAATTGTAAATAAATTTCCAAAATAACGTTTGACTAATTGACGTTCGCTAGCCGTCCGATGTTTGGTCATATCATGACCATGCTGATTCGACTTTCATCAAAATGGTAATTTTCGGCAAAAGTCATTACTTCTCGGTACAATAACATTATTCATAACGTTTGGCATATGTGACCCCCAACACCCCGGTGGCAGTATTTACAAATTCATAAGTCATTACATTGTAAAAAAAAAAGGGGCGGGATAGCGTAGTGGTTAGCGCGTTCGGCTTCGTATCAAGAGGTCCGGGGTTCGAATCCCGCCAGGGGCAGGCCAACTTTGTTTGCAGAAGAGAACTGTTCTACACGCAGTAAGGTTTGGGTGCAATACTATATTATCGCCACGCACTGTAGCAGCCGCGATATAAGTGAAATACTCTTGAAAGCGGCGTTAAACCACAACTCACCTCACCTCACATTGTAAATATGTAAAAATTTAATAGGTTGTCTAATGGACATGTCCGATTATTATTAGCAGCATTGTGATCTAACTCAAGCATGAGGACGCGTTCAGTTGTATTCACTGCGCATAAAGTTCATCTCAATATTGTTCTAAAGAGGATGTTAATTACATACGTTTATGTCCATCAATATGAATTGAATCACTGTCAACTCTCAGTAAAATACTGTAAATAAAATTTAAAAAATGACAAACGCAATAAGTTATCGATAATAAACTGAGATCCCATTTCGGAGGGTCCTGCTACAGGCTATATACTTTCTTAAGGGTTAGGTTTCGGATTCATTAAAATGAGAATTCAATTTGACAATTGCTGAAATCGGCTCATAAATTACTTTTTAAAAAACCGCGTAATTTAGCCCTGGCGGCCAAAATGAAAATCTGCGGGGTCCCTGAAGCGATTACTCCTGTGACGTCACTGGAGTAATCTCATTATAGGCTATAGTCATAATTCGACGTAATTTCGCGACATTTGATTGTTAATTTCACAAGCAAATCTTCAATAAAACAACTTAAAATTACCATATATCGAATTAATTCATTCATGAGGCCCCACGGACATGCTGGCTAGCGGGTCACAGACGACCGATGTTTGTGGTTAATCACAGTCACGCCTCAAGGACTGTCTTCAAAGCGGATCGACGCGCTGACTGCGGCATTCTTAAAATGGGTAAAGTAATATCATCTTAATAATATATTGCCAGTGTCTATTATCTCGACTTTATGCTCAATTGATTCCGATATATAACGCATGCCTACGTAGAGACAATACTCTCTCATTCTTGAGAAACATGCATTACACGTGAACTTTAACAAAATGAAACTCTCTAAAGTTATATATTTCTGATTATATTATTGTTCGGCTTGGGGTCGCGTTTGGTCAAGACGAACATAAGAGTGGAAGGTGATTTGATGAAGGTGTTGCTGAGATAGATAATATGAAATAATGCTTCCACCTCAGCAACCACCAGCAACATAAAACAATCAAATGATTACTATTTTCAACCACTGATATCAAATAATGTTATATCACATTAATTTGGAGAATATATCACAGGCAATTTATTGAAATGAGGAAATACACCTGTTGCACTCAGACAACGTTATGTAATACAAAACCAGATGGTCCTGACAAGGTTTATTCACGTTACTTATGCCAATACTAAATTATTCAATTACATTTGTATGCTATAAATGAAAAAAAAGAAGAAGTTATATTTCAATGCCTTTAAAAAAAGAAGTATTATCTCTATGTACGTTATATAGTGGAATCAAATGAGCATAAATTCGAGACAATGTACATTGACAATTAATTATGAAATCAAATTTGATATCTCGGTTTCAGATTAGCTTCCGCATTGATGCCGGACTCAGTGACTGCCTGACTGACCACCTGTTCCGCAGACAGGCAAGGAAATATGGTGCGCCGGGCTACGTTAATTAACTTTGTAATGTATTGTCACTGTAATCACAATAGGTAGGCAGAGGAAAGAGTAGGCCTACATAGTAGTCAATTATGCGACAGGTAACACATCAAAGGAAGCCTGAATTAATGTGACCTGTAAAAAGAACAGGGAACGGCCATGAATTAAAGAGGATCGTAACAATTGCACACGCACATCTCCAATTGTCAGATTTTCGTTCTCAGAATTTAAAAGTACATCCATTGTGTTGTTTGGGGTCACATATTCCAAATGTTAAAAAATGTGTTACTTTATCGAGAAGTACCGATTGTTATCGAAAAACATAACTTTGATGATACTCGACTTAGTATATTGACGATATGAAGGTAAAAGTAGTGATTTCTGATCGAAAACCGGACAATGCTCTGCTTGTGGCGCGCGTCAACGAGCAAACGTAATTTTGGAATCTTATTTATAACAGACAAAATGATAAATTTGGGTTGATCATGTAAAGTAGGTTATACAACTACTATGCATGTAAATGGGGCGTACAGTTTCGGTTTCTGTACATGCATAATGATCATGGTTACTCGATTTTAATTTTAATAGTTATTATGATATATTTGGCGATTGGAGATGAATATGCAAGCTGAGTGAATTTATTTTTACTGTAAACAACACATATGGTGAGTTGGAACGTATTAAAGCCTAATAATTTTTTGTGAAACACAATGGATGTACCTTTAATAGCTCAAGCCCTTTTTCCATCAACAGTGTGTTGTGAGAAACATTACAAATCAAATAACCTTTGGATACTAATAAAGAAAGGTAGTGGTATTATGGTTGTGTTGGATAATTTGTTTTATGGTAAAAGAAAATTCTGCTCTACAACCTTATATAAATGAATTATGTAATGAAAAATTAAATTTCCCAGGGAAGAGTTATCTCCCTTTGCCAATACTTTGCATGTGTTGTGAGAACCATTAAAAATCAACTTACCTTTGAATACTAATTAAGAAAGGTAATGATATTATCATAATGATATAGAAAAAAGGTCCGAGACATGCACTTTTTCTTTTTGAATCTCAAATAATACAATGCAGCTTGCATCATGCCAATTTACATCAATTTTTCATTTATTTTGATTATTGGGGGTCTCAAGGGGTGTCATCTGTAGTACTGATCATCTACAAACCGTCAAGTTTTGAAGAGCCATCAAGGATGTTGATGAACATATCGGAAATTTGCCAAACATCTCCATGAATTATATCACTTCATTTTTTCGACCCAAAATAAACTGAGAAATTGCTTATTAGTAAAGGTGCTTTCCGGTCTAAATATAGATCAAGTCTATTATTTTCAAGCGCAAAGCATTGTGGTCTAGCTCACACACTGTATACAAAGGCACGAAAGAAAAGCAAAGTTTATGAGCAATGAAACAAATCGAAATATAGAATTTTTGGCGGTTATTTATTTACCATTTCATTTAATTATGTATTTTCTACAGATATTGGAATAAATGTTTTACCAACTAGGTATTTTGCTTGAATTTTATAATCAATGAGAGTATATTTGTCACAATTTGCTCAATAAAAAGTACGTTAAATAATGTTTGTATTCTCAGGACATTAAGAATCACTGTTGATAAAGCAATCGTCAATTTTCAATAATGTGGGAGGCGGGTTCTCGATTTGCCGGACAGCCGACTTCTCCATTCAAAGTTACCGATGTGCGGTAATCCATGAACAATAGGGGATTAACGTATAGTCTGCTTCGGATACAGACAGACAGAAAGTTTATTTATGTCTCACTTTGTGTATACGGTAAAATATGACATAAAAATATATTTGATAAAACACATCATAAAATATACACAAACCACTCCTTTTGCCAGTTTGGAGTTATGAGAGACTATACAATACATTAACATGCAGATAAAAGTACAACTTACACTAATGATATAAGATACGCTTACGTCTTTTTAAAATATTACTACAGGTTTTGGCACATAACAAAGATAAACGCTTTTCTTGGAGGAGCACCGAACATTTTTCCACATCATTTCCACATACATGTAACTAAAAGTCATTTTATTTTCATTTGAAATTAAACTTTATTTCAACATACAAATGGATAAAATAGACATTTCAACATACATTTGGTATACATAAAAAATCATGGCATGGAATGGGTAAAATATATTGTAGACATTTTATAAACTTTATTTCAACATACATTTGGTATAAGTATATTGTAAACATTTTATAAACTTTATTTCAACATTTATTCTCTTATACAACTTACGTGTGATTGGAAATATTCGTCCTTTGATCACCATGGAAGCTGCACAATGTCTAACCAGATGTCTGGTACTGAGTAGACTCGACTACTGTAACAGTCTTTATGTTGGACTCCCGGATATTCTCGATGTTGCTCTCAGCTGCCTTCTGCTTCAAAAGTCTAAAGAAGTCCACATACGTCGATTGTTTCTTGTCAAGCAAGAATCCACACACTAGGGGAAACATCTTCCCCTCAACAAAAGCATGTATACTGTAGATCTGGTAGAACAGTCCTGGACACATACTTGGACACATACTGAAAGTACCATCACAGTAGTACACATCGGCAGCAGCGAGGTGGCGTAGGTTGTCGGTCGTCGCAAATATCATGATCTTGTTGTTAGGAGTAGCATGGAGCAGGAAGTCATCGTTGGTGGCCGTCTTGGTGAGGACATCGGGGAGGTTGATGTCATCGCGCTGTCGTGGCAACTTCGGCATTTCCTTTGCACGGGCTCGGTACAGACTCGAATGTGCGCCGTAGAAAGTCGGCACTGCAGGCACAACTTCGGGAACATCTGCACTCAATCTAACTAATAATCGTGAACAATCCACTGACTGTCAAGTAATCAAAATCTGGATCAGTCAGCGTTTGATTATTTGAAGTCGAGTTCACTCATATAACAATCACCAACATGTAATCAGTGAATGCAAGCTCAGTCTGTGAAATGCCTACGCTTATTACTGACAACTACTCACTGGAATAGACTATAGCCGGCAAGGCTTCCGTTAATCCGTTGTCCGGCAAGGTGAGATATAATCATGTGGGACAAGGGTAGCCTAACTTCCTAGAGAAGCACGTGGTGCACGTGGGTTGCTATGGCGACTTGCGCTAAATACGAGCTTTCACGCTTCGGAAACGCATGCTGTTGTGTAGTACAATAAAGGGAATTCTGTTTATATATCATAATGACTAGGGTGTCTTCTTGGTACGCCAACATTTGGGAAAATGCTATTCTTGGAACGCCAACAAAATGTTAACAAAAGAAACTAACCAATTAAGCATGGCTTGAGCTTCACCCTTGAGTGGCTTTAGCCATGCTACTCACCTGACTACTGAACACAGTTCACAACCAGGCCGATTGAGTGACAGATAACTAGTGGTTCACAATATTATAATGATTTGGTTAAATTCACTCAGTTTGGGTTCCCATCTATCATATTTCCTTACTCAATTAGCTTGTAAGCAAAATCTACTTTTAAGAAAAGGCTCATTAATTAAAGTGCACCCTATAAAAGTGAAGTATCACCTTCATTAGTAACACTTTATAATGGCAAAGGCTTTTAGTAACATATCTTTTGTTACGAATCGTCTCGGAAATCCAAGTCTTGTACATAATAGCTATAAATTCAAAGTCCAAGAATATTGGTTGTTCCCTACAAGACGTCAAAAAACATCCACAGTCTGGTGAGACGAGCAGCAGTGTTGCTCCTGGTACCAGTTCAGGAAGTTGAGGATGTCTGGTTGAATGATCTCAAAGACCTGGAAGCTAATGATGCAGCAACCACAAAGTTCACAGACTACATAACTGAGTACTAGGTTGAAGGACATCGTCATCTCTGGGACCACTACACAACTGAAGGACCAAGAACAACTAACCACCTCGAGGGATGGCACAACAAGATGAAGAACAATGTACAACATTATTTATTTATATATTTTAAACGTATATTCATTAGAAATTTTATTTCGTTTTAAATGTTAGTAATGTTAGAAATAGTAATGTTATTAAATCAACTGTAACTAGGGTTTTTTTAAAATCTGTTTAAAACCTTTTAAAATATCAACCCCTTAATACATGCTTTTGTATTTTCAAAATGTAAATAAAAGAAGTTGTACAGAAAATAGTTTTGCAAATTTGTTCGTTGTTTTTGTAACCAGGATTATATACGTCCATGTGTTGATAAACCTGTTGTTCTTGCTAATTATCTCCTGTACATTTTTCTTGGTACGCCAACAAATATTTTGGCCAAAATGACCCATTTTATCCAAATGTTGGCGTAGCAAGAATGAACCATGACTAGATACCCTCGGCGCGCGTTACTCGAAAGTTTACTTCTCTTTGAAACCAAATTTCATTACATTGTCGCAGAGACCATAAAATAAATAAATAAAATAAATTATGTTATGGTCTCTGATGGTCGTGATATGAAAATTATTTATTGGTTATGGACAGATGGAAAAAATCCCCTGGACAGAACGGCGAAACATATTTTCAACTTATTTTTAGAGCAAAATCGCTGGACTAAACGGCGACATATTTTGACTAAACGGCGACAATATTTTTTTTTTTAAAAAATAGTTTTTATAAGTTTGAATGGTAGATCTTTCATGTCTGAGAGTTTATTCACGATGTTTACAAAGCTAGATAAAGAATTTCTGCTGTTCGTGAGATGTTGTATTAATTGCTTACGACTATAATCCAATCTGTCCTATGCTTTGATGTTGTATTAATCCATGGATTGTTTTGTTTAAATGAGAGAATATGTACGGTTTTTCTGAAGATGATTTCCCAAATTTTAATGATCTTCGGAAACGTCAATTTTATCCTATCTTCCCAAGAGATATATTCATGTGGCAAAACCTGCTTTAGCATTTTAACGAAAAGAAATTACTTCTTATATTCGTAAGTCTAAAAATAGAACATTGGAGACTAATACATAATACATATGACAGTCACTAGTCATAAATATACTACAACAAATAAATATACTATTAATAACCAAAGTTGGTACAATTATACAAGTACAAATGGTGGAACAATGAAATAGATAACTCTACTATTAATAAAAAAAATAATTTTGTTGTCGCCGTTTAGTCCAAACCATTTATGTCACCGTTCCGTCCAATTTGTCGCCGTTTCAACTAATCTTTTGTCGCCGTTTTGCCGTGTCGCCGTTCCGTCCGTATCCCTTATTTATCATATAATGGCGGGTGTTATCGATGCAATAAAGCAATCTGATAAACTTGGTATCCAAATCTGATAAATATGCAAAACAGGTCAAAGGTCAATTACACGAACTACTTTCGGAAAAATTCCACTCTTTCATGCGAATCCTAAAACTGTTTACGAATCATTGGAAAGTGTAACCGGGAGTTTATCCGTGTATTTCCGCTTGAAAGAATGGACATTCGAAAAAAAAATTCATCTGATATGAACTGTGCATTTTTAGTTTTAACAAAGTAAAGATAATTGTAGATTTAATCTAAGAATCATTCAAAACTTCAGTGCGCTATTGGCCAACAGAATCAGCAAGTAGCTGCAGTGTCCTGTGTACAAAATGAATTTGTTGTGTCAGCGTCAAACCGACACGCCTCGTCGATCGCACTAGCGTTTCGGCAGTTCTTGAGGGCTGAGCATACGGTATTAGATACATTTATAGGTACTTATTGTCATAAACGAAAGAAACAACCTCATCCCACAAATAATTACCGTTTAAGTGTGAAAGATACTGTTATGCAGCAATCCGAATCAACCCTGCAACGCAGCTTCCAAAACGTTGAAACTAGAGTTACTTCCCTTGTTCTAGCGACGTGACCAAGTGATGAGTGCTTTTTAATTATTAGATAGGTGCATATGAATTGATTGAAAATATCTCCATGAATAAGAAATCAGCGACCAATTGTTGATTTTTTAATAAACGCGCACATCGTGTTTTATTTTATTTTTTAATTAAGAACTATTTCTAGGCACTTCACAGCCGTTGTCGTGACCATCACTTTGATGTACCTTCTATGATATTACTACGCTAAAACTAGGTCAATTCTCTTTCCAATTTTACTACAAAAACACGCTTATTTTAATAATGACAAAAATGATAAAGAGATTATTAACCTCGTGTGTTTCCGTATCATTAATATCATATATTTGGAATAAAAAATAATGTATTATGCTCGCCAAAGGCTCGCATAATACAATTTTTATTCCAAAAATATGATATTAATGATACGGAAACACACTTGGTTAATAATCTCTATTTATCACATGTTATGCTGCAGATAAAAGATTTCTCTAGCGATTGACGTTATCAGTATATTTTCCACAAATACGTTTGTTTGAAACACTAACACCCTTGCTTGATTGATCTTTAACGTACTGTGCTCTCAGTTTCTGAAAGCGTTGGTAGAATTTGAAGGCCGATCACATGACCGCTCACATGACAATTATGTACACTCCAGTGAGTCACGTGATCATTCAACATGGCGGCGCTCTTGCAATGTCTTCCTCAGGGTATTTACATATTTATTTTTAAAATGTTGCCTAAATATTACGAAATATTGTCAAACCAATCAATATATGGTTTGTAATATATTCTCTTTAACTAAAGAAATAAATAGTTTATCTGAAAAGAGTTGAACATATCTATTTGGATCAATATTCAATATAGTCCAGCATGCTAGACATAAACCGACGTTTAGATTATCTGAACTATATTCAATATAAAGTTATCACAGAACGGTATAATAAAAGTAACGGTAACACATTCTCAGAACAGAGACCGGCCTGACCGTAATAGATTTATTATAATTTAAATATATTATGCAATAACGACTCCTTCACTTTATTGATACATGTTATGACAGAGGAAACTTGTTGATGATAAGTTGAAAACTGAAGTAAGTAATAAAATATGTCTTGTTTTATGTTTATATGCTGATTGCTGTAACTCGAATTTGTCCGTGCCTGGTCCATCAGGGTATTCTTCGCATCTGCATAGCTCCAACAATCCACTGATTGTGTAATCATCTTTTGAGCTATCATCAAGTCGCAACATTTCAATGCCTGACAACATACTCTATAGTGACCAATAAGCCAATCTGTGGTGGTACAAGGCAAAATCTGTTAACTCAGGGGATTCAGATGAATCCTAGCTGCAGAACTGTAGCTAATATAACCTCTTCCGCCAGTATCATTGTGTTTATGAAGGCGACATCAGAGGCGTGTTCAAAACCGTGAGTACTGCAGCTAGATTGGGCCCCCATGCAGATGCAGGATGCAAATTTGTGATTACAAAATCAAATATTGGAATGTTTCCTGACAGGTTTTCCTGAGGCTATTGCTGATGCCAGCCGTCTGCCAAAACAAATGTTACCTCAGATTGTAAGTATAAAAGTATTTTAAAATAAAAATCATATAATGAGAGTTTGATATTTTCACTTAACATATAATATTCCTCACTTATGGCACATTATATATAGAGTTGAAATGATTCACAATTACAGTAGTTGAACCGCAGTATTTTGCTTTTGGTTCGGTACACGGTACATCAACGTTATTTTTCGGTATATATCGAATATATAACTAATGTATTATTAACTCAGATGTAATTATATTTTCAGTTGTACAATTTTAAACCCAAATGATATCCACACCCTACAAACTTATTTTCACGAAAAACATGTGATTTGTTATGGTTTTAGTTCATATATTAAAAGACATTCTTGGTTTTGTACCGAACCGAAACTGTACCGAACCGAAGGTCCTGTACCGCAATAGTCGGACCGAACCGAAGCCCAAGCGTTCCGTTTCACGCCTAGTTATATAGTGTCTGTTAAATTTGTATACATGTAATTATTCTGTGAGGTACATCTGAGAACAAAGTATAACGTCAATAGAAAGTATACAAGCTATAGAAATTAATTTTGTGAATGCAAAAGTAAAGAAAAGCCTAAACATTACCTGACCCATCATCAGACCTAAAGTTATTACCGTAACCTTATTTCATGCACTGATATTCTTTGACATCATTCCTTTTCCCACATTTGTCCAATTATCATAGAAGCTATCATTTTGTTATTCAAGTCATATAAATCTAAACTTTTAATTATATATTTGTTTCAGTGTCAAGAAGTTGCCATGTTTATGTTATATGAATCTGGACCAGTAAATATAGAGAAGTACACAAAGGTGAGCAGAATGTGTCACAAGTCTGAATGTGATGAAACTCAGGTTGGTGTAAAATTATTGAATCATTTGGAAACAAAGTTATAATACCTGAATTTTAAGAAATAACAGTTTTTTTCTAAATATAAAAATGGTTAACAGTTTAATATCTGAAAACATTATGGGGCACCAAACAAAAGTCATAATACCTGAATTTAAGAAATAATGGTTTGGTGAATATAAAACTGATTAATAGTTTAATATGTGTTAAATTATAGCGCATCAAACCATATTTAGTGGCAATTACACACAAGTCACAACTTTCGTACAAAGGGAATTTTCCTGGGTTATCCACAGCCCAGAATCTCCTGGAATAAAGTTAAAAGTATCATTAAATATTAAATATTAATAAAATAGGGTTGATTTATTAAAATAATTAGGATTTTAATATTTAGAAAATATATGACTTTATCTTGAACACAGAAACCTCTTTTTGTTCTTAAAAAAATATTGTTTTGAAATAAAATAATAATTTCAGGAACTAGAAGGAAGAACATCAGTATCATCAGCTGCATCAATCCGGAGTATCAGTAATGCACTCACATACTTATTCAGGTAATACAAGTCAAGTTATAGATCTTCTTGAGTCTGATTAAAATTGACAGTTTTCCGAGGAATAAAAGTTGCAAAATAGTATTTATCGGGATACGAGCTCATATCGTTTGGAGGTTTCCTTGCAAATCGTCTGATAGCAGCCTGTATGCTTGCATGACCTAATTCAATTTAGTTAGCCAATCACAATACCTCCAACAAAAACTTTCGGTGCGAGAAGCTAGGGGGAGATAACTCCAAACAACGATCCTCTCGTCTGTTCCGAAAGCTTTCAAAATGGCGACCATTTGAAAACTATGATGTGATTGGTCAGCTATTTGACTGGGCTTTGTCTGCGCTAAACTTGTACGGAACACGCGCCTATACAGAGTGTCCTCAGAACTTGTGGGGAGGAATCTATAGAACCAGTTTGTATCCCGATATGAACTATTTAGCAGATTTAATTCCTTGAAACAGGGTCGATTTAAAAAAAAAATGGCATCAGCCTGTAGCCCACATTCTCTCCCTGCAGAGGTCACTTAAGTCGTTTCTTTCCATATCTTTATTCTCTGTTACAACTGGGTACTATTTCTCGCTTCTAGCAAAATCCCTACTAGGCCTAGCAATGAAATCGTACCAATAACTCACTTAAAACTTTCTATACACTGACCCACATCGGGTACCAGTCAAATTGCCCCACCCACAAATTGCCCCAGCTGATTTGGTCAAATTGCCCCATGTAGTTGGTCATATTGCCCCATAGTTGGTAAAATTGCCCCAGAGTTGGTAAAATTGCCCCAGAGTTGGTAAAATTGTGCCAGGGGGATAGTCAATTTACTCCAGGGAAATCTAAAATTGAATTAAATATTCCCAAGTTATACAGTCATATCTTGCAAATACCTTTAAAATTTCAACATATATATATATATCATATTATTCAGTTGAAAGTAATTGTGAAGTAATTTTCGTTTAAATATGTCTTGCATAAACTCAATAACAACAAGAGGTAAAGCATTAAATCTAATGACACTTGGGCATCATTTTAGTCTAAAGATTCCAAAATCAGTTTGATTGCCAATTTATAGTATTTACTTTACCTTTACAGATCTGCAGCAAATGAGAAGTTAGAAGTTGATGATTTTCAAAATCAGCTGACGTCTTCAAGTATATTTCCTGGGGCTGTTGTTGATGTCTTGGTTCAACTTTGGGAATCAAAAGTAAGTTTTTAAAACATTTCATTTCGTAAAGATTTCCTCATTATAATGAAAAAGAGTGTTTAATGATGCAAATTGTGACCAAGTAAATTATGAAAATGATAATTACCTTAATTACTGTTAAATCTGAACTTCAGTGCACATAAATAACATAAATATAAATATTTCGAATTCATGTGCAAAGGCACCAAACACATCCACCATGACTTTTAGCCTTCTCCTGTAACTATCAACTACCCAACATTAGAGAAAACAACTGATGGTGTTTTTAATAGAGATGTAACAATATATTGATGTAGTGATTATTGTCTGTATTAATTGTGATATGTATCTTTGATTTTAGAATTGTTAATTTCACTAAAAAATCAAGGTCTTTGTCAAAAGTGATTTTTTTTTATAGATAAGAGTCAATTATGATAAGCAGTTCTCACTAGTTGCTTCCTTCCAATTATGATATTTTCAAGAATTATGTAAATTTCTAAATCATTTATCATGTTAACAATTAGACTCGAACCTGTATCCATTTTTTTCCAGGGGAGACAACTTTCATCGTCATCTTCTAAATTTCAAGCTCTTAATGTTGGACAGGTATGTTGGGATACTTTACCCTCATCTGTATTCTTACATTCTCTCAATGATTTGCTTTTCTTATTCCAAGAATATTCTTGGCTATTATTTTATAAGTTGCCAATCCTGGATTATTTTTTTTGATAAAAGTTGTGATACCCTAAATTTGTTTGCCACTAATACTTCAACAGATGAAGCGCTTTATTATGATGAACAATGAAATATTGGGATTTATCAGTGAAAATATCAAGCTACAGTGAAAATAACTTATGTTATATCTTATATAGCTATTATATGTATGGATTTCAACAGTTTTGTTGATATATTATGAAGTATTTAATGAGCTAATTAAATGTCAGGAACGCATTAAAATGGGTATATTTAATTCTCTGAAATTGACTTGCACGTGTAAGTTATACTGATTACAAGGTTGCACATTGAAAATTAAGATTACACCAGTGCAAGTAACAAAGCACTAAATCCAGCCCTATGATTCCAATGTTATAATGATCTTTCAGTACCAACTCCTTAATTGATATCTTTAAAGTTGCTGCAGCACGTTCTGCTTACTAGAATAAAGTGCTCTCAAAAAGGCAAATAAGTGTTACCAATGACTAAATAAATCTCCTGAATAAATAAAAAGAGTTCTAAAATGAATGTACATGGTTCGGTTAAGTCATGCGAGTCCATTTTCCATTGATCGGCCATTTTAATGTGGTAACATAAAATGGCCGCTCAAAGGTAGTTCAAGTGATCTGAGTGATGTAGCGATACCTAAACACTCAAAGTCAAATTTTAAATATGTTAAATGATGGAATGGTCAACCATCTTCCTGTCTGAACTCTCAAGATGATGTACGAATATACCTCTCCTGATGAGTTTCACAAAACTGTTGCTTTAAACAGCGCACCAATTTCTACCAATACCAATGACTGTTTTCTTTGTTGGGCCTATATGGCTTATCGGGTTGTGTAATCATATGTTTTACCCTATATAAATGTAACAATATATTGTATAAACTTTAATGATAAATGACAAATTTGAGAAAAAATAATATGAAACTAGGATTGCTAAGGCAATACTTAGGTCTTCAAGACTTCTGCTTGAATTTGAACTCCATGTTGCATGTATGCATCAGTGTCTCCGAGTTATAAAAGATTGATGTCTCTATCTTCAATAGTTTTTTACCAAAAATCTGCAAAGACAATGACCCTCTGAACATGGAACAATCGCTTATTAATGGACCCCTACATGACCTTTCTTACAATTAAACAAAATTGTTAATATTTTCATACTAAGTTGCAACATAAAAAATATTGTGCTTTAATTTCCACTTAAGTAGATGTAATCATCATTTAGATTGCATACATAATTAATGCGTTATCTTTTTTCTGAATATTCAAGAAAATACTATAAATTGCTTAAATTTTGACCCCTTGAGAACGTTTGCGATGTTCGGAGCTTCACTCACAACTTTTTGATGAAAGGGTTCAATATAAAAGTTGTTGTTTTTTAATTGTTCACCCGGAGCTGTAAATAAAATTTAGATATCCAAGTTAGTTAAGCAGTTGTGAACCTTTGAACTTTGCTGAAAATGGCGATTTTCGAAAAATGACAATCTTCTATGACCAGTCACACGTGACCTATGACAGACACATGATTGAAATTTATTGTCTCTAATACATAACATCTCTAATTCAAAATGAGCTATCAAACATAATGGTATCATCAAGGGTTTACGATCAACAATTCTATAAAGAAAGTAGCCCTCGAAAAGTCTCAAAATCACAAAATTTTACTTTTTCGGGAATATGTCCAAATTGTGCCGAAACTATCAACTTTTATATGATAATGATATGTTATGGAATGGTTGAGTTGGTCATTATGAAAAGATAGCAATAAATAATTTTGACATAATATATTTCATGACAGAGGTATGTCCCTTTAAACATTCTGCCAAATTTCGCCTTCATAATAAATGATAATTTTCTAGAGCAGATTACGAAAATTCTAGGATGAAATTCAAAATTCGGTCCAGACAGTCCTCTCAGGACGTCATTTATCTTCAAAAGGAGCTATCACACATAGCTGTATATATTGCTGTGATTTAGAAGAAGATTTTTGAAGACGCGTACCCTCAAAACCGCGAAATAGCAAAAAATCTATTATTACGGCCGAAAACCACTATAGCCCGAATCGATGAGGAATGTTGTTGCCCACATAGTGGTGAAAGTTTTGTGCAAATATCTTGATTAGTTTTCGAGATAATGAGGTTTGAAGTTTTGACTTCAAGGGGAGATAACTCGCAAAAGAAGTCAAAAATCAATAAAGTGGCTCGACAGAAATGAAGTTTATGTCACAAGCTACAAACTCTGAAAAAAATCATGAAAATCAGTCAAAAAAGGTCAAATAATAATAAAAATAAGAAAAAAAACACGATAATAACAATAGGTCTTCAAGACGTAGTCTTGAAGACCTACATAATAGGTATTCCAGACGTAGTCTTGAAGACCTAAAAAACTTGCTATAGCGCCTTTAAACTCTTTAAGAACTTGTATTTCTCTTGAAGCTGCTGGACCTACAGTGGAAAGTCGGACTGGCGATGAGCTCCGACGACTGCAAGAACCTCAACTCACCTAACGTCACTCTTCTCCTGACTGTCGCGGAGACCGGCGGGATCACCAGGAAACACTCTGTTGAGATGACGCTGTCACAGTTTAGAGTGAGTTGCTGATCATGATGTGGAAATAGGGAATTTTCTCTTTGTGGATAATTGAAAAGTCGTGTAAGATTGTCCTCTGCCTTGTACAATAAGCTTGCCATGTCCAACAGCTAAACTAAAGCTTAAAAACTAAAATTGATTAAAAACTGGCACCTTTAAACAGTGACTGCGAGACCTTATTATTCCCCGTCATGAAGTGGTAGCTATAGGGGATAAAGGTTTGAGCTTCATCCTTCCATGTGTCTGTGTGTTTATACATCCGTGCATCCATTGATAAAGATAAAGGGGGCAGCTTTTCTCAGTAACCATTTAAGATAGGATAACCAAATTTGGTGTGTGGCTTAAGGGTATCAATAACTTGATGGAGTTGTACATTGAGAAGATGTAAATTATTTTTTCTTGAGTTATTGCTCTTCTTTTTTCACTGTTCATGGTATCTGTAAAGGGGTCACCTTTTCTCAGAAATTGTCAGAGATTGGATAACCAAATGTGGTCTGCTGTTAGAGGGCATAAATTATATATCTATCTATTGTTACACCCCTAGTGTTTAGGAGTTTAAATAAAGAAGCTTGCTTTTACATTTACGGTTGAAAGGTTGCAAGTTTTAAAAAGAACCGGCTGCGATACTGCCGAAGCGGCATTAAACAATAATTAACTCTCTGGCTAACTTAAAGAGAACCAATATGGCGGGAGATGTCAGTAAACATGCCTTCTTCTTTTGTTGACAATATTGATAAACATTCTTGTAAAGATGACAATAATCATTTCAGGTTTTTATGGGCAAGTTTCCGAAATGAAGGCAAGGGTAAACAATGTGACAAGTAATATTTAAAAATCAATGTTAACCCCGAAATTTCAAACTCATTTCTTCATAGGGGAGGGGGGTGTACCATTCAAACGAAAAGAAAAAAACAAGAATGTCTTCATGTAAATTTAATCACAGTTTCACCCCCCTTTCAGACAGCTTCATTACGGGAAACCCAAAAGTAATTCAATTAAGACAGCAACAGTATAGATTGAAATACATGAGGAATACTGTCAGTGTCTTGACATAGTATTGGGCTGACTATTCAACACTAACATTCATACTTGTTTCTTAATATTTTTCAGAATTTTTCGAATCAGCTGAAAGAAATGGCAACTTTGATGGAGACAGTGTGATGTTGAAAGCTGTCAGTGTTGATTCAATCTTTATAAGGATCCGTGTCACATACATTCAAACATGTACACATGAACATCAACCATTGTGATCAGTGGCGGATCCGGGGAGGGGGGATCCACCTTGTGGGTCCATAAAATGTACATGGATCCGCCACTGGTGATTCCTTCACGTTTTGTGATAGTCCCCTATGAAATTTTCATTGGTTATTTATCATGTTTTCATACTTAACATCTGATCTGAATATTTATTGACTATATTCATTTTCAAAACATATTTCTCCTTTTCTGCTTTCTCTATTTAGAAGCTGTGATCTTATTTTAAAGAATGGTGCTTTTTTTTTGTATTTCCTCAACAAAAAGAGTCCCTGAAAGATATATGTAGCCCTATCTGCTTATAATCTGCCATGTATGTTCATACAAAATGTTTGAGAGGCATTCTAGAAGTTGGTGTGATGAAGAAGACAAATGTTTATGGATGATCAACTTCTTTATTAACAATAGTGACGTTTCGGTATAGATCCTTATAGATAACGGTATAAGGATCTATACCGAAACGTCGCTATTGTTAATAAAGAAGTTGATCATCCATAAATATCTTCTTCATGTATGTTCATAGTAAAACATCTATGTAGAATTCTTTCCCTCAACCATATCCTAAAGAATTTAGAGCTTTAGTCTTTTATTTAGTGAATTTCAAGATTTTGTTTTATTGTTCAGTATTTATAAGAGTATAATACAGAATAATATACAATATACAATTTTATTAAATTTTCTTGTGTGAAATATGGCATTTATCCATATTTTCAAGGAGTGAAATGACATGTTATTCCAGTAACATGTTATTTCACTCAGTGAAATATCACTTTTAATCATATGACATCATAACAATAGGATGACATCATTAGATGGCCTGGAAAAGCAAGACGATCTTGAATGCTCCATTCATAAAATGAACGAGAAAGTAGAAACTTTTGGAAATATAAATTTCTACTGCATTTGAGGAGATATACATGGTATTTGACAAAACAATTGAAAAAGTTGCAATGATACACTTGTGGAAATATAAATTTCTACTTCATTTCAGGAGATAAACATGGTATCAGTGAAAAATTGAAAAAGTTGAAATGCTACACTAAATGTAAATTTCTACTTCATTTGAGGTGGTATTTCACAAAAATTTCAAATATCTTCTATGCAATTACCAATGTTCTGTCATTAGCATACTGTCCTTTCCTGGATCCATACAGTCAATCAGACATAACATCCATAAACCTTCTGTGCATAAGCACTGCCTACTTTTGTAGAGATAATTTGCTTACAGAATCTCATGCAGGAACTCGTATTTGAATTGCATTTTTCATAAAAAAAAGGTGACTAAATAGTATATATATCCTTTATGTTATAATCTCTGTGATAGATTAATGTGTTACACAAATGAGTAATGTTTACAAAGGCGCAAGAGAATCATTGAATATAATAGTTTTCGAAATTACATTTAGTCTAATTGCCACCAGGGTTTTAGAATTGGAAAAAAAAATCAGCCCTCTTAAGATTTTACAAGTCCTTATATTAATTATTTAACAACAGAAGAACACCTCAGATGTGCTTGGTGACGATTTTTGCACTGCTTCCCTCTGAAACTTAGGAGCCCATGGTTCCCTTGTGGGAGACAGCTACTTGCAATATTTAAAGGGGCAGTAGCACGTTTTTTGCTCAAATAAGTCGATGAAATGTATTTGAAAAATAATTTCACCAATCGTAAAGCACCCTTCTCTTCTTGGAAAATCAAGTTAAAAATGAGCGCACATGACTCAGTAAAGCAATGGGATCGTTTTTGTCATTCGAAATAATAAAATGTGTTCACAATAAAATGGCTGCCATCCTTTAAACGCAACACCGTTATCACTACTACGGATAATTGGTTTGTGTAATAGGACATTTTACCCTCTTAAGTAAATTTAAATGGCACAAACTATCATTATAAATTGGAACTTTAAAAAAATAAATTTTGCAAAAAATGTGCTACCGCCCTTTTAAAAGGCAGACAAACTTGGTTGTCATACCTGTTAAATTGTGTTAATAAATTCATTATTACTGTTAACTCTTTTACGTTTTTGCAGTATGATTGATAGCCTGTAAAAAGAACTCACTTTATTTTGTTTCGCTTGCATTATTAGACTACTTTGATAATTCTTATGAGATGCAGTTTTGTAAGAAATGTCTATAAGTTTGGTACTTACATATACATGTACTTACAAAATGACCGAGGTATATTTTGTGAAAATGAAACTGCAGAAATGTCACCCTTGTGCTTTTTTTGTTGGAGTTAAACATGTTCCATTTCAATCCTTTGAAGGGCATTTATTATTGGAATACGTAAGAACACAATATTTTTTTCAACTTTTTTTTATTGTGAACATACACAAGGTTTCTGAGTATATGCTCACTGGGGGTGGGATAGCGCAGTGGTTAGCGCGTTCGGCTTCGGATCGAGAGGTCCGTGGTTCGAATCCCGCCAGGGGCACGACAACTTTGTCTGCAGTAGAGAAATGTTCTACACGCAGTAAGGTTTGGGTGCAATGCTACACTGAATTTCAGTGCAATACCACCCATGGTTCGCTAGTTCCAGCCATTGCTCGCAGGTTTCACCACAATGCATAGTCACATGGCGTTGCGGGCTTTCTCCCTGCGATAATACTAGCAGCCGTGATATAAGTGAAATACTCTTGAAAGCGGCGTTTAAACCCCAACTCACCTCACCTCACCTATATGCTTACTTTTTCATCAAGTTGATGGAGGAGTGAGCATTTACTCTGAAATGTTGTTGTTTGTTCACAATAAAGAAGTTGTTATCCAGAAATTCTTGTTTTCTTACGTTCCACTTATATTACGGGAGGGTGATTAGAATATTATTGAGATGAGTATAGAAGCACATAGATTGATTCACAGACAAGTACTGTGATGGTGTCTCTTTAAAGGGGCTGTAGCACGTTTTCTTACAACTTACTGCAAGGCTTAAATCTGTTAGTTATGGAGACTGGCAAGAGTTATACATTTCATAGGGAAGTTGGTTTTCTAATGGAAATGAAGAGATCTCACAAAATTAAAAGAAATGTTACAAATTACCAAAAAAGTCTCCTTCTCAATCAATCCATAACCATCCTGGAATTATTAAAAGGTGTTCACAGTAAAAAACAGTGTTCATTTTATTTGTAACACCGTTTGTTATGACTATGAATAATTGGGTCGAGTAATGGCTGTTATACCCTCTTAAGTAAAGATATACTGCAGAAACTTCTATCACAAATGGCAAATTTTAAACATTTAGATAATAAAAAAACCATGCTACAATGGCTTTAAGATCTAACATGCTATGTGCAAAAATAACCTTGTTTTGTTACTGTTTCACTATCTGACAATATCTGATCTGAACTTCTTCTGTCCTATTTACACCAAAGTTGTGACTTTTACAACTGTTTATTATTATATTCTCTTTATCATGTTACAATTTTAGTTTTTTGTGTGCTTGCTTCTTTATTATACATCTGTGAATCATTATTGATTAAAAAAACCATTGTCAATATATAAACCGTACACATATAGATGATAATACAATTGTGATTCAAATGTGAACAGCAGTTCTCGCCTGAGGATACAAGTCCTTGTCATCCATATGTCTACACAATTATACTAGAGAAATAAGATAAATAATTGTTGATTTATGGTTCTTTTTCTTAGCCATAGAAAAATATCATTCCATATTAGAATATTAATGTGTTAATTTTCATCGTTGATATTCATAAGCCTGTTTGTGAATTATTCAGAATAATGTGTTATGAAAATGATATGGGGACGAATAATCTCAATGATTCTGTATTTATTTTGCCCAATATGATTTAATTATTAATGTGTCTTGTGCTTTGTTATGAATCATGACACATGTAGGTATGTACCGGTAAGTTTGTAGCTGTTTGATTAAACAGAAAGGTATAACTGACGGCTTCTGTTGTCTTCTTTTGTCTTGAATAAGAGTAAATGAGGATTATTGAGGATAACCCCAACCCCAAATGTGGATCACAGGGGTCATGACCTAAAAAGCTATTTTCATCTTCTTCTCCAGCCCGGTTACTCTTAGTTAACTGAAATTTTATGTACAGACTCCTTGTAGATTTGGTGACCCTGTGACCCCAAATGTCTGTCATAGGGGTCATGACGTCAAAAGCTATTTTCATCTTCTTCCCCAGTACGAAAGGCTCTGGAAAACTGAAATGTTCCTTAGCCAATAAGGACTCTAAATTATAGATTTGGTGACCAAATGTGATTCACAGGGGTCATGATCTAAAAACCTATCTTTTTCTTGATAAACAATGTATTTTTGTGGAGATCTTCAAACTTAGATGATAAATCACAGAAGTCCTGCTGAGCTACAGAGCCCATGGCTCTATTTTTAGCTGTTTTCATGGAAACAAAACTTGCGATTTCTTTTCCGGACCAGAACTCCGAAACCAGAAACCGTAAGGCCAAGCTCAATTGAACTGGGTATGTGGAACAATCATCTCGTGGACATTTGCTTTTTTTTTTATCCCCAACTTCATTTTTATTTTTAGGCGTTTCCATGGAAATGCATCTTAAAAAATTTTCCCAAGCAATACTTGAAATGCCTCTTTTGGATGTGCCTTTATGATTTTTCAATCTTGTTGAGATTACCTTTTAGCTGTTTCAATTGGAAACTTGCTCCCAGAACAGAACACAAAATCACAAAAAGTGAGTGATTAAGGATTTATTAAAGAAACTAATATCCACATGACGAAAACGTATTTCCCTTCAATCACCCTTGAACTCTCGACTGGTGAGGGTTGGGTTTCCTCTTGCATGGAGTTGTTCAATGAATCATTATCCCCCCGCTACGAAGTAAGCGGGGGTATATAGCGGTCATTCCGTCCGTCCTTCCGTCCGTCCGTCCGGTCAATTTTCTCAAAAAACGTAAAAAGTACATCAACCAAACAGATGTTAACCATGTTCTTTCAATCGCGCACAGACAATTTTCAATTTTCTGAGATTTAAATTTTTTGTCGTTTCCATGGAAACGTCACATTTTGGACTTAGTTTTATCGTGTTCAATGGGGACAAGTTTTCTCGGATACTGTTCAACCTAGGTGAATGAAACTTTGGTTGTGAGTACTCATGACCATACTCTTTATCGAGTTCGAAAACCAGTTCCGAAATATTAATTGTTACGGAGTTATGGCCCTTGAATCCGAAATTTAACTTAGTACCAAAAGAACTGTGATGCTCCAATGGGGACGAGTTTTCTCGGAAACTATTACATCTAGGTGAATGAAATTTGATATGGAGGTAGTCCAGATGATACTCTTCATCGAGTTCGAAAACCAGTTCCGAAATATTAATTTTTACGGAGTTATGGCCCTTGAATCCGAAATTGAACATAGTACCAAAAGAACTGTGATGCTCAAATGGGGACAAGTTTTCTCGGAAACTATTACATCTAGGTGAATTAAATTTTACATGTAGGTAGTCCAGATGATACTCTTCATCAAGTTCACAGTCCATTTCCGAAATATTATTTTTTACGGAGTTATGAAGCCCTTGAATCTGTAATTGAACTTGGTACAAATTACCGGTGTGATGCCCTAATGGGGAAAATTAAGTTACCTGAAAAATATTACATCTAGGTGAATGACATTTTGTAATAACAGTCACTTCCTAAAATTATTTTGGACAATATTATGATGCTTGAAGCTGTTTTTTAAACATAGTAACCTTCACATCTTTAATTCTCAATGGACGGATAGCGGATGGCGGGGGTATGTGAGCCATGCTCACTTTTTTCTTGTTGATCTATCAGTTCCCTGGGAGAGGAACAAGCTTGGTCCTAAAATCAAGCCCATTGCCTGTAGTGGACAGTCGCGCTCTCCAGTAAGCCCTGTTGAAATAGAAGTATGTTTGTTGTTTGTATACAGGCAACCAAGGTCTATTGTCACTTACTATTGCGATATCGATAGACTATTGTAGCTCACTATTGCAATAACTATTGCGATAGTTTTTTTGTGTACAAATACGCAATAATCAGCTAGATTTCTTATAGGTTTTAGTAGAAATGTTTGATTGATGTAAGGACAATGGAACCAAAATCAGTAAAGAAATCATAAATGAAAAGATTTTTATGCATTTTGCTATTTCCTATCTCTAGTTCTTCCCTTTTGACATTCTAAAATGAAAAATCTTGAATTAAATGCAGTGAGGCTTGTGTAAATCATTCATAATTAAGGGAAATTTAATAGTTTCGATAGTATCGATAGTTAACCTTACTATTGCGATGACGATAGTGTTTTTGTATGTACTATCGATATAGTACTATTGCCAAGCCAGCTATTGCGATACAACGATAGTTCGATGTATTGTTACACCCCTAGTATTTATTGTGGAAACGAAACTCGGGAGGTTATTCCTGTTTACACATATATGATATGATATTAATACATTATTAAATCACAGTCAAATTGAAAGATATTAATGAAGTTAATATTTTGATGACTTTATATTTCACAACTTGATAAAGACAAATGCACATTTGTTGAAAAATAAAAAAACCCAATTGGAACTGAAGCCATTCATCGGTGCTGCGGATGGAGAAAACTTCGCTACGGACGAACAGCATACTGTTTATTAGTTTTATGATACATTGTGTGTTACTTGCCATCATGGTATATGTTTTATTTGTTAAAATGTGTCAACAGTTGCTGCAGTATTATCCACATTCTGTGGACATCATCTATCCGAGGGAGAACAAGAAATATATAGCCATGAAACGTCTTTAGAAACAAATAAAGGATTTCCTATTCATAAGATTTGTCTCCTGCTCAAACTGAACAGACATTTATGCCCTTTCGTTGATTTGGCATACTACTATCAGAGGCTAGAGATTGACAGAAGGTCTCAGTAACCATTCATCTGGAACCAGTGTTCCTTTCACTGAATAACGTATACACTCTACTGCAAAAGAAACGTCACCCTACAAAATGCAAGATAAGTCAATCCACGAGTGATAAACACGAGTGAAAAAGATATATTTTGTCTTCAGAAACTAACTGAACTAACCTTGAAATTATCTGTTCATATTTCTGAGTACGTATTTTAAGAATTCTCGATTTCGAACCTCCTTCACCCGACGAGATAGGAGAGTCGAAAAGGCTATTTTGGCTTGTTTAATGACGTCCTACAGTAGAGAGTCTTTGTGGTTGAGTGTAAGCGTGAATATACAGGGAGAAATATTTGGGATGTAATGTCTGAAGACACAGAGAAAACCTAATTGTTTAAATGACAATAAGACCGTACCGGTTGTAGTGGCAACCAGGTTCCTCTCGGAGTGTTGTTGCATGAAACGCTTCCCGAAGTTCTTCTGCAGACAAGAGGCAGCCTGGTTGCACCATGTTAGTCCCCCGTCCTTCTGAATTGGTTCGATGTACGCAAATGGCAGGAGAGGATAGGTGTGCAGGGTGTAGTTGCTGGACGTGTTCACGTTCCTTATACCTATACCAGCGTGTTGGGGCAACTGTACAGATGAACATGGAAGTGGTATTACTTAATGGGTTTGTGTAGTGGCTAACTGCCTCGAAACGTGGAGTGTTTAGCTAGTGGAAATGTTCATAACAGTTATACCAGCGTGTTGGGGCAGCTGTACTGAGGAACATCGACATGGTATTACTTAAGGGCTTTGTCACAATGTGTAGTGGCTAACTGCCTCGAAACTGGCCCCAAGACCCAATAATCCCGTACAATGATCATATGTGGAGTGTGTGGTTAGTGAAAATGTTCCTGATATATATACCAGCGTGTTGGGGCAACTGTCCAAAGAAACATGGACATGGTATTACTTTATGGGTTGGACGGACCCAAGACTCCAAGTACCCCTTGCATTGATCATGTGTGGTGTATTTATTAAGTCGAAATGTTCCAAAAGCTATACCAGCAACCACCCGCTCAATTAACTCCACAAACGTGATATCTAGATGTCCCTTCTGCGGGTAGGACCTATGTGAATTTCATTTATTTGCGTCCAAGGTAGGATGGCTTAAAACAGCGACTCCATGAAAAATTCATTTTAACCGGGGCATATCTATATATACCTGCTAGCTTCACCCAAAATGATACTTATGTTGATCGTGAACTCTAAAGGTGTTTTAGTTAGACCTGTAGTTAGACCGATTTTCTCTTGCAGAGGTATTTCGTTTTTACACTGTTGAAACTGCGGTGACGTTTCTTTTGCGGTTGAGTGTATGTGTCCATTACCTAGCCGGAGAAAGAGGAACGTCATACTGTATCCCTGCTTCTTAACCAATGAAAATTCATCTTTCAGTTGCCATGTCGACCGTGTGACTTCAAAGTTCTAGGCATTTGACACTTAAGGGTCTTGCTAATTAGTATATGTCCTGCGAATATGTCTTGTATATGTCTGTAAATAACACTAATGAACTAGTTTTGATATTTGTCCTTCTTTATTTATCAGCTTATTTATGATCAATTGTTTTCATAAAATCCAAAAGCATATTTCAAGGAAAACATATTAAACGAGAAAACGTTTATCTTAGGTTTATTTTATCATTATGACGTGTCATTGGCAAATGTCACTTTTACAACGGCGTCGCTGATTGCACAACTAGATTCAATTGCAACCAATCAAGACACTCCATTTCCGCACTCGAATTCAGGCTATGTAGAACAGAGGTTAGGATTGGAAATCTGAAGGGAGTAACCTCTGTGGAAAGAGAATGATATTCACAGCGATTTACAGAAGTTATTGAAATCAAACACGGATGTACATGTGAAGTGAAGAGGCAATAGCGTACATATTAAACATATGGAATGAGCTGCCTTCCACCAAATGGATAATACATCACAATAGAATCGTCACAGTTTAATCCGTCGTGTAACTCAATTAATTATAAAATTTGCCATCTATTCTAGAATGTCATACAAGTTTTTGTACACCATTACTTCGTGGTCCTGATACTCCACATAAGTTGAATATTCACTCCACGGGATTTCTTTTTTCTGCGTTAGACCATCGTGACACCACTCCCAAGTTACAGTTGTTTAGACACATGCAAAAAGGTTATATTCATCAACATCGACATCTAAACATTGGAACACGAAGCTCAAGTGTAACATTGTATTGGAACTGGGTAACGAACATGAGTATGACGCCTCACTCGATCCAATATAATATCTACCTTCAAGGTATATAGATGTTCCAATATCCCTGATGTATATGTGTGTTCACATTAAAATGGCCGCTCGAAGGCAGTTCAAGTGATCTGACCGCTGTAGCGATATCTAAACACTCAATGTAGAGTTTTGAATATGGTACCATGATAGAATGGTCAATTATCTTGCTATCCGAACCACAGGGGCTTGTATCGCTGAAAACAAACAGTTCCTAGGTTCAATACTACGATACGACATACTATACTTATAAATAAAGAAAGGGATGCAACGCCTAATTTACCCCCTGTCCAATCAAGTCCAAATTTCAAAATGTTAACACACTTTGTACACCTAAAACACATTGTAGAATGTAGGAGGATCCGGATCAGTTCGTACCAAAACCGGTTCCACTCAAAACGGGGACACCGACCAATACAAACCGACCCTGGGACGAACCAGTTTCGGTACGAACTGATCCGGATCCTCCTCCAAAATGGCGCAGGTAGCGCGATGAAATGCCTGTAGTTACACTAAAGTTGCAATAAAGTTGTTACGGTAAGATACCCGAACTATTCAAGTATGACACATGCATCAGGGATGTAAAGTGATAGTAGAAAACTCTTTTCGAGATTGATTGCTTTTGCTAGGAATGAAATATCGGCTTTTTCCTCGATTTTTGTCGATGTATTGCTGAGACACCATTTTGGCCCACTCGAGTTTGACAGGTAAAAAATCGTGTTTGAAGCGTCATAACTTTAGAAATAATGGACCGATTGTGTTGATGTTTGTTTTAATCGAACGAGTAATCACTGTGCTTTAATTCTACAATGTGTTTTAGGTGTACAACGTGTGTTAACATTTTGAAATTTGGACTTGATTGGACAGGGGGTAAATTAGGCGTTGCATCCCTTTCTTTATTTATAAGTATAGTATGTCGTATCGTAGTATTGAACCTAGGAACTGTTTGTTTTCAGCGATACAAGCCCCTGTGATCCGAACTCTCAAATTCGCATGAGACCTACAAGTCTACCCTTTACAATGCAGAGTTCCACACCACTGTCGTTTTTTACGTCGCACCATTTTCTTCCAATGTCGACAACCGTTTTCTATCGATATGGCTTATCGGGTCGTTTTACCCTCTACTAGCATAAGTAATATTGTTTACACTTTAATGCCAAAACAAAATATGAAAAAACGTGCTACAGCGCCCTTAAAGGCACAGGGGCTTGTATCGCTGAAAACAAACAGTTCCTAGGTTCAATACTACGATACGACATACTATACTTATAAATAAAGAAAGGGATGCAACGCCTAATTTACCCCCTGTCCAATCAAGTCCAAATTTCAAAATGTTAACACACTTTGTACACCTAAAACACATTGTAGAATTAAAGCACAGTGACTAATCGTTCGATTAAAACAAACATCAACACAATCGGTCCATTATTTCTAAAGTTATGACGCTTCAAACACGATTTTTTACCTGTCAAACTCGAGAGGGCCAAAATGGTGTCTCAGCAATACATCGACAAAAATCGAGGAAAAAGCCGATATTTCATTCCTAGCAAAAGCAATCAATCTCGAAAAGAGTTTTCTTCTATCACTTTACATCCCTGATACACTTGTCATACTTGAATAGTTCGGGTATCTTACCGTAACAACTTTATTGCAACTTACGTGTAAGTACAGGCATTTCATCGAGCGACCTGCGCCATTTTGGAGGAGGATCCGGATCAGTTCGTACCAAAACCGGTTCCACTCAAAACGGGGACACCGACCAATACAAACCGACCCTGGGACGAACCAGTTTCGGTACGAACTGATCCGGATCCTCCTCCAAAATGGCGCAGGTAGCGCGATGAAATGCCTGTAGTTACACTAAAGTTGCAATAAAGTTGTTACGGTAAGATACCCGAACTATTCAAGTATGACACATGCATCAGGGATGTAAAGTGATAGTAGAAAACTCTTTTCGAGATTGATTGCTTTTGCTAGGAATGAAATATCGGCTTTTTCCTCGATTTTTGTCGATGTATTGCTGAGACACCATTTTGGCCCACTCGAGTTTGACAGGTAAAAAATCGTGTTTGAAGCGTCATAACTTTAGAAATAATGGACCGATTGTGTTGATGTTTGTTTTAATCGAACGAGTAATCACTGTGCTTTAATTCTACAATGTGTTTTAGGTGTACAACGTGTGTTAACATTTTGAAATTTGGACTTGATTGGACAGGGGGTAAATTAGGCGTTGCATCCCTTTCTTTATTTATAAGTATAGTATGTCGTATCGTAGTATTGAACCTAGGAACTGTTTGTTTTCAGCGATACAAGCCCCTGTGCTTAAAGGTACATCCATCGTGTTTCATAAAATTTTATTTGGCTTTAATACGTTCCAACTCACCACATGTGCTGTCTACAATACAAATAAATTCACTCAGCTTGCATATTTATCCCCAATCGCCAAATATTTCATAATTACTAGTTTCCAATTAAATTTGAGTAACATCATTATGCATGTGCAGAAACCGAAACTGCACGTCCCATTTACATGCACAGTAGTTATGTGACCTATTAAACATCATCAACTCAAATTTGTCTTTTTGTCTGTTATAAATATGATTCCAAAATTACGTTTGACTCATTGACGCGCGCCACACGCTGTGCATTGTCCGGTTTTCGATCAGAAATCACTACTTTTACTTTCATATCGTCAAAATGCTTAGTCTCCTATCATCAAAATGGTATTTTTCGGTAACAGTCGATACTTCTAGATAAAATAACACCAACTATAACGTTTGCAATATGTGACCCCAAACAACACAATGGATGTACCTTTAAAGTGCTTGGTAATGTCTTGATTTATGAGAATGTTGATGGTAACCATTATAGTAAACCGGATTATATTTTTACTGTTTGACGGCTTGACTCTACCAAGTTAAATTACGCAGAATAAGTATTATAACGCGGTAATGTCACCCACAGTTTGAAGGTTGTCTCAAATGAATCATGACTTTCATACATGTTATAGATATATCACAAAACTTGTGAGCATTGAATATCGAAAATATTCCAAATCAATGGCCCTCCTCAAATCCTATCCTCCCTTCCAAAGGCTGATGCATGTCCTGTGGGCTTCATTATCCAATTACTTTTGTACCAAATTACCTCACAGATATCCTATTTGTTTAAGTGATAGGGTTCAAATAGGTACACTCCTGTTCACTACAAAGTTTCAATAATTATTATTTTTATGGAAACGGCAAACAATTAATACGCAGGAAGTTCTGGATATCAAAAGGTTCCACTCCACACCTAACCACTTCATGTAAATGGCAGTCTGATTAAAATAGTTTACCAAGGAATAACAGTTGTAAAATAGTACATTTATCGGGATGCGATATCATTCGGAGGTTTCCTTCAATCTATAGAACCAGTTCGTATCCCGATATGAACTATTTTGCAGATTTAATTCCCCGGAACAGGGTCGATTTTAATCTGATTGTGTAAATGGAAACACAACTTAATAAATGTCGGTAAAATTGTAGTCTTGACTTGTCTTGTCTTATATTGTCTCCGTGGAAAATAAAATTGACATATACACTCAACCGCAAAAGAAACGTCACCGCAGTTTCAACAGTGTAAAAATCGAAATACCTCTGCAAGAGAAAATCGATTTTGAATGCTTTTTATAGGGACATGATTTGTAAAGAGGTACCCGCAATTTCATACATCAGAATATAATACATTTATTTGTATGTCTGTTCAAAATGTAGGCCTAACTAAAACACCTTTAGAGTTCACGATCAACATAAGTATCATGTTGGGTGAAGCTAGCAGGTATATATAGATATGCCCCGGTTAAAATGATTTCTTCATGGAGTCGCTGTTTTAAGCCATCCTACCTTGGACGCAACAACATGAAATTCACATAGGTCCTACCCGCAGGAGGGACATCTAGATATCGTGTTTGTGGAGTTAATTGAGCGCCTGGTTTCAGAGGTTTATGCGGTGGAGTACAAAACGTCCTCGTGTTCACTGTTGAAGTGTAGTTTCATCAAAATATGTACATATTCGTTAAACCCTCAACACCGGGTACATCTGGACATATTTGTATATAAAGTTTGGGAAGTTTGAATGTATAACTTGGGAGTTATCCTCGGAGTGTTAAGATACACCAACCTCGACCATATCACTTTTCGGTTTTTATTCAAGCATATTCAAAGATGACGAGGATTCAACTTGATATATGTCAATTCAACCAATAAACACCTTTTATAAGGCCTTTTTAGAACGCCGCTCAATTACGCCTCGTAAAACTTTAGGCGAGAGCGAATGCTGCTTGCTAGGCCTTGTGACGTAATACACAGGAGTCGCTTGCCGTCTATTGGCAGAATCCACTAGAATTAGCCTTACATAACTGCTTAAATAACACATTTACCGTTGTCCTTATACAACAAAATTACATATATACACGCCCCGTAAAACGTACTACAAATTGCAGCAGATGTCAACACTGTTTAATACGTGATGCGACCATTGCTGGACCCGTAATTCTGCAATGTGTTTTGAAACAATTCTTATCATTGCCCAATATGGCGGCGGCACGCATGTCAGATGATGAAGATGTTCAAACGTCACAGAGATCTATTACACATTTCATACACATTATAACGATGTTAACACACCTCATTCATTGACTCATGGGTATGTTGAATAATTTTTATTTTCACATTCGTCCATTTGCGAAATAACAAAATATATTTTCCATATGTTTGTTTATCAATGTAACGATATGTAATAAGTGATGTAGTTGCGTGATTGACACTCTAACTTAAATAACTAAATATTAAATAAGAGGGGAAATCTACGCGACTGAACTATAGCTTGAGTAATATTTTTTAAATTGCAAACCAAACAACACAAGGCCATGGCGAGTTGATCAAAGTTCTATAGTTACAATTCTTTCATTTGAAAATAATAATAATAACAGAGTACTTGTACCGCGCATTTTTCCATGCCACAGCATGCTCAAAGCGCACATGGGAAAGATTCATTTTCCATATTTTTATCCGATGTGATTTAAACATTATTTTATTTCCAAAAACACATGAATTGACCACCAAACAATACATGCAATATAAAATGCAAGGCCTGTTTTATATCATGCTAGGAAAATGAGAAAGTCTGATGATTTTTAGTAAAGCTCATGCAATGCTATAATCTAATGAATGTTTATGTTAGGTCAGTGATATTACACCGAATCTAAGTAATTGTAAATGTACACGACTATAGATTTAAAGATAGCCCGAATATTTGTATCTAAAAAATGTGTAAACCAGTAACAATGATGAAAATGATATGATTTTCTTAGTTATAATGCAACTATTCTATTAGCAATATAAAGTCACCATGAAAAATAATGATGCAGTAGATTTGAAACGATAAAAAATCAAGCACAATTGCATGTTATTTCTTTTATCTTTGATTTGTCAGTTATTCATTTCAAAACCTATTGTAGCCTATAAGATAACCTAAGACTCCACCCGATTTGGAAAAGAACAAATCTAAAATCAGCGATAGAATATCGAAAAATACTCCAAAAACTCCGAAATTACTCCCAACGGATGCACAGATACCCATTCTATCGGCAACGTGTAATGTCGAAACGTTCTTATTATGTTTTAAACGAATTATCGACGAAAATCGAGAAATTGACTAAGGATTTCATTAAGCAACTCCTGTGTATGACGTCACATCGCTAACGAAAGCTAACGGTGGCCCGGCAGACTCTTTAAGGATTGGGATAATCAGCTGGCCAATTTTACTCACTTTGATTGGCCATATCTTAGTAAGTAGTTGACGCTTCGAAATAATCTTATGTGTTTTGTTTAGTTGAAAGTATTGTCTATATGAATAAACGAATTACCAGAGAAAAAAACAGAGAGATTCTATTATCTTTAAAGAAATAGTTCCACTGTAACAGCAAAATGCATACTAGGACTGCAAAGGCATTCTTCAAGACGTGCCCCCTTGAACCCAAAACCCTACTTGACCGAGCATTCATCAGAACAGACGTTAAGACGCATTTTATGCAGGTAAAGGACACATTTTGGCATAGAAAAAACTGCTTTTAATGCAAACGTATTAAGCCAAAACTTTTGTTAGGCAGAAAAAAGAGGAAGTTAGAGTACAAGGGAAGAAATAGGTTTCATGTGAACTTACAAACTATGGTTGAAATTCGAAAGACACCCACAGAAGTAGGATTTCAAATGACCAAAAGCAAGTATTAGCATTTCTAAGATAATCTTGATGGTCCTTATGAATCTAAATGACTCAACTCCACTCTGCTCGGCAAGCAAGCATTTTTAGCTTTATCCTGTCGCTGATGTTGAAGATCATTTGGAGTCTCTCTCGGTAACAGTCAGTTCTTTTCGATAAAATAACACCATTTATAACGATTGACATATATGACCCCAACAACACAATAGATGTACTTAAGCTTGGAATGAGGAAAAGATTGCAATAAGTAGCTTGCCATAAGCATCTTCCCAAGCAAAGGCATAATTGGTGCCAGTCTCTATAATTACTGGCTATGTTTAGCCAGCGATAGGGGCCAAGCGCACCTTTTAAAAGGACCATTATATAGAGCAATTAACTTGAGTCCTAGGACGAAATTAAAAATTCTGTCTCGACAATTGTTTACACATTTATTCAGCTTTCCTATGAGCTATCATACATAGCTGTATATATTACTGTTAGTGAGCAGAAGGTTTTCAAATAAGCGTATCGTCAAAACCACGTAATTTCAAAACATTTAAGGTTTTTTTTCGAAATAGCCAAATTTTTCTGATTAAACAAAAATCGCTACAAATGGTACAAATGGATGGGGTATGTTGTTTCCCACATTTGGTGAAAGTTTTGTGAAAATACCTTAAATAGTTTTGGATGTTGAGGTCTGAAGTTTTTCCTTCTTGGGGATATAACTCAAGAACAACGTAGAAATTTTGAAAATCTCGTTTCGCACAGAACGAAATCTCGGTATATTCTATTATTCCTGAAAAATTCATGCTGTTCAACCGTTACTCCAGAATCTAGAACACAAACACGTGTTAAAAAATTCCCAAAGTATTTTAGCATACGTCTTGAAGACCTAATAAAATCATAATAGTTTATTTTTTGTTATTTAGTTTTGCGAAGCTAGCATATATTTAGTCAGTGAGATATGTTCCGGACAAAACTTTGGGAAGGTCATGCGGACAGAATAAATGCTATATATTCTTATTTACTCTGAAAGGTTTGGTATAATTATCTTATTAAATTCACATCAAAATATTCACCTTTGCAGAGTCACCGATTAAAATCACATCAACGCACTTTCTGTGCAGATCAGGGTGCAAATCTCACTTTGATCATAATAATATAAACTAATAAATAAATAAATACATTTTTTTTAACAATAGCTGATTTATGAAATCGACACATGAAGACACATATATTTGTCAATCAGAACATATTACCAACCACAGATGTCCTTGCTCAGCAGTGTAACGTCACAGGTGTTAGTAAACACTATATTCAAATTAAAACTGACTCAATTAAATCAAAACTGCTGCAAATTAAAAATGTGTTGGTAGCAATAGTAATATAAAAATTCACATATTTCGATATCATTGATGAAAATTTCAGACCCCCTTCAGAGTACATTATATCAAACATAATTTGATCGTTTAGGGCGTCATATTGAAACCTACATAAAGGAACTTCGTCTTCAGATTTATTCATACGAAGAGAGTAAGAGTCCACAATGAGAGTAGCACACCTATTCTCACTCGTTGTTCTTGTAGGAATCATCCTACTGGTTGAATCTCAAGAACCACACAAGTAAGTTCTCAAATCAAAAGGCTGGGTAACTATGTCGGAAATACTTTCAAACGTATTAGCTTTTTCCCGTATAGCATGAAATAAACTAACGGGCAAAAAATGTATACACCTCACTTGTTTTCGATTAGTTAAATATCTTAAAGACATTAGATGAATTTGATTATGGTACGATACAATAACTACTTTCTGCAGTAGTTTGAATGACTTAATTGGTATAGTTTTAATTAAAATATTATTTGTTTAAAGTAGACAGGGGTAAGAAATGAAATTTACACTAACATTACCCCTACCATGTTTAAAATGTTGTAAAATGTGCACGGCGACGCATATTTATTGATTTTCACATAGAGTATGTTTTATATGTCGATGAAAGGTTGTGTTTTATCAACATTAATTTTGTGGAAATTTAAATCTAAATTTTTTAAATTTTTATTTGAATTTTTTAAAACACGTAGAGTTATTCTTTGACTGATTTGATTTTTTGGACTAATTTCCAACACTATTCAGTTTTTGAATACGACGTCGAAACTCGAGAAATTTGACATTTGAAGTTATACCTAGGATAAATACAACTGAGTGATATACTTTTTTTTGCCCATCAGTGTACAATGATCTTAACACTTAATAAAAGTAATATGTGACTTAATCAATTTGAGGATTGAACCAGAACCTAGATTCTGTAAAGGTCGCTACGATTAGTTGGTTGAATTAAACAGAGCTGAAAGCTGCCAGCACTTCCCCAGCAAGGCACACCTCCTCTCGGCTCTATCGGTGGCTAACATTAGCCAGTGATGGAGATTGTCGCGAGTTATGGCCGTTACTTTTACTTCGTTTTCTTTAGATCATACCTTTTAAAGATATATTCCGACCGGTTGATTTATTGTATTTTTTAAATATAAACCTGGAGTTATTTTACCCTTTGTTCTGTACTGGTTTTATTCAAGTTGTAGAACCGGGTTGTATTTATTCTCGTAGCGTACCTCTTATCCCCGGATTGACTTGCTGTAAATTCGAGAAAATAGTACATTGTATTATGACGACATCGCATGGAAATCTTGAATCTGTCAGTTCTTAAAGGGGCAGTAGCACGTTTTTTTCGCTCAAATAAGTCGATGAAATGTATTTGAAAAATATTTTCACAAATCGTAAATTACCCTTTTCTCTTGGGAAAATCAAGTTTAAAATGAGTGTACATGGCTCAGTAAAGCCATGGTGATCGTTTTTGTCATTCGAAGTAATAAATTGTGTTCACAATAAAATGGCCGTCATGCAATTGTTGCGTTATACGCAACACCGTTATTACTACTACGGACTATTGGTTTGTGTAAAAGGATGTTTTACCATCTAAAGTAAATATAAATGACATAAACTATTATTATAAATGAGAAATTTGAAAAAATAAAATTTGAAAAAAAACGTGCTACAGCGCCTTTAACATGATTTGTTGTTGAAAAAAATTTGATCGTTGCCGTTTTATAAATACTATTCCTACATCAGTAATATACCATATAAAGTCGTTTGCAAATAAATCCGATGACTTGTTTTAACTGAATAGTCAAAGAAAAAACTATCAGAACACTGAGGTCCCCGTATCTGCGTATGGTGTGACAACACAGCGAAAATCATCCCAAAGAGATGTATGTTACGGCACATCATAATTCAAAATCGATATAGTGTTCCAAACTTTACTGGTGTTATTCTGCAGATGTCATAATGAATAATATACATTTTAAGAATATGCAACTTCATTATTCTGTTTTAAAAAATGGATTTTCATGTCGTTGTCAAACGAGTTCTAGAATGCGAATCAAAGAAATGAAACTATGTTTCATACACTTTGGATATGTATGTATGTACTAGCATGTGTCAGTTCCACTGGTGTCGGGTGAATCGATGAATCAGGAACTACTATTCACATAAGAACTGACACATTTCAGTCTTATTGAATTTATAGATTCTTCCCGGACGAGGTAATTATGGATCAAGAATGTAGAACATTGCAAAAAAGTCCACAGTTTTGCTTCAATGGGATCCATTTTCCAACATTCGGAGATGGTGACGTCATCGAGATTTACCACATGCTTACTAACGACATCCGTCGAGAGAACAAAGAGGTAAGGACATTTTAACACAAGAACAAGGTTGTATCTTTAGTCTTAAACGATCTTCTTAAACGACATCTGTACAGACAACATAGAGGTCAGGACATTTTTTATATAAGAATCTAAAACGATGTTGTACTGTCAGAATTAATATCCCCCATATGACAAACGTTTCAAATACTCAAGTTATGAATTCACCTTGTCCATACATTTTGTTCATGTCACATTCAAACAATATACTGGTCGGCAAATCAGTTTACATTTTTAATGTTTACAGTATACATAAATTATGAATAAAAGCGGGGTTTTAGACACAGAATAAATAATTGATTAGCATATCTGATTACATACTGCATAACATATCCACTACGAAATGTGGAAAGAGTTGGTAAAATAGCTGGGAAAGTTGGCTGAAGGAAGTATTGATTTAACATCAGAAAATATTATTTATGGTTTCGGAGGAAGGAATAACTCAATAACATTTGTTCATTGGTGAAAAAAAATAACGGGTGTGTCCAATATGAAAGATTAAAATACCGGGCTATTACCTTTACTAACAATATCCAAGCATAACTTATTTGATTTTTGGTCATCTCTCCACACACTGATTGTTTATGGATTGTAAAACTAAGTTTGAAGCGTAAACCTAAATCTTTCAGTAATGCTGCAAGCCTTATATAGAATCAGATACTGCTATACAGCTGTAATAGCCTGTGGAAACCATAGTAATAATTTGCAAGAACAGTCTGTGTATATATATTGCACTTATATATTGGTGGCACGCGGTCTTGTCCATAGCTCAGTCGACCACTATCAGTGAAGTTCAGCAACAACGGGCGTGGTATCTCTGGATGGGTTGGGTACACGCCTCATTGCTGAATAAAAACTGAGAGTTTGAAGAGTGAATCCCTGCCCCACACTGAGACATGAATTGAGAGGCTCGTGGTGTCACCTTGGACAAGGGACTTTATTCGAAATGTGCCTCTGTTCACTCAGCAGTACAATTGAGTACCTGGTTTGGAAGTGAAGGCAATGTGATAGCCTTCGTAGTATACTCCTAGGGGAGTTGAGGATGAAAAAGGAACGATGATGGTCCTTGTACCAGGGTAATAATGTGAATTTATAGCGCAACTGAGCATCTTGATTGTGGATATTAGGCGCTCTAAAAATGAACTATTATTATTATCACTTTCATATACATGCACATGTAATGTAACAATTGATGGGAAGTATGCAGTTGGGCAAACATGGTTATATACAACCTCATTAAGTTTAGCAGCTACATATTGTACATGTATTTAGTTTCAGGGAACCCTTGGATCATTGGGTCATTCTATAAAGACATAAGAGGACAAGTCTTCTAGGAATTTAGACGCAACTAAAACCAATCAATATATCTTATTATTCTTCTCTCCAGTTACCACAACACGCTGGTATAGGTTTCAGGAACCAGAACTCGTCCACTAACTACACACACCACATATGTTCAAAACCGGGGTGGTGGGGCCAGTTTTGAGGATATTATACGCTGCAAACCCCATTGATGTCATTACCATTTTGTTCCTCTGGACAGTTGCTGGTATAGCTTTTGGAACATTTCCACTGAATAAATACACCACACATGATCAACGCAAGGGGTTCTTGGAGTCTTGGGCCAGTCCAACCCATAAAGTAATACCATGTCCATGTTTCTTTGTACAGTTGCCCCAACACGCTGGTATAGATATCAGGAACATTTCCACTAACTAAACACTCCACATATGATAAATGTACGGGATTCTTGGCTCTTGGGGCCAGTTTCGAGGTCATTAAGCCATTAAGTAATACCATGTCAATGTTCATCTGTACAGTCGCCCCAACACGCTGGTATAGGTATAAGGAACGTGAACACGTCCAGCAACTACACCCTGCACACCTATCCTCTCCTGCCATTTGCGTACATCGAACCAATTCAGAAGGACGGGGGACTATCATGGTGCAACCAGGCTGCCTCTTGTCTGCAGAAGAACTTCGGGAAGCGTTTCATGGAAGAACACTCCGAGAGGAACCTGGTTGCCACAACCACCGGTACGGTCTTATTGTCATTTAAGCAATTAGGTTTTCTCTGTGTCTTCAGACATTACATCCCAAATATTTCTCCCTGTACATTCACGCTTACAATCAAGCACAAAAGAAACGTCACGACATTTCGTGTAAAAACCAAATCATTGCTGCTCATTGAGTTTGAATGTATTCGATAGACGCATGTTTTATAAAGAAGTACTCATCCACAAGAGTATGATACTTGAACTTTTATTTCAGTTTAAATACACTTGGATTTTTCAAAATGTTTTTTGGCCAGAGTGTTTGCCATTGAAGTAAAAAATGTGTAAAATTTAGAACTATATTAATTAAATATGTTGTCGACATAAAGAACCTTCTTGAACTTAAATTTGTTGACGCGTCTCTACTGTAGGACGTCATTAAACAAGCCAAAAAAAGCCTTTTCGATTCTCCTATCGCGTCGGGTGAAGGAGGTTTGAAATCGAGAAATCTTAAAATGTGTACTCAGAAATATGAACAGATAATGTTTTGAAATTTCAAGGTTAGTTCAGTTGGTTTCTGAAGACAAAATATATCTTTTTCACTCGTGTTTATCACTCGTGGATTGACTTATCTTGCATTTTGTAGGGTGACGTTTCTTTTGCAGTTGAGTGTATACGTTATTCAGTGAAAGGAACACTGGTTCCAGATGAATGGTTACTGAGACCTTCTGTCAATCTCTAGCCTCTGATAGTAGTATGCCAAATCAACGAAAGGCCATAAGTGTCTGTTCAGTTTGAGCAGGAGACAAATCTTATGAATAGGAAATCCTTTATTTGTTTCTAAAGACGTTTCATGGCTATATATTTCTTTTTCTCCCTCTGATAGATGATGTCCACAGAATGTGGATAATACTGCACCAACTGTTGACACATTTTAACAAATTAAACATATACAACAAGAAAAAAGTGAGCATGGCTCACATACCCCCGCCATCCGCTATCCGTCCATTGAGAATTATAGATGTGAAGGTTACTATGTTTAAAAAACAGCTTCAAGTATCATAATATTATCCAAAATAATTTTAGGAACTGACTTTTATTACAAAATTGCATTCACCCAGATGTAATATTTTTCAGGTAACTCAATTTTTCCAATTAGGGCATCACACCAGTAATTTGTACCAAGTTCAATCACAGATTCAAGGGCTTCATAACTCCGTAAAAAATAATATTTCGGAACTGGACTGTGAACTCGATGAAGAGTATCATCTGGACTACCTCCATATTAAATTTCATTCACCTAGATGTAATAGTTTCCGAGAAAACTTGTCCCCATTGGAGCATCACAGTTCTTTTGGTTCTAAGTTCAATTTCGGATTCAAGAGCCATAACTCCGTAAAAAATAATATTTCGGAACTGGTTTTCGAACTAGATAAAGAGTATGGTCACAAGTACTCACAACCAAAATTTCATTCACCTAGGTTGAACAGTATCCGAGAAAACTTGTCCCCATTGAACACAATAAAACTAAGTCCAAAAAGTGACGTTTCCATGGAAACGACAAAAAATTGAAATCTCCGAAAATTGAAAATTGTCTGTGCGCGATCGGAAGAACATGGTTAACAACTGTACAAAGTTTGGTTGATGTACCTTTGACAGTTTTTTGAGAAAATTGACCGGACGGAAGGACGGACGGACGGATTTAAGCAAGTGGTCAAAGTGTCGTGGTGACCTTGAAAAAAAGGTCAAGGTCACCAAAATCGACTGGTGTCTGTGTCCTACCACAATGTAGGCTGAGACCAAATTTAAAGACTTTGGATGCAATGCTTCATGAGATATCGCGTAAACAAGAAATGTGACGTACAGACGTACGGACGCCGCTGAATACATAGTCCCCCGTTCCGCGTTGCGGCGGGGGACAACGATGGCAAGTAACACACAATGTATCATAAAACTAATAAACAGTATGCTGTTCGTCGGTAGCGAAGTTTTCCCCATCCGCAGCACCAATGAATGGCTTCAGTTCCCATTGTTTTTTTTATTTTTCAACAAATGTGCATTTGTCTTTATCAAGCTGTGAAATATTAAGTCATCAAAATATTAACTTCATTAATATCTTTCAATTTGACTGTGTTTTAATTATGTATTAATATCATATATGTGTAAACAGGAATAACCTCCACAATAAATAGCCCGATAGAAATCTCCTTTTAATGTTTAATACAAACGTGAAGTGATCGATGTATTTACTTTAAGAAACATGTAACTTTTAAAAAAAGTGATAACCTTTTCTGAATTTTAATAGAAGCCTACCTTTTTGTGCAGGCCAGCTGTTTAATGTGTTTGCCCGGTGGGTTCTGAGACTCAACAGCACCACGACTGAGTTTGATGTCTTCAACGCATGGCAATCTGAAGGTATGTATAACAATACAAACTACAGGTATAATCAATACACTACACATATTACTTCAGTCTGATTAAAACCGACCTTTTTCCGAGGACAAAAATTTGCAAAATAATGCATTTAGCGGGACACGAAGAGGTTCTGTAGATTCCTCGCCACAAGGTCTGAGGACACCCCGTATAGGCGCGTGTTCCAAACCAGGTAAGCGCAGTCAAAGCCCAGTCATATAGCTGACCAATCGCATCATAGTTTTTAAACGGTCTCTGTTTTGAAAGCATTCGGAACAGACGAGAGGAGAGCTGTTTGGAGTTATCTGCCCCTAGCTTCTGGACGTCTTGTGATTGGTTAACTGAATTGCGCCAGAACACGGCCGAAGGCTGTTATCAGACGGTTTGGCGTGGACACCTCTGAACGTTATGAGTTAGTATCCCGGTAGATGCACTATTTTGAATTTTTTTTTGTCCTCGGAAAACCGACTGCATATTCCTTCACGATTTTCACTTCTGATCACCATCTTCTTTATTTCATTGAATGAATCGCTTGACACTTATATAAAGGAGCATATGCTTGCTCTAGAAGTGAGTGAGTTATTGTTTAACGGTAGTATCGCAGCCATGCTTGCTCTACCAACTGTTGTCCTTGACATTGTTGCAGGATGCCATTCCTTGCAAATACTCTCCAAACAGCAAACACAAATCTGACACTGAAGACACAGCTGTTTGAGAAGCTTTCTTTAAGTTCCTGTGCCATATTTAACATCTTGAACTTATTTGAAATCACATCAAATTTCAACATCACTATCACAACCATTCTCGTCATCTGGCACACACTCATACCTGTAAATAGAGATTTCGTTATAGAGCTTAGAAAACAAATAAATGGTCACCCGGATCCTGGTCTCTTGGTGATGCTGAGGCGTCTGAAGTCACCTAGTATGTTCATCCTGGCCTCTCTCTAACAAAGAGCCGCAGTTCCACTAAAGTCAGAAATGAAGCGCAAAAAGTTCAGATTTCATTCTTAGATGTAATCAGTGCTGGTCTCCTTGAAGATGGTATCCATTCCTTGACAAGTGAAACCTCTGCTGCCTATCCTAACGATTAATGTGTATCTAATCTTCTCATTTTAAATCTTAAAACATCTTCCACTCAACACCCAAGAACATATATCTTGTTTGGCGGAAAGACTCTCGCCCACTCAGTCCAGTCCATCTATTTCACTACTTCAAACAACGTCACTATTAACCTCTACCATCATTTTCACACAAAACATTAATTCATTCTTCGATCAGTTTAACTTCAAATACCTGAATTATATCGTAACCATTTTCACTAAAAGTAATCCCAATGTGTTTCAGACGGACCTGCCTGGACTGACGGCTGGGACTGTGGAGGTTTTGCGCGCCTCTGTTTCCGAGCGATGTACAAATTTGGTGTCCGCTTTGTCAAAGACTTTACACCCAAGTACTGGCTTCTTGCTATTTACACAGAGAAACCAGTCTTGCTTGGCAACGACACGGCAATATTTGGTCCTCGCGGCAACAAAATTGTGGCCAATGAGCTTTTAAATTTCTACAAACAACATGGACCTTTTCTGCCTATATACAAAGAATATACATACTTGTATTTCAACAGGGCTTACTGGAGAGCGCGACTGTCCACTACAGGCAATGGGCTTGATCTTAGGACCAAGCTTGTTCCTCTCCCAGGGAACTGATAGATCATTTATTCATTGAACAACTCCATGCATGAGGAAACCCAGCCCTCACCAGTCGAGAGTTCAAGGGTCATTTGGTTATTAGTTTCTTTAATAAATCCTTAATCACTCACTTTTTGTGTTGACATTTTTAAAGTTCTGTTCTGGAAGCAAGTTTCCATTTGAAACAGCTAAAAGGTAATCCAAACAAAGTTGAACAATCATAAAGGCACATCATTTCAAATATTGCCTAGGGAACACAATTTAAGATGCATTTCAATGGAAAAACCTAGAAATAAATATCTGATGAAGTTGGGGAGAACAACCAAATCAAATGTACATGAGATTATTGTTCCACATACCCAGTTCAATTGAGCTGGGCCTTACGGTTTCTGGTTTCGGAGTTCTAGTCTGGAAAAGAAATCGCAAGTTGTGTTTCCATGAAAACAGCTAAAAATAGAGCCATGGGCTCTCTAGCTCAGAAGGACTTCTGTGATTTATCATCTAAGTTTGAAGATCTCAACAAAAATACATTGTTTATCAAGAAAGAGATAGCTTTTTATGTCATGACCCCTGTGACCCACATTTGGTCACCAAATCTATAATTTAGAGTCCTTAAGGAACATTTCAGTTTGCCAGAGCCTTTCGTACTGGGAAAGAAGATGAAAATAGCTTTTAACGTCATGACCCCTATGATATTTTTCTATGGCTAAGAAAAAGAACCATAAATCAACAATTATTTATCTTTTTTCTCTAGTATAATTGTGTAGACATATGTATGACAAGGACTTGTATCCTCAGACTAACGTCCTCGTGCTTTAACTATAATAGTTCAGGGCAAAACTATACTTTATTACAAAACACATTGGGGTACAGCGAACTTTATTTCTTAATTAAGAGAGTAAAATATCCCATTACACAAACCAATTATCCGTAGTATTGATAAAGGTGTTGCGTTTAAAGCAAAAATTGCATGGCGGCCATTTTATTGTGAACGCATATTATTATTTTAGAGAATGGTGTTTTACGATTGGTGAAATTATTTTTCAAATACATTTCATCTACTTATTTGAGCAAAAAAACGTGCTACCGCCCCTTTAAATATTGCAAGTAGCTGTCTCCCACAAGGGAACCATGGGCTCCTAAGTTTCAGAGGGAAGCAGTGCAAAACTCGTCACCAAGCACATCTGAGGTGTTGTTCTGTTGTTTTTAATAATTAATATAAGGACCTGTAAAATCTTAAAAGAGGGCTGATTTTTTTTCCAATTCTAAAATCCTGGTGGCAATTAGACTAAATTTATCATTAGTACTTTATGACCATGATGTACCTTACTTGGTAGAACATCCGTTTTCCATGTTCAAGGTGTGGGTTGATTCCCTTTAATGAAAATTTTCAGATACTAATTAAATCATTTTATCCATTTACCTGAGAGCATATGTTTTGAATACGGTAAGATTTCCGTAAAGGTGTTAGTTTTTAAATGTAATAATTTCATTTTTAAATGAATTATAAAGCATTTTATTTATTTGAGGTATTTCAGCCCCTGGGTACCCGTAATGGAGCGTGTGGTGCAATTGTTGGTGGTTTTCTTGCTTTTAGAGATATCCAGCTCAAATGGACACGGGATGTGTAAGTACATCTGCATTGTTTATTAGTAAAGGAATGTCAAATACTAAACAATTATAAGTGGTTGATTATCACAATTATTGTTTATCGCTTTTGAATCATTAACACTTTGTCGTAATTTGGTTTTGTTGTCAAAATAATGTAGACATGGACAATATCCAAGATTCAACTAAGGAGATTGCTCAATCAGGAGAGAAGAATAGACGAACGAATGAACACATATTATCTGAAAACATAGCAATCACACGATCTTCTGATGTAGTTGAAAAACCTACGATGGGAGAAGCCAAAGCAACTGATTGGGTCGAGGAAACCAGTAAGTCTTTTATGAGGAAGCACCTGAAGGAAGTTAAGGGGGCAACCGTAGATCTGAGAGGTGCGGAAGTAAACATTGATGAAGGGAAAGAAAAAGAACAAACTCCTTTGAAAAAACGTGAAAGAAGAAGCGAAAGCAGAATGTATCCATTGGCTTACCTGAAGTGCAGAGTTGGTAAGTTTATCCTTTGCAAAGCCGAGAGCAGTTATTTTAGGATATCTTACTTTCATTTAAATAAGTTTATGTGGTTTGACACAAAGATAAAAACACACTCTTCTTATTTAAGATTAACCATATACATTTTTGTACATGTATATATAATGCAAATATTTGACAATGCAATATATAAACTTGAATTGTATATTTCCATTTGGAAATGTCCATTCTCAATGTCATCCACAAACTATTTTTAAGCTCATGTCAGTGTGGGGAATACAGAGTGAAAAATATAACAATACAGTTTTGAAAGAAAGTATCTATTATATGAATGACATATGTTATTAATAAAAGCCAAATTATCCAAAGATGCCCGCAAAAGACACTGGGAGCAGATTTTGAAAACTGATAACAATGGTAATGCATTGTCGGGAGCAAAAGCTGACCTTCTTGAGGCCGTGTTGAAGGGTTCCGGGATAAAGATTAGGACTTCCATGGCCAGTTACAGTGGTGAAGTCCAGAACTGAAGGAAAATCATACCAGGATATATGTTGCCAAAGTCTTCTTGGGGGAAGCTACATGACTTGGGAGGAGTTTGCGGATGCTGTTTACAGGTTGATGCTTAATGTATGTACCACTGGCAACTGGCAACTGGCACATGGTTCGATACTTGGTTGGCGGCGGGTACAAGTCCCAAACCATTATGAGACTTTCATGTGGTATGCTTTGAGAAACGGTAGTTACCCTGAACCACTGTTATCTACAGATTCATCTGGTAAGATTTTATCTGGATCAAATCACAGAGTCAAACGGGCTGTTGAGAAAGGGAAGTCTCTCTCTGTTGTTCAGAACAATCTGTACATGATACCGATCCAAAACGTTCAGCTCCAGGAAGGGCCACTCAGTGCTCAACAAGTCTGGAGTGTTAGTCAGAGAACCGTCGGGGTAATCGGGGTGCCAGTGACACGTCGAGATGGTCTTTAGGTTTTCACACATCTAGAGGTCAGACAAAGGGTGTTGTAGCAATGAACTGGTTTGCAGGGGACTGTTGGATCAAAGCTTTCACCACCAACTCTGAATTATCGAGGCCTATGGCAACATCTTATTTGAAATCTGCAGTCGAGTTGGGTCTTCCTATCAAGGTCAAAGTTGGAAACATTTACCAAGAAGTTGACAATGTAATGGTGTCTGGGACTCTCGTCTCAGCGCAGATCATCTCACAACTAGGAAGGGAGGATGCAGCAACCTTTGTAACCGACCTCAACTAGGAATTCAGCACAGTGTCAACCAAGGGAGTCGTCCGAACATACCGGCCTCTTGTTGGATCATCCACGGTGACGATTCCTGCAGTAAGCGTCACAGAAACCTCCGAGAAAATAACCTGGTATGTGGACAGCAGGAATTGGGATTTGATGTACCACATCTCAGATACTGGAACTAAAATTTCGGGTTCTGCATTTGCAGTGAGGAATGCTGTAGAGCAAGGGGCGGATGTAAGCTGGGGATCCAGTCTTCAGATTCTCAACCGCTGACAACGTGTGCCTTGGACCAAGTCCCGACTTCTCTGTTCAGGTTCTGCGACATCTGAGGGACAACAATATTGCCGGTGACGAGTTTGATTTTGGGAACAAGTTAGTCTGGTCCTTCCTCCTCCTCAACACGAAGGGGTATATCAGGAAGACGGACTGGATTGTCAACGACCATGTGAATGATGCACGGAGCATTGAGCGAGCTGAAATAAAGTTCTTTGTGAACGTCTAACCACACCAGAGTGTTGACCACCGAGATAAAATGATATCTATATCAATATTCAGAATAAAATATGCACATTACGTTTTGTTTTATAATAATGACTTCGTTATAAAATGAATTCTTCAATTAGAGGGTACACACTTCTCATTACACGAACAATATACAAAATGGTTATCTGTAATGGCAGAAAATGATGTGACATATAAAACAATAATTTTATGAACTCTGCAGTGGGAGAGGTAGATTTGTAGGTTTCATGCGATTTTGAGAGTTCAGACAGCAAAACGGTGACCATTCCATCATTGTATCATTTTTCATACTCGTTACATCAGTCAGATCTCTTAAAGAGCTATCAAGGATGTTGATAAACATATCGGAAAATTGAAAAATGAAATGGTATATAAATAACGCAAAAAGTTATATATTTCCATATTCTTTCATTGTTTAGAAACTTTATTTGTCTTTCGTGTCTTTGTATACACTGTGCGAGGTAGACCACAAGGCTTTGCGATTGAAAATAATAGACTTGATCTTAATTTAGACTGGAAAACACCTTTACTAATTTGTGCAATTTCTCAGCTTTTTTTGGTTGTAAAAAAATCTATGAACAATTAAGTGTATATATTTCACGAAGATAGATATTTGGCAATTTTCCGATATGTTCATCCTTGATAGCTCTTTGGCATCATAATGTTGTTTTATCGAGAAGTACTGACTATTACTGAAAATCATCAAGTTGATGCTAATTTATCCAGTATAGTGGTAGCATAAATGTGAAAGATTCCGACCCGTATGGAAGCCAACTAAAATATGAGAAATACTCAATGGCTCTGTGAGACAGGTCGTCATCAGTTGTCCATTGTCCACTAGATATCAACAATGGGACTGTAAACAAATAACCAATTCGGGACCAGATTTGCAAACAGCTATTATGGAGATCAAATCAGTCTGATTAATATTGTATTGTATTAATATATGTCAGAGCACTTTATTTCAGTAAGAAACTCGTACTACAGCGCCTTTAAGGATCCGCTATTATCTTTACTTAATTTACTACGACTATGACTCAGTGTACCCTGTCGGATACTGACAACTTTAAGTTGCGTTGCAAATAGCCAAGGGCGGATCTTTGATATTCTCATATGTTCATCCTGCTTGCCTCAGTCGTCTACAGACTGTGGTTAACATCCTATCATTGTGTATACAGGGTGTGGTTAACATGCTATCATTGTGTATACAGACTGTGGTCAACATCCTATCATTGTGTATACAGAGTGTGGTCAACATCCTATCATTGTGCATACAGAGTGTGGTTAACATCCTATCATTGTGCATACAGAGTGTGGTTAACATCCTATCATTGTGTATACAGACTGTGGTCAACATCCTATCATTGTGTATACAGAGTGTGGTCAACATCCTATCATTGTGTATACAGAGCGTGGTCAACATCCTATCATTATGTATACAGAGTGTGGTCAACATCCTATCATTGTGTATACAGAGTGTGGTCAACATCCTATCATTGTGTATACAGACTGTGGTCAACATCCTATCATTGTGTATACAGAGTGTGGTTAACATCCTATCATTGTGCATACAGAGTATGGTCAACATCCTATCATTGTGTATACAGAGTGTGGTCAACATTCTATCATTGTGTATACAGAGTGTGGTCAACATCCTATCATTGTGTATACAGAGTGTGGTCAACATCCTATCATTGTGTATACAGACTGTGGTTAGCATCCTATCATTGTGTATACAGACTGTGGTCAACATCCTATCATTGTGCATACAGAGTGTGGTTAACATCCTATCATTGTGTATACAGAGTGTTGTCAACATCCTATCATTGTGTATACAGACTGTGGTTAACATCCTATCATTGTGTATACAGAGTGTGGTTAACATCCTATCATTGTGTATACAGACTGTGGTCAACATCCTATCATTGTGCATACAGAGTGTGGTTAACATCCTATCATTGTGTATACAGAGTGTGGTTAACATCCTATCATTGTGTATACAGACTGTGGTTAACATCCTATCATTGTGTATACAGGGTGTGGTTAACATGCTATCATTGTGTATACAGACTGTGGTGAACATCCTATCATTGTACATACAGAGTGTGGTTAACATCCTATCATTGTGCATACAGAGTGTGGTGAACATCCTATCATTGTGCATACAGAGTGTGGTTAACATCCCATCATTGTGCATACAGAGTGTGGTCAACATCCTATCATTGTGTATACAGACTGTGGTCAACATCCCATCATTGTGTATACAGAGTGTGGTCAACATCCTATCATTGTGTATACAGACTGTGATGAACATCCTATCATTGTACATACAGAGTGTGGTTAACATCCTATCATTGTGCATACAGAGTGTGGTGAACATCCTATCATTGTGCATACAGAGTGTGGTTAACATCCCATCATTGTGCATACAGAGTGTGGTCAACATTCTATCATTGTGTATACAGACTGTGGTCAACATCCCATCATTGTGTATACAGAGTGTGGTCAACATCCTATCATTGTGTATACAGACTGTGGTTAGCATCCTATCATTGTGTATACAGACTGTGGTGAACATCCTATCATTGTGCATACCGAGTGTGGTTAACATCCTATCATTGTGCATACAGACTGTGGTCAACATCCTATCATTGTGTATACAGACTGTGGTCAACATCCTATCATTGTGTATACAGAGTGTGGTTAGCATCCTATCATTGTGCATACAGAGTGTGGTCAACATCCTATCATTGTGTATACAGACTGTGGTCAACATCCTATCATTGTGTATACAGACTGTGGTCAACATCCTATCATTGTGTATACAGAGTGTGGTCAACATCCTATCATTGTGTATACAGAGTGTGGTTAGCATCCTATCATTGTGTATACAGACTGTGGTCAACATCCTATCATTGTGCATACAGAGAGTGGTTAACATCCTATCATTGTGTATACAGAGTGTGGTCAACATCCTATCATTGTGTATACAGACTGTGGTCAACATCCTATCATTGTGCATACAGAGAGTGGTTAACATCCTATCATTGTGTATACAGACTGTGGTTAGCATCCTATCATTGTGTATACAGACTGTGGTCAACATCCTATCATTGTGCATACAGAGAGTGGTTAACATCCTATCATTGTGTATACAGAGTGTGGTCAACATCCTATCATTGTGTATACAGACTGTGGTCAACATCCTATCATTGTGCATACAGAGAGTGGTTAACATCCTATCATTGTGTATACAGAGTGTGGTCAACATCCTATCATTGTGCATACAGAGAGTGGTTAACATCCTATCATTGTGCATACAGAGTGTGGTTAACATCCCATCATTGTGCATACAGAGTGTGGTCAACATCCTATCATTGTGTATACAGACTGTGGTCAACATCCTATCATTGTGTATACAGAGTGTGGTCAACATCATATCATTGTGTATACAGACGGTGGTTAGCATCCTATCATTGTGTATACAGACTGTGGTCAACATCCTATCATTGTGCATACAGAGAGTGGTTAACATCCTATCATTGTGTATACAGAGTGTGGTCAACATCCTATCATTGTGCATACAGAGTGTGGTCAACATCCTATTATTGTGTATACAGAGTGTGGTCAACATCCTATCATTGTGTATACATAGTGTGGTCAACATCCTATCATTGTGCATACAGAGTGTGGTCAGCATCCTATCATTGTGTATACAGACTGTGGTCAACATCCTATCATTGTGCATACAGAGAGTGGTTAACATCCTATCATTGTGTATACAGAGTGTGGTCAACATCCTATCATTGTGCATACAGAGAGTGGTTAACATCCTATCATTGTGCATACAGAGTGTGGTCAGCATCCTATCATTGTGTATACAGACTGTGGTCAACATCCTATCATTGTGCATACAGAGAGTGGTTAACATCCTATCATTGTGTATACAGAGTGTGGTCAACATCCTATCATTGTGCATACAGAGAGTGGTTAACATCCTATCATTGTGCATACAGAGTGTGGTCAGCATCCTATCATTGTGTATACAGACTGTGGTCAACATCCTATCATTGTGCATACAGAGAGTGGTTAACATCCTATCATTGTGCATACAGAGTGTGGTCAACATCCTATCATTGTGTATACAGACTGTGGTCAACATCCTATCATTGTGCATACAGACTGTGGTCAACATTCTATCATTGTGTATACAGAGTGTGGTCAACATTCTATCATTGTGTATACAGAGTGTGGTCAACATCCTATCATTGTGTATACAGACTGTGGTCAACATTCTATCATTGTGTATACAGAGTGTGGTCAACATCCTATCATTGTGCATACAGAGTGTGGTCAACATCCTATCATTGTGTATACAGACTGTGGTCAACATTCTATCATTGTGTATACAGAGTGTGGTCAACATCCTATCATTGTGTATACAGAGTGTGGTCAACATCCTATCATTGTGCATACAGAGAGTGGTTAACATCCTATCATTGTGCATACAGAGTGTGGTCAGCATCCTATCATTGTGCATACAGAGTGTGGTCAACATCCTATCATTGTGTATACAGACTGTGGTCAACATCCTATCATTGTGCATACAGAGAGTGGTTAACATCCTATCATTGTGCATACAGAGTGTGGTCAACATCCTATTATTGTGTATACAGACTGTGGTTAGCATCCTATCATTGTGTATACAGACTGTGGTGAACATCCTATCATTGTGCATACAGAGTGTGGTTAACATCCTATCATTGTGCATACAGAGAGTGGTTAACATCCTATCATTGTGTATACAGACTGTGGTCAGCATCCCATCATTGTGCATACAGAGTGTGGTCAACATCCTATCATTGTGTATACAGACTGTGGTCAACATCCTATCATTGTGCATACAGAGAGTGGTTAACATCCTATCATTGTGCATACAGAGTGTGGTCAACATCCTATTATTGTGTATACAGACTGTGGTTAGCATCCTATCATTGTGTATACAGACTGTGGTGAACATCCTATCATTGTGCATACAGAGTGTGGTTAACATCCTATCATTGTGCATACAGAGTGTGGTGAACATCCTATCATTGTGCATACAGAGTGTGGTTAACATCCCATCATTGTGCATACAGAGTGTGGTCAACATCCTATCATTGTGTATACAGACTGTGGTCAACATCCTATCATTGTGTATACAGACTGTGGTTAACATCCTATCATTGTGTATACAGGGTGTGGTTAACATGCTATCATTGTGTATACAGACTGTGGTGAACATCCTATCATTGTACATACAGAGTGTGGTTAACATCCTATCATTGTGCATACAGAGTGTGGTGAACATCCTATCATTGTGCATACAGAGTGTGGTTAACATCCAAACATTGTGCATACAGAGTGTGGTCAACATCCTATCATTGTGTATACAGACTGTGGTCAACATCCCATCATTGTGTATACAGAGTGTGGTCAACATCCTATCATTGTGTATACAGACTGTGGTTAGCATCCTATCATTGTGTATACAGACTGTGGTGAACATCCTATCATTGTGCATACCGAGTGTGGTTAACATCCTATCATTGTGCATACAGAGTGTGGTGAACATCCTATCATTGTGCATACAGAGTGTGGTTAACATCCCATCATTGTGCATACAGAGTGTGGTCAACATCCTATCATTGTGTATACAGACTGTGGTCAACATCCTATCATTGTGTATACAGAGTGTGGTGAACATCCTATCATTGTGTATACAGAGTGTGGTCAACATCCTATCATTGTGCATACAGACTGTGGTCAACATCCTATCATTGTGTATACAGAGAGTGGTTAACATCCTATCATTGTGTATACAGACTGTGGTTAGCATCCTATCATTGTGCATACAGAGAGTGGTTAACATCCTATCATTGTGTATACAGACTGTGGTTAGCATCCTATCATTGTGTATACAGACTGTGGTTAGCATCCTATCATTGTGCATACAGAGAGTGGTTAACATCCTATCATTGTGTATACAGACTGTGGTTAGCATCCTATCATTGTGCATACAGAGAGTGGTTAACATCCTATCATTGTGCATACAGAGTGTGGTTAACATCCTATCATTGTGCATACAGAGTGTGGTTAACATCCCATCATTGTGCATACAGAGTGTGGTCAACATCCTATCATTGTGTATACAGACTGTGGTCAACATCCTATCATTGTGTATACAGACTGTGGTCAACATCCTATCATTGTGCATACAGAGAGTGGTTAACATCCTATCATTGTGCATACAGAGCGTGGTCAACATCCTATTATTGTGTATACAGAGTGTGGTCAACATCCTATCATTGTGTATACAGACTGTGGTAAGCATCCTATCATTGTGCATACAGAGAGTGGTTAACATCCTATCATTGTGTATACAGAGTGTGGTCAACATCCTATCATTGTGCATACAGAGTGTGGTCAACATCCTATCATTGTGTATACAGACTGTGGTCAACATCCTATCATTGTGCATACAGAGAGTGGTTAACATCCTATCATTGTGTATACAGAGTGTGGTCAACATCCTATCATTGTGCATACAGAGCGTGGTCAACATCCTATTATTGTGTATACAGAGTGTGGTCAACATCCTATCATTGTGTATACAGACTGTGGTCAACATCCTATCATTGTGCATACAGAGTGTGGTCAACATCCTATCATTGTGTATACAGAGTGTGGTCAACATCCTATCATTGTGCATACAGAGTGTGGTCAACATCCTATCATTGTGCATACAGAGTGTGGTCAACATCCTATCATTGTGTATACAGAGTGTGGTCAACATCCTATCATTGTGCATACAGAGTGTGGTCAACATCCTATCATTGTGTATACAGACTGTGGTCAACATCCTATCATTGTGTATACAGAGTGTGGTCAACATCCTATCATTGTGTATACAGAGTGTGGTCAACATCCTATCATTGTGTATACAGACTGTGGTCAACATCCTATCATTGTGCATACAGAGTGTGGTCAACATCCTATCATTGTGCATACAGAGTGTGGTCAACATCCTATCATTGTGTATACAGAGTGTGGTCAACATCCTATCATTGTGCATACAGAGTGTGGTCAACATCCTATCATTGTGTATACAGACTGTGGTCAACATCCTATCATTGTGCATACAGAGAGTGGTTAACATCCTATCATTGTGTATACAGAGTGTGGTCAACATCCTATTATTGTGTATACAGAGTGTGGTCAACATCCTATCATTGTGTATACAGACTGTGGTCAACATCCTATCATTGTGCATACAGAGTGTGGTCAACATCCTATCATTGTGCATACAGAGTGTGGTCAACATCCTATCATTGTGCATACAGACTGTGGTCAACATCCTATCATTGTGCATACAGACTGTGGTCAACATCCTATCATTGTGTATACAGAGAGTGGTTAACATCCTATCATTGTGTATACAGACTGTGGTTAGCATCCTATCATTGTGCATACAGAGAGTGGTTAACATCCTATCATTGTGTATACAGACTGTGGTTAGCATCCTATCATTGTGCATACAGAGAGTGGTTAACATCCTATCATTGTGTATACAGGGTGTGGTCAACATCCTATCATTGTGCATACAGACTGTGGTCAACATCCTATCATTGTGCATACAGACTGTGGTCAACATCCTATCATTGTGTATACAGAGAGTGGTTAACATCCTATCATTGTGTATACAGGGTGTGGTCAACATCCTATCATTGTGCATACAGACTGTGGTCAACATCCTATCATTGTGCATACAGACTGTGGTCAACATCCTATCATTGTGCATACAGAGAGTGGTCAACATCCTATCATTGTGTATACAGGGTGTGGTCAACATCCTATCATTGTGCATACAGACTGTGGTCAACATCCTATCATTGTGCATACAGACTGTGGTCAACATCCTATCATTGTGTATACAGAGAGTGGTTAACATCCTATCATTGTGTATACAGACTGTGGTTAGCATCCTATCATTGTGCATACAGAGAGTGGTTAACATCCTATCATTGTGTATACAGACTGTGGTTAGCATTCTATCATTGTGCATACAGAGAGTGGTTAACATCCTATCATTGTGTATACAGACTGTGGTTAGCATCCTATCATTGTGCATACAGAGAGTGGTTAACATCCTATCATTGTGCATACAGAGTGTGGTTAACATCCTATCATTGTGCATACAGAGTGTGGTTAACATCCCATCATTGTGCATACAGAGTGTGGTCAACATCCTATCATTGTGTATACAGACTGTGGTCAACATCCTATCATTGTGTATACAGACTGTGGTCAACATCCTATCATTGTGCATACAGAGAGTGGTTAACATCCTATCATTGTGTATACAGAGTGTGGTCAACATCCTATCATTGTGCATACAGAGCGTGGTCAACATCCTATTATTGTGTATACAGAGTGTGGTCAACATCCTATCATTGTGTATACAGACTGTGGTAAGCATCCTATCATTGTGCATACAGAGAGTGGTTAACATCCTATCATTGTGTATACAGAGTGTGGTCAACATCCTATCATTGTGCATACAGAGTGTGGTCAACATCCTATCATTGTGTATACAGACTGTGGTCAACATCCTATCATTGTGCATACAGAGAGTGGTTAACATCCTATCATTGTGTATACAGAGTGTGGTCAACATCCTATCATTGTGCATACAGAGCGTGGTCAACATCCTATTATTGTGTATACAGAGTGTGGTCAACATCCTATCATTGTGTATACAGACTGTGGTCAACATCCTATCATTGTGCATACAGAGAGTGGTCAACATCCTATCATTGTGTATACAGACTGTGGTCAACATCCTATCATTGTGCATACAGAGAGTGGTTAACATCCTATCATTGTGTATACAGACTGTGGTTAGCATCCTATCATTGTGCATACAGAGAGTGGTTAACATCCTATCATTGTGCATACAGAGTGTGGTTAACATCCCATCATTGTGCATACAGAGTGTGGTCAACATCCTATCATTGTGTATACAGACTGTGGTCAACATCCTATCATTGTGTATACAGACTGTGGTCAACATCATATCATTGTGCATACAGAGAGTGGTTAACATCCTATCATTGTGTATACAGACTGTGGTTAGCATCCTATCATTGTGCATACATAGAGTGGTTAACATCCTATCATTGTGCATACAGAGTGTGGTTAACATCCCATCATTGTGCATACAGAGTGTGGTCAACATCCTATCATTGTGTATACAGACTGTGGTCAACATCCTATCATTGTGTATACAGACTGTGGTCAACATCCTATCATTGTGCATACAGAGAGTGGTTAACATCCTATCATTGTGTATACAGAGTGTGGTCAACATCCTATCATTGTGCATACAGAGCGTGGTCAACATCCTATTATTGTGTATACAGAGTGTGGTCAACATCCTATCATTGTGTATACAGACTGTGGTAAGCATCCTATCATTGTGTATACAGACTGTGGTCAACATCCTATCATTGTGCATACAGAGAGTGGTTAACATCCTATCATTGTGTATACAGAGTGTGGTCAACATCCTATCATTGTGCATACAGAGAGTGGTTAACATCCTATCATTGTGCATACAGAGTGTGGTCAGCATCCTATCATTGTGTATACAGACTGTGGTCAACATCCTATCATTGTGCATACAGAGAGTGGTTAACATCCTATCATTGTGTATACAGACTGTGGTCAACATCCTATCATTGTGCATACAGAGAGTGGTTAACATCATATCATTGTGCATACAGAGTGTGGTCAACATCCTATTATTGTGTATACAGACTGTGGTTAGCATCCTATCATTGTGTATACAGACTGTGGTGAACATCCTATCATTGTGCATACAGAGTGTGGTTAACATCCTATCATTGTGCATAAAGAGTGTGGTGAACATCCTATCATTGTGCATACAGAGTGTGGTTAACATCCCATCATTGTGCATACAGAGTGTGGTCAACATCCTATCATTGTGTATACAGACTGTGGTCAACATCCTATCATTGTGTATACAGAGTGTGGTCAACATCCTATCATTGTGCATAAAGAGTGTGGTCAACATCCTATCATTGTGTATACAGAGTGTGGTTAACATCCTATCATTGTGCATAAAGAGTGTGGTGAACATCCTATCATTGTGCATACAGAGTGTGGTTAACATCCCATCATTGTGCATACAGAGTGTGGTCAACATCCTATCATTGTGTATACAGACTGTGGTCAACATCCTATCATTGTGCATACAGACTGTGGTGAACATCCTATCATTGTGCATACAGAGTGTGGTTAACATCCTATCATTGTGCATAAAGAGTGTGGTGAACATCCTATCATTGTGCATACAGAGTGTGGTTAACATCCCATCATTGTGCATACAGAGTGTGGTCAACATCCTATCATTGTGTATACAGACTGTGGTCAACATCCTATCATTGTGTATACATAGTGTGGTCAACATCCTATCATTGTGTATACAGAGTGTGGTCAACATCCTATCATTGTGTATACAGAGTGTGGTCAACATCCTATCATTGTGCATACAGAGTGTGGTCAACATCCTATTATTGTGTATACAGACTGTGGTTAACATCCCATCATTGTGCATACAGAGAGTGGTTAACATCCTATCATTGTGTATACAGACTGTGGTCAACATCCTATCATTGTGCATACAGAGTGTGGTTAACATCCCATCATTGTGCATACAGAGTGTGGTCAACATCCTATCATTGTGTATACAGACTGTGGTCAACATCCTATCATTGTGCATACAGAGTGTGGTCAACATCCTATCATTGTGTATACAGACTGTGGTCAACATCCTATCATTGTGCATACAGAGTGTGGTTAACATCCCATCATTGTGCATACAGAGTGTGGTCAACATCCTATCATTGTGTATACAGACTGTGGTCAACATCCTATCATTGTGCATACAGAGTGTGGTCAACATCCTATCATTGTGCATACAGAGTGTGGTCAACATCATATCATTGTGCATACAGAGTGTGGTCAACATCCTATTATTGTGTATACAGACTGTGGTTAGCATCCTATCATTGTGTATACAGACTGTGGTGAACATCCTATCATTGTGCATACAGAGTGTGGTCAACATCCTATCATTGTGTATACAGAGTGTGGTCAACATCCTATCATTGTGCATAAAGAGTGTGGTGAACATCCTATCATTGTGTATACAGAGTGTGGTTAACATCCTATCATTGTGCATAAAGAGTGTGGTGAACATCCTATCATTGTGCATACAGAGTGTGGTTAACATCCCATCATTGTGCATACAGAGTGTGGTCAACATCCTATCATTGTGTATACAGAGTGTGGTCAACATCCTATCATTGTGCATAAAGAGTGTGGTGAACATCCTATCATTGTGCATACAGAGTGTGGTTAACATCCCATCATTGTGCATACAGAGTGTGGTCAACATCCTATCATTGTGTATACAGACTGTGGTCAACATCCTATCATTGTGTATACATAGTGTGGTCAACATCCTATCATTGTGTATACAGAGTGTGGTCAACATCCTATCATTGTGCATACAGAGTGTGGTCAACATCCTATCATTGTGCATACAGAGTGTGGTCAACATCCTATCATTGTGTATACAGACTGTGGTCAACATCCTATCATTGTGCATACAGACTGTGGTGAACATCCTATCATTGTGCATACAGAGTGTGGTTAACATCCTATCATTGTGCATAAAGAGTGTGGTCAACATCCTATCATTGTGCATACAGAGTGTGGTCAACATCCTATCATTGTGCATACAGAGTGTGGTCAACATCATATCATTGTGCATACAGAGTGTGGTCAACATCCTATTATTGTGTATACAGACTGTGGTTAGCATCCTATCATTGTGTATACAGACTGTGGTGAACATCCTATCATTGTGCATACAGAGTGTGGTTAACATCCTATCATTGTGCATAAAGAGTGTGGTGAACATCCTATCATTGTGCATACAGAGTGTGGTTAACATCCCATCATTGTGCATACAGAGTGTGGTCAACATCCTATCATTGTGTATACAGACTGTGGTCAACATCCTATCATTGTGTATACATAGTGTGGTCAACATCCTATCATTGTGTATACAGAGTGTGGTCAACATCCTATCATTGTGCATAAAGAGTGTGGTGAACATCCTATCATTGTGTATACAGAGTGTGGTTAACATCCTATCATTGTGCATAAAGAGTGTGGTGAACATCCTATCATTGTGCATACAGAGTGTGGTTAACATCCCATCATTGTGCATACAGAGTGTGGTCAACATCCTATCATTGTGTATACAGAGTGTGGTCAACATCCTATCATTGTGCATACAGAGTGTGGTCAACATCCTATCATTGTGTATACAGAGTGTGGTCATCATCCTATCATTGTGCATACAGAGTGTGGTAAACATCCTATCAATGTGTATACAGAGTGTGGTTAACATCCTATCATTGTGCATAAAGAGTGTGGTGAACATCCTATCATTGTGTATACAGAGTGTGGTCAACATCCTATCATTGTGTATACAGAGTGTGGTCAACATCCTATCATTGTGCAAACAGAGAGTGGTTAACATCCTATCATTGTGTATACAGAGTGTGGTCAACATCCTATCATTGTGTATACAGAGTGTGGTCAACATCCTATCATTGTGTATACAGAGTGTGGTCAACATCCTATCATTGTGCATACAGAGTGTGGTCAACATCCTATCATTGTGCATACAGAGTGTGGTCAACATCCTATCATTGTGCATACAGAGTGTGGTTAACATCCCATCATTGTGCATATAGAGTGTGGTTAACATCCTATTATTGTGGATATTTACCATTTCATAAACAAGCTGGATAAAACTTTCATATTTGTTGATAAAGTGGAACAATTTGGATATTTTTCACATAATAACCTACAATTTGGATAAAAAAAATTAAATCAACAAATCAAACAGAAGAATGGCCGCTGGATTTGTATTTATGGCTGTTCTGTTCACTATTGTAGGTGTTGCTATTAACGTGTTGGGAGCTGTGGTGTTCGGGAGGATACAGAACACTGTGCCAGGAGTACGACTTTTGAAATATGTGGCTGTTCTTGATCTTACTTTTTCAATTCTTATTTTCGTTTTACATTTTTTTTATGCACCTATTTTCGTGAAGGGTGTTGATATGTATTTGATTACTACACTTCGCCGTGTATTTGAACTGATGATACACATGTGTTACCTGTGTGAAATATACCTGACTGTTCTGATTGGATGTCAGAGAGCTCTAGTGTTAGCGGCGCCACATCGGTATAACGCTGTTATCACGGATTCGTTCATCAACAAATGTTTGCTGGGAATATTTATTTTCTCTATCGTTTTTGTCATTCCATTTCAAATAAGAAATGTGATTGAAGATGTGTGGAGCAACGTTTCCAATTCCTCGAACGCAAGTATTGTACCAAACACTGAATATAAAGAGTCGTTATTTTATCAGTTTTTCATTCGGGTCTTGTTGTTGATTTTCAACATCATAATACCAACGACGGTCCTTATTGTGTGTACCATCGTCATCATAAGAGCCGTCAAAACTCGAGGAAGAAGCCCTACTGTCATTCAGACGGGATTTGATCCGGCTCGCACAAATGTTGCTATCATAACACTGTTCATCGTTGTTAACATTCCTATTTACTTGAAGAGGAGGGTACTCAATCGCGAGTCATTGCCCATACTTATCGTTGTCTTTCTGCTAACTGTAATAAGAGCACCAGTCAACCTTGTTATTTACTGTGTTTGTTCACGATTGGTTCGAAAGGAACTCAAGAAGATCTTCACATGCAAATCAAATTCTGAGTCAGAGAACATATCAGTTCCAGTGATTTCAAACCCAGACGCTGAGGAATCGAATCTGGAAGAAAATAAGGAAACACCGATATAACAATTTGCTGTCTGGAGGATGTTCCATATGCAACAGAGGTTAGGATGGAAGAACTTAGTGGAGTAATCTCTGTGGGAAGAAAGCTGCATCGAATACCTGCTATTGACATCAAGTTTTTTTACCGAGGTCTGGCACGTTGAGATAAACAGTAAATGTTTATAAAACTATTTTTTTTGAATATTTTAGAAGAGGTCCCTTATTGAAAATTAAGAAATAACTTGAAGGAGAACATATTTTGACAATTATTGATATCGATATTCAAGTTTTCCTGTTTCATCTTGAAATTTGATAAAATGTATTCTAAATTTGTCATTACGGGAGAAAGTGAGTTACTGAAAGTAACACATTGCTTAATATTACTAAATAATTCGTAAGTCTAATTAAAATGACGTTTTCCAAAGAATAAAAATTGTAAATAGTACATCTATCGGGATACGAACATTTACACCCCTTGAGAAGTTATTTATTTTGTTTAAGTTGCAGGTTATATGCCTTATACCTCACTTCCCGTTGATTCACCTACAGTTTTTTTCTGATATACCTACACTTTTTAACACCTGAGAAATCAATGGAGTCAATGTTTCATTTGAAACCTGGGATCGAACCTGTTGTTTTTTGGCCGAACGGACTACATGTAACCATTAGACCACGATGCCAGTTGAAAGTTTGTACATTTGTACATGACCAAATGTATAAGGCATTATAAACGCGTGACATGATATCACAAAGTTCTGTATTCCTTGTTATATACGAATGTTATTTAATGTTTGGTGCAAAATGTGTTAACATACTAGAATTTGTTGCTATTGTCTCTTAACTTTTACCATATTGACATTAGCCATGCAGCTTATGGCGTTAGCTGTATATTTCTTCGTTGACAATACCGTCATTGGGCCATGTCAATTAGATTTCGAGCTCCGAACATGGGTAACAATACAACGCAGCACGGGCTGAGCGTACCCGGGAGTTGTCACAGATGAGGACGTATTTGGGGTTTGCGTTTCATACACAAACTTGTTTACAGCTGTATTTGTTTAGGAATATTATGAATAGTATCCGTTTACACTCGACCGTAAGTGGGGTATAAGACACATATATCCATACTTTTCTTCGTGAATCGAATGATACCCTACAATTTTCCCCGTGGAGTCTTACTCGGCTGCGCCTCGTATGTGCCCCACGGGGAAAACTGTAGGGTGTACGCCGAGTAAGGCTCCACGAGGAAAACTGTAGGGTATCATTCGATACACTCGGAAAGTATTGGTATATCTCTCACATAACCACCATCTGCGCAGGTCGGTTATGAAGTATTCAACATCCGGGAACAAATGGACTTGTAAAATTTTGAAATTTTATCAAATTAGAAATGAAAACTTTGTCAGCAACGAAAGTGGGAGTCGAGCAGCGCCTTTGCCAATTGAGCTCCGGAAAATCCATACCAATGAGTTTACGTTATGTTGTGTCATGACTGTATTGATATGTTTTTTAGTATTATATATACATATGTATAAAAGTACCAATTTATGTCTACTTTGTGTAAGGAATGAAGAATTTAGTTTGAAAGCTTTCTTACGAGTCAGTCATGAGTGTATTGGAAATATTTCATTGATATATTTTGGTCATGTCGTATAAATTGTCAAAGTATCCCTTTAAAAGGCATATATCAAATTATTTTAGAAATAGAGTGTTCCGCGGGAGTGTAAGGCAAATAATGACCCGGTTGCCTCACGCTATGGCAATAAACTCTGCTCGGGCTAAAGAGTTTATATGCCATAACCGCTCGGCACTGGGTCATTATTTACTACATATCGTTCGAAGTTTTCTCGACAAACTGTCCTTGTGGAGAGAAATTTGGAACGAGTTCGTATACCGGTAGAAGCACTATTTTGCTGATTTTATTCCTTGGAACAGGGTCGATTTTAATCAGACAGAATAACTCGTTATGGTTCGTAAAAATAGTATTGGTTTCTTTTGTATGGTAGCAGGTGGTGGGCTAAATATTTTGTTATAAAAGGTTGGACATGTTGCTGGCAGCTTGTCGGAAATGTTAACATGTTAGTCCTCAAATACCAAATGTTGTCCTTAAAAATGTTACGTACTGTACATAATATATGCACAATGTCATTTTATGAACTATTTATATAAAGTTGTATCTTTCAGTAATATATAAGCTTGTATGTTTATTAAACATAATTGTGGTTATAATAAATATCTTCAACTGTGTGTAATATATTGTTTTCTTACAAATTTGGATATTGTTGGTTATTTCAAATTGTGCCTTATGAGTTAAATGAGGTGTTTATGGGGTGCGGGCTCAACGATTTATAGGTTATAGATATATATCAATTGGTATCATTAACACTATTTAATGGATATCTATATATTATCACATGAGTTTAAATGGCTGTATAAAATGTTCCTATACCACTATACATATGTTTCAAACGTAAGGGAAATAGATATGGGATAAAGTACACTCAACCGCAAAAGAAACGTCACCATACAAAATACAAGATCATACAATCAATGACTGATAAACATGACTGTAACACAGATACACCATGTCTCCAGAAGCCAACTTAACTAAATTTGATATTTCAAAACATTATCTGACAATACTTCTGAGACACATTTAAGAAATCGTCGTTTTCGCATTTCCTAAAGTAGGCGGGAATGGAGAGTCAAAAATGACTTTTGGCTTTTTTCTATGGCGTCCTATAGTAAAGACGCGTCAACAAATTTAAGTTCAAGGAAGCTATTTATGTCGACAACACCCTTTGCTAATTTAAATTCTACATTAATCGTTAAATGTTATTCATTCTCGCCGAAATATTTTGGAAAAAACGATCTTAACATCCCAAGTATACTTGAATAGGTATAGAAATAAAAGTAGTATACTCTAATGTGTGAAATTGCGAGTACCCCTTTACAAATCATTGCTCTATTAAAAGCGTCCAAAGTTGACTTTCTCCGGCAGTAGTATTTCGCTTTTTACACTGTCAAAGATGTGGTGACGTTTCTTTTGTGGTTGAGTGTATGTGATGGATGTTATTCACAGATGATACAGTGACGTGCTAAAAGTATTGCAACAATCGTTGTTTCCGCATAGGATCCCATGTTAAAGAGCCATCAAGGATGTTGATAAACATGAAGGAACATTGCTAAAATCTATCTCCGTGAAATATATACATTTCATTTTTCAAAGATTTTTTCGACCCAAAATAAGCCGAAAATTTGCACTTATTAGTAAAGGTGTTTTCCAGTCTAAATATAGATCCCGTCTATTATTTTCAAGCGCAAAACATTGTGGTCTAACTCACACACTGTATACAACGACACGAAAGAATAACAAAGTTATGAGCAATGAAATAAATTGAAAATATAATAATTTGTATATTCTCAGGACATTTAGAAACATTGTTTACAAAGCAATCGGCACATTCAGTAATGTGTGACAAGGGTCACTTGCAAGAGAAGCACGTGCAAAACGTGCATCACGTGGGTTGTTATGGCGACATGCGCTAGAGACGAGCCTTCACGCTTCGGAAACGCTTACTCCTGTGTAGTACGTTTTATGCAATCAAATTGCATTACATCATGATATGAACGTTATTTATCACATGTCATGTTGTCGATTTATCTAGCGATTGACGTTATAAGTATATTTTCCACAAATAATTTTGTATTTGAAACACCAACATCCTTGATGGCTCTTTAATTCCTTTGTACTCTGCACTCCGCCTCGCAAATTTAGTACTGTGAAAATGTCACAGACATAGATTGAACGTGATGTTTTATTCAACATGTTTTTATGAAGTGTGACTTGAAAAAGGTATGCTAGAAATTGTTCAGCTATGTAATTTAGCTGAAATAATCAGTTCATGATCATGAATCTAAAGGCAACCAATCAAAATGCAAGCTATAATTTAAAGAACTGAACTAAAGAACCACCATGAAAACTTATATTAACCGACATTTTTTGCCTGCTTGGGTAAGAAGAAATAATTCGTGAAATGAAGATGTTGAATTCAAAGATATGAGTTAGAATAAAATTAATTTTCATGAAAATAATTTGGAATTCTTGATTTTTCGACCATTATTCTATGCACTAAGCATGTAAAGGATATGAATATAGATGTAACATATAATTACCGATTTCCTCATGCAACAGTAGATATCAATGCACATTTAATACTTACTGGGGTGTCTGTCTTTGCGGCGACCTGACAGTGAGAGGAGTGGAGTGTAAGCGCGCACGCGTAAATGGCTGCTGAGTGGAAATTGGGGTCACGAGTACTTCCAAAGATGATTTTAGAATATAATCATCATTTTGGGAAAATATACGTGTCTTGCACATAGCAACCGACCAAATTTCAATTGAGGGGGTAATAAAAGAAAGGAAAAAAGAGCCATTGGCTCTGAATTGAAGCTCATAAGGGACAATGCGTTCAGCCTTTGGAGCTGCGCCAATTTACGTCTACCAGAGGGGTACTAAATGTAAAATAAGCTTAACTATCGATTGTTGGACCTCGAATTTTGTCGAGGCCTCGTGGTCGTGTGGTAGACTGTTGGCACGCTCAGTGCTGGTGAAAGTTGCCTAACTCTGAGGGTGTGGGTTCGAATCTCGTAAGGGACTCGACCAGAAAAAGTACAAGAATGTGTACTATTGTAGGTAGTGTTATCCCAATTGAATGTTATATTTGTTCACTTTCTAAATGGCATGTATATAATAATATAGAAACTTACATTTTAAAAATGTGTTGCATCAGTATGACGTCATATAGTCAGTGTCAGGTTTAGCTTATGTAACATGCATTTTACCTAATGACATTTTGTTATGAGTCAGCACTAATAAGTGCATGTAACCTGGACAATCTATTTAATTAAGATCAATTTTGGTTCAATAATTTTAACTAGACAACCATACCGACCTGCAGGCACGTATTTTCCAGTCAACGTTATTTTCTGTCACATTTATGAGAACTGGAACATCATCAAAAAGGGACACGGTAACTGTGTCTGCTGTAGAGAACTGTTCTACACGCAGTAAGCTTTGTGTGTAATGCTTCATTGAATGTCTGTGCAGTGTCACCCATGGTTTCGCTAGTTCCATCGTTTCACCGCAATGCATAGCCACATGACGTTGCGGGCGTTCTCCCTGCAATAATACTAGCAGCCGTGATAAAAGTGAAAAACTTTTGAAAGCGGCGTTAAACCCCAGCTCATGTCACCATCAAAAAGGCAAAACTTCACATGATCTTCAACCACTTATTTGAAAATGTATTTAGCGGCTATCTCGGGAGCTTGTTGTCGTCTACAGTTCGTACAAATCTTTTGGTGAAATATGAGATATTCAACTAAATGCATTCTAATTTCTCCCTTTCAACTTGCCCATGGATACATTGTCGCTCAATCTCTGCAGTCTGATAGACGACCTGGTTCCAGATTTCTGTATACTAAACTGCCAGGCAAAAGAAAGTACTCACCTCAGTTGATTTTATCATATGTATGATTTTCAAAAGCAAATAATGCAATTTTCGATGCCATAATCTAAAACTAAAAACTACAGGTGTTTCATCAGCAGTCAAAGTATACTTTTACATTGTTTTGTATTCAAAATTTTGTAATTAAATTTGAAATTTATTCAAATTTATTTTTGATGATACACAACTGTTTTTCGACGTATAATTATATTACATGTGAAAATTAATACGTGTCTTCATTAAACAAAGGTATTTTATTAACAATTGTATTGTGTCATAGTCAAATCTGATTTCTTTTAAATATTGAGTTAATAGAAACTAATTGAGATGTGTTCTTTTTTTGCCTGGCAGTTTACATGTTTTAAGTCAGGGAAACACTCAAAATAGACCAACTCATACAATGTAGGATAGACAGACAATTTTATTTCACAAAAAATCATTGTAGATTACAACACATCATTTCGATTTTGAAATAGATATTGTTCATCAAGACAGTTGACAGAATCGTGTGCAATGATACAAAACCATTTGTTTAAATTGTTTGACACACTCACTACTGGCATTGTCATCTAAATGGATTTCAAAACCTTTAGCAAATGGCCATATACCTCAAAAGGATGATCATGTTATATACATTCAAACATGAATCTTTACATATTTATGACATTTAAGGCGCTGTAGCACGTTTTTCTTACTGAACTAAAGTTATATCATCAAAAACGGGGTACCAACAGCTAAACAATACTCCCGTATAAATAAGACGAGTTCTAAAACAAATTTTCATTTTTCGGTTAAGTCATGCGAGTCGTTTGCCCCTCGAGCGGCCATTTTAAGGTGTTCACATAAAAATGGCCACTCGAAGGTAGTTCAAGTGATATGACTGATGTAGCGATATCTAAACACTCAAAGTAGAGTTTTAAATATGGTACCATGATAGAATGGTCAATTTTCTTGGTGTCTGAATTCTCCAATTCGCATGAGACCTAAAAATCGTCCTCTAACACTGAAGAGTTCAAAACCACTGTCGCTTTATACGTCTCAACATTTTCTCCCAATACGGGTAACCGTTTTATATGGATACGGATTAGCGGGTGGTGTACTGTGATGTTTTCCCATCTAAAATAACAATATATTGCATAAACATTAATAAAAAAAAATGCAATTTTGAGAAAAAAAATATGCAAACAACGTGTTACAACGCCTTTAAGAAGTGAAACTAGTTTTATTCGTGACCCTCACTACATAATATCCATGTTGTCACGGAATCATGCCTATAAATTCTGGTGATAAAGTCACGAACTTTGTTCAGGCTAACTAAGTGTTGGCATTACATGTCATAGATGTCATATACCAAGGTAGCTATAACCAAACCTTCATATTTCTAGATCCATTTTCTAACAATGCTAATATATTCTACATTATGGTTTAAACAGATTTATTTTCATGAAGAATTGGATTGTAAACAAGCCATAAGCTTATATAAATACCGCTACTTTATTATTGGAAGTGAACAAATCTAAACCACAAAGGCCCTGTTTTTTGTTTGTTTTCTGTCCCTTTTGAATTGTGTCCCTACCTACTGCACACCTTGGGTGGAAATACAAACGATGTTAGTATAAACTCGCTAATTAGTATATCTATAGCACATCAATAGCTGAAGTTGGACAACGCCTTTTACATTTTCAGATCGAGTACATTGCGGTATTGTAACCCACAGCCACAGTCGGTCACCATCACAAATTTTCCAATCAGCCACTGAGATCACAATACATTTGAACTATCGCACCTGGGATTGCAAGATCCAGGTAAGTTATAGCCGATATGTATAAATGACTCATGTAACAAACAAAAAAATCGATGTACCCATGAAAAAGAAATAAAGTGATAAAAAAAAAGAAAAAAAAAAGCAATCAACTAGGTGTCTCCAAGAGGTATATTTGGGGTCATTCCTGTAATCTTACCATTGGACAGTTATCAATTAATTAAGCTCCACCCATTTCAAGTCTGATGACCAATAGATTTGCACTTGTTTGTTGTTGCAATTTCTCAGAGGTATACAAAGTTTAGTGATTGTAAATATGTAATGACTGCACTTGTTTTAAACGACTTTGTCAAGTATGTCAATTGGTTGTAATTTAAGGCCAGAGAAAATTAAACTAAAATTATTTGTATTATTATTCAATATGTAAATTTCTTTCTGATATCTTCACTTTGGCAAGTATATAATTTTTTTTATTAAAGTATACTTTTAACTGAAATAATTTTAATGGTGGTTTTGTAATGCATACATACAATAAATATATATTTCATGCAAAAAAAAAAAAAAAAAAAAAAAAAAAAAAAAAAAAAAGTTATAGCCGATCAGGAGGAATGACCGAAATCATTGATAGCAATTTTGAGAAAACAAAATCTCAAAGCTTGAAGTTATACTTCCAAAAAGCTTTTGTTACGGACGTCTGGAAACACATACACTACATTAAGATGGTTGACTGTTTCACAAGTGTTACAATATATAATTTCTTCTGGCATTACATCAAAAGTACTTTCACTTCAGTTTAGATTTTAAAAGCATGAACTGAACTTCACTATTAAAAACATTGAATGGGTATGGGAAAACATATCTACATGTCATATACAGACTGAAGTTTAATATCATTCTTCACAACATTGCGTGTCACTACATCAGCTTTAAGCGCCACTACATCAACATTAAGTGAAAGTGCTGTGGATGAGCTGGAAACGACAATTTATACCTGTTGGTTGAAGCAAGTCAGCTAGCCTTGTTAAAATTGTCAGGCCTTCCTCTTACCCATTTACAATAAACTCTTTTTTTTAAAAACAGGTTACATGCAAGAATAGTCTTCCTTGCTTCTCTAGCGACGGCAAGCTACAGTGGCGTCACGAACAGTCGTTTTATGACGTCACAGACGACGAAATACGATAAGTCTCGGTGAAACATTGGTTGCTTGGCAAATGTGATGTGTGCATGTGTGCACATGATATTAATTCGGTTTCTTTCATCCAAATGGGTAGTAAATTACTTAACGTCAGTAAAGGACAAGCCGGAGAGAAAACCAAGTAGCACGCTGTGGAGGCTGATTAAAATCGACGGTTTTCCGAGGAATACGGGATACGAACTCATATCGTTCAGAGGTTTCCTCGCAAAACCGTCTGATAACAGCCCGTAGACTCCCATGTTCTGACGCAATTCAGTTAACCAATCACATGACGTCCAACAAAAGCTTTCGGTGCGAAAAGCTAGGGGCAGATAACTCCAAAACAGCTATCATTTCGTCTGTTCCGAATCCTTTCAAAACAGCAATGTTTATAAACTATGATGTAATCGGTCAGTTATTTGACTGGGCTTCGGCTGCGCTAAACTGGTTCGGATCACGCACCTATACGGGGTGTTCTCAGACCTTCCGGCTAGGTGTTTGTTTAATAGAGAATTTTGGGCATCTTCATATTTGAACATACATTCTTGTATTCCTTTTGTAGATGTGATTCATGAATTACTGGTTTTTCAGTTGTGATGCTAGGGTTGAATTGTTGGTGCTCAAAGGAGATTAACAGAAACAGCTAATATCCATCACCACAGAAACGAAGGTCATTATATATTGTTTGTCTTGTTATCTCATGAAGTTCAACTACTTTCAATGATATTCCAGCTAGGATGGATCAGATACTAAATTAGTTAACCTGTTTTTATAAAACAATGAGAATAATTAACCAGATGGGCAGCATAACATTTTGTATTTATATGAACTTTATATTTGCATATACTCTGACCTTTGTCTCTAATCAGGAAGAGAACCACCTAAGTGCACTTCTAGATGTCCGTCAATGATCAATCATGATCCTCGGTTACCTAGAGTTTTATTTATGGTCCGTTACTCTCCACTATACCATCCCTGGAACACTCCATCAGAGAAATCTGTACTCAAATCACCCGCCCTTGACCGGCGTGAGCCAATCAAACTGCTACGCAGCTTGGACCTGCGAGCCAATGACAATTCATATTACTGCAAAGTCATCCGTCACCGGTTATCTCCCTTGACCATTTCCGTCTTATCCTATCGAGCATTTTAATTGGTTACTGATTTCGTCAAGCAGTCAAGGGTTGGTAATTTGAGTACACATTTCTCTGATGGAGTGTCCCAGGGGTGATATATCGTAGAGTATGGGATTATATATATAACCCTGGATATAACCGTGGATGATCAATCATAAATTACCATAACACACCCCTAATGTAGAAGCAATCATGATCTCCTTTGAGCCTGTATGTTCGAATGAAATATGACAATTTGGGTTATAGCATATAATTCATTTCCCAAAACAGAAATTGTACTGATTGATGATTTAACAGAACATTTGAACAACAGTTCCTTCTTTCCATCTAAAAATGAAAACTTGTAAATTTCACATGAGTTAGTAGTAGGCGAGACATACAGAAACTCTCTATATGCTGCTAGGGACATTGTGCCGCTGTGCAGCCTGAATGACGTAACCACCTCGGCGCTGTATGGTAGTTTATATATGGAATGTAGAGTACGAGCATGAAGAACGGATCGTTTCATGTCTGCCTCAATAGATCTGGGACGAAATTTAAGGTTTTTGAGAAGCTTTTTATCCGTGCAATTTAGGGTCATTCTCATGAGGGGATAAACGGTGACATCGGTTTTTACATAAAATATGTTTCCATCATTCATATAACGCGTATGACAATTATTCCAGACCTCTTTCTTAAATGAATTGCATCAAGCATAAATAGATTAAGCTGACGTGATGTGAAAATGCAAACCATTTTAACAAGAGGAACGTAGTCCAGTGAGAATATCGGACGTTTAACTGTGTATTGTACATTATTACCCATAGGGTTAAAAATAACCGAGCTAATATTATTGATATGAGCACATGTGCACATATCACGTTTGCCTAGCAACCATTGTTTCACCGCGACTTCCCGTATTTTGTCGTCTGTGACGTCATAAAACGATTGTTCGTGACGTCACTATCGCTTGCCGTCGCAATAGAAATGGGTCGTTTTTTGACTGATTTTACGCGAATGAAAAGGAATAGAATGGGTAATAAAGAAATTATTACACTCGAATGTGTGCCATATGACTTTTACGAAACTCATGCAAATTTATGTATAACCCTCGCTCTCGCTCGGGCAATACAAACATTCATACTCGTTTCGTAAAAGTCATATGACACTTCCTCGGGTAATAATCTCTATATATGACTTTTGTAGTTACCGATTGAAATTTGTTTAATATTTCTCTTTGAATTCATTTCATAAATCAAAAGTTTGGCATCTTTTCTTCTTCCAGGTCGTTTCACCTTTAATGGCCCTAGAAGAGAGAATTAATGTTATGTTATTGTCAATCAATTGTGAGTACGTCTGTTTACAATTACATAAAATATGTCTTCTTTAAGGAATTTACAATTATTCTAGTAGAGCATAAGATATACCTCAAGTCCCCCCATTTGTAAAGATAAATAGTTGCGTTTGTAAAAGTTCTGGGATTCATTGTCATTTAACATCCGAAAATTGTGTTGAAAACAGACGGTGGTAGCCGGACGTTTTAAATGCTGAAATTTGTGGACGTTGAATAACAATGAATCCCGGAAATTTTACAAACGCAACTATTTACCGATATTGTAACATGACCGTAAGTTATCAAACGTTTTGAAGCGAACTCTCTTTGAGTACCTAGTAAAGACAACTGCGACTATTTCATTTCATGAAGAGATGTGGTCAGGTCAAAATAGATATGAATACACGGCATAATATACCATAGCAACACGAAGAGTGTCACTCAACTATCGTCAGTTACACTATTTACTGCATCCTTTTATTGAAGACTGAAAATATCAAAAGGCACCACAAGTTGTTGGCTAATACACATGGAAAGTTTCAGAAAGATATCATAAACGGTTTTCGAGTTCTGCTCCTGAAACGAAATGATTACGGACGGACGGACGGACGGACGAACAGGGCGACGACTTTTCTCTACGGTATTATATACCGATGGTATAAAAAGGAACGTACGATTGCCCTTACATGGGTCAAACGCTCCATACGCATGTAAGAAAAAAACAAAATACGCCGGGGAGAAAACGAGTGTTTATTCTACAAACAAAGGTAAACAAACAGTTGTCATTAAGGTGACAAGATCCCCCGCCGAAAAATAATGTCAAGGTCAGCAAATCCGACTCGGTCGTGAATCTTCCGTAAAAGAACCATTGGTGTAAGATGATGAGAATCCATTGACCAGTTCTTGTGATATCCCACTGATATCGCCCTGACAAGGGTAAAATTGCAATGTCTTTTTGTGACCTTGAAATCAAGGTCAAGGTCATAAAACTCTTTAGGAGCAATTTTCTCCGGATGGTGAACGTATTAAAATAATTCAGTGAATGGTACTTGAGTTATTTCAGTTCGTAGCCATGTAGAAACTTCCGGACGACCACAGCCGAATATTGTATCCCCCGCTAACCGCGTGGCGGGGATCCAATGTCATGTTGATCAGAGGTTCGTAGGTTCATTGGCGTCTACCCCATTCCACACTGTGTTTTCAAAGCCCAGACCCGGTCTGGACCCGGAAACAGGTACAGAAACTAGTGGTCGATCTGAGTCCTGCGGAACTGGTAACTAGCATGAAACACCCCTGCCATGATGGAACTTGTCTGCGAGGACGGTATTGGACCCTTGACCTGGAATGTAAACCAGTTCAAAGCTGTCTAACTAACTCGAGCAAAACTTGGTTGTCCAGCGTTCAACTGAGCTGTCCATGTGAACTATTAGAGGTGAGATGGGTTTAACGCCGCTTTCAAGAATATTTCACTTATATCGCGGCTGCCCTGGCGGGATTCGAACCCCTGATCTCTTGATCCAAGCCGAACGCGCTAACCACTGCGCTATACCGCCCCCGCACTATTAGATAGTCACCCGAAGTCAGATAAACTGGCAGGTGAATGCTGGAGGGGGTCTGAGAGGAATGCTGAATGAGTGATAGATTCTTCATACACAATGAAATTTAATTTTGATGTTAAAACTTTAATTTACAAATTCTACGACTTCTGTAGGTCTGAGAATAAACGGGGTTTATACACTTGGCAAATGTCATAAATGTACATCTTGTGCTGTTGGAGTACCAAAACAAAAGTTGAAAACATTATTAAAACAACGAAATACTCCATCTTCAAACAGTAGCGCACAGGGGGTCGTATCAAAACCCATGAAATTTTAAAAGCTTGAATGAGTGAATGGGTGAGTGAGTGAGTGAGTGAGTTATTGGTTAACGCCGCTTCGGCAGTATTGCAGCCATTAGCGGCGAGTGAAAAGCTTGATTCATTTATGTTCTTGCTGAAAGAATAGACACATCCATACGTATTTTGCAAAAAGAGTGAGTGAGTGAGTGAGGGTTTAACGCCGCTTTCAAGAGTATTTCACTTATATCGCGGCTGCTAGTATTATGGCAGGGAGAAAGCCCGCAACGCCATGTGGCTATGCACTGCTGTGAAACCTGCGAGCAGCGGCTGGAACTAGCGAACCATGGGTGGTACTACGCTGACATTCAGTGTAGCATTGCACCCAAACCTTACTGCGTGTAGAACAGTTCTCTTCTGCATACAAAGTTGCCGTGAGATTCGAACCCCGGACCTCTTGATCCTAAGCCGAACGCGCTAACCACTGCGCTGTCCCGCCCCCTTTGCAAAAAGAAATGGAAAACTAACATTCAATATCAATATCTAAATATCAGCTGTGGAAATTACTTCATAAGTTTGGATTCCGCTACACCAAAGTTAATGGAGAGGTGAGACAGCAGTAAGCAAATGTCCGACTAAGAATGACTTTGATAACATCGCTACCACTGTCACAAACATAAAGCACGTGCATCACGCTTACCTGACTCTTCTCTTATCTGTCAGTACACCCTTGTAAAATAAATCGTGAACTAGCTAAAGACAATGATGACTTTTTCGTTTTGTTGTCAAGAATTAAAAGAAAACTTTGTAGAGTGGGTGTGTTAACCCCTATAACGTTGATGTTGCTATCACACATATTCGATTGTTAGTTTTTGAGTTAGAGTGCAATTCGCTGGGAAGATTTTTTCTCAAACGGAAATGTAAGTCCGACTTGTCTCAGTTTATAAGCCAACCCAGATGCCCAACGGAATAACAAAGTCGCGTTCTCCACGAGAACGGTAGGCGAATGGTCAGTTGAGTTGAATTCCTTCATGTCCTGTGTTAGCCACCATTTGTTTGAGTCCCGTTTTGGTGGAAGAAATATCAACCCACCATCATGCTGCTTAGCGAGGACGCTAATCCACAAGGTCATGCTAGCCAGAGAAGTGGATAACGGACAGACAGATAGATAGTTTATTAAAGTCTCATTTTTGGTATACAACAAAATATAATATATGAAATAAATATATTTAGACAAAATATACAATAATATATACACACACCACTCCTAAAGGAGTTATAAATGAGACTGAAAGTGTCATTAAGAAACATATATATATCTGCAGGTTTTGACACAAACACAAGATAACTGGTTATTTTGGTTATTCATCGCATTTAAATTTGAGACATAAAAATAGGCTTCCATCAGCAAGTTAAAAGCAAGATCATCATATGACGGGCGCTTGACAAGCAGCAATTGACACCTGTCACATCTTGCTCGTCTTGCACGTGCACGTGCAAAACTAGCCCGGCCAGCCAGTCTAGATAAGCACGCTAGGAGGCCCCAATTCCCACAAAAAGCCGCCTAATTCGTTCAGCTGTCTGGACAGGAAGTGAGTATAAGGAACCCATTACAACAAAGATATTTATTTATCGGAGAAAACATGAAAAATTCGCGAGAGACCTTATCCTCGCTTAATAAAATAGGGAATGATGTCACATCCGTCACACATGGTTCGAGCGCCACCTATACCGGGTAGCACCCCAGTCTGATTAAAACCGACGGTATTCTGCGGAATAAATGTGCAAAATAGTGCAACTACCGGGATACGAACTCATATCGTTCGGAGGTTTCCACGCCAAACCGTCGGGTAACAGCCCATAGAATCCCACGCAATTCAGTAAACCAATCACAAGACGTCCAACAAAAGCTTTAGGTGCAAGAAGCTAGGGGCAGATAACTCCAAACGGCTATCCTTTTGTCTGTTCATAATGCTTTCAAAACAGCGACCGTTTAACAACTATGATGTGATTGGTCAGCTATTTGACTGGGCCTTGGCTGCGCTAAACTGCTTCGGAACACACGCCTATACGGGGTGTTCTCAGACCTTGTCGCGAGGTATCTACAGAACCTGTTCGTATCCCGGTAGATATATTATTTTGCAAAGTTTGTTCCTCGGAACAAGGTCGATTTTAATCAGACTGGGTAGCACCTCACTTTTTGGGTTTTTTATCTGTGTGCTCTATGTAGAAGGCAATGTTTTTCACATTTTTGGTCCATAGAAACCAATGTTGTTGTTGTTAAATGCACTTGTCATCAGGAAACATTCCACAACAAGAGAGAGAACTCTGAAGGCCTCCATACTTTCCTCTAGACTAAATGAAACATTCACAATCTTGTAATTTCACTTTTGTGAAAATTGATCCCAAACTGTTACATGATAATAAAAGTTACATAATTTAGCAAACAAAAGATGTTCCAAAGTGTTTTTCTATTGTTGAAACACTGTAGAATTTCAAGAGGTCGTAATAAAATCCTTTTGAATTATAATGTCAAAACGTTTTGCTTGAAACGGATTTACTAACAATAATTGCGAGATTCCAAACATCTCTATTGATACGTATGTCAATGAATTATTCTCAATCAATCATTACAACTTCAAATCAAAGCCAACTGGTCTGTGTACATAATTACATTTGTTTTCAGAATGTAGTGTATTGTGTATTTTCATACTTTCGTGAAAAGAAAAATGACTTTTTGCCACAGGTGTATTATATATCCTTGAAAGTTGTCTTTGCCATTCTTTTGTTTCTTTACATTTGAATTTTTCTCGATGACAATGATTGGGATCATGCAATTTAGTTCGTTTGTTTGTCACATTCAAAGCAAATCTGCCAGCCACGTTTCTTGAATTACGGCAAACGATTTTGTCAAATCATACATTCCGCAGTGACTCTTATCAGCTTGTCAAACTGAGATCCAAGTGATCAATGACACACTGTTATCTAGTTTATTGGCAAAGATTTGCCATCTCAGACCCAAGTACCAGCTCGTATATTCTTCTTCCGTATGTACGTCCGTCCCGTTTCTTGTTGGCAAGATTTTTCATGAACTGCTGCGCCTATATACAGTCTTCATATTTGGTATCAGTCTTCATTTCGGGAATACGCAGACACCAGTGTATTTGGGTGATCTTGACATCATTTTCAAGGTCACTACAAAGTCTTTGATAGTTTATAAAATGTTGTTAACGCGATTTCTCATGAACTGCTGTACCCAGGGTTGTCAAATTTGGGACGAGTCTTTATTTGTGGAATACATAGAGACCAGTTAGTTTGGGTGACTTTATTTTCAAGGTCACTACGAAACTTTGACCAGATTTTTAAATGTCATAAGATGGATATCTCATGAACTACTGCTATAGTTTTCAAATTTTGGTATCTGTCTTCATTTGTAGATTACGCTGATACTAGTCGATTTGGGTAACCTTGACGTCATTTTCAAGGTCAATACGAGACTTTCGGCAGTTTTGAAAATGTTTTTAGCCCGATATAATAACAATTGAATCAAACATGAAGGCTCACGACTCTGTATAAACTATGTGTCAGTCCTTTTAGCTCATTTCTTGAATGTGGCGGTGATCCATACTACGGGCATATAAACATACTTCCCCATAAATGTTAGGAAAAAAACATTAGAAAGTAATATTTTTTCCGATAGACCTTAAAACCTGTTAGTAGGAGTGATACTCCCGTTGAGATTGTGTCGGAATATAAGTACCTAGGTACAATTCACAATTAACTAAATAGGAATAGCAATAATAAACCTCTGTCAACACTGTCTGTCATTTGAAAAATAGGGCGGGATAGTGCAGTGGTTAGTGCGTTCGCCTTCGGATCAAAGAGTCAGGGGTTCGAATCCCGCCAGTAGAGAACTGTTCTGCACGCAGTAAGGTTTGGGTGCTATGCTACACCCATGGTTCGCTATATTTCCAACCGATACTCGCAGGTTTAACCGCAATGTATAGCCACAAGGTGTTGCGGGCTTTCTCCCTGTCATAATAATAACAGCCGTGATATAAGTGAAATACTCTATAAAACAGCATTGAACCCAAATCACTTCACCTCACCTCATTAGGAAATTAAGATCGTTTGATGAAGATTATTTTGAAATCCGTACTCATCTTACACTCAGAATATTTACTCATTTTGAAAACGTTACATTATATCTTGTCATAAATCAGAACTAGAATATAATCTCATTAAACTGTACAACTCTTGCAAGGTAAGATTGTCCATTAACATATATGTTATACAAAATATATAATTCTTAGGTCATGCTCCATGTGATGTGAAACCACATTCCTATAGGGTAATGCAGTGACATATTTATGTTATAATGTATTAATGGCACAAATGTCCCTCAACATATTTTGTTTCCACATAGAAAAAAACCAACTGAAGCCTCCCTTTAAAGGATGGCTGAAATATATTTAATCTGCAAGTGGTTCTATAATGGGAAAAATGAGACGTAGGATAAAATAATATAATGTAAGATGACAAAATGAAATCAAGATATGATAATATGAACGAAGTATAGTTGAGACAACGAAATCAGATATTCTGTGTTGTTGTTACTTTTTGTTGGAGAATGTTCGTGTTTAAAATAAAACAACAAACGTGAGATTAGCAGACGCCGGCTAAGTAGGCCCTATGCTAAGCCATTGACAATCAATGCACATCATAATATCCTGTTTTTTAACGTCGTTAATCTACCAACTTCAACTTCAACTTTCTTTATTTCTCCATCAACCGCCCAGCGGTGGTACAAGAGTACAAAGTCATCAAATTACATATATACAATCACAAGATGGGGCATAATTAACATTTAAAGTGTGTAAGTATACAATAAATAAACACTGATAATTTTTTCAATACTGATGTTTTCTTTGAGCACATTAAAGTTTTAAAGGTAATAAGATTTCTCCATTTTAGATATTCTGCAGGAATATATTTTTGTCTAGCATCATCAAAATAGTTACATCTCAATAAGTAATGTAGTTCATCCGCTATTGCTGGGGAGTCGCACAGCTTACACGTTTCTATTTTCCCTTGTAATGCCCTCCCAGCGGCCAGTCTCAATAGGTAGAAAATGATTGGTAGTTCTAAATTTCATTATTGGAATATAAACATTTGTTGGAAGAAAGAAATAACGTTCAAATGTTATGGAATCTTTTATGATCTTATAATATAGTGCCTTTGGGCTATTATTTATAGATGAAAACCAACTCTGAATAAAGTGATCTTTTAAGACAAATTCTACCTTTGAGGCTAGCCATTCGGTGTTAAAAGATTCCGGATTGTTGAAAACATTGCTTAAACCTAGGTGGTTTAGCGTGTCTTCGACAAAGTTTAGCCACTTGTCATGATAGTCATATAGTTGCTTTTTGACAGAAACAAAGTTGTACAAGGTGTGGGAAAGTTTAACATTTGTTATTTTAGGTACAGCTAGAGTGTGCCAATATTTAACTAATCGCTTTATGATTTTGATCCTGAGGTGGTACTATCCCAACTCTCCATATACCATGTAGTTTGGCGTAGATACTTTAAGATTACAAATCAGCTTTAAAAACTTCAAATGAACTTTTTCAACGATTTCCAATGATTCATGACCCCATGTCTCACAACCATAACATAAAATAGGGACAATCATAGTATCAAATGCCCGGACTAAACAGTCAATGGGAAGGTTAATGTTTCTAGCTCGTTTCAAAAGAGAAAACATAGCCTTAGTTCCTGATTCAATTAAAGTTTTGATGGCGTGTACAAATCTTCCAGATCTATGTAGTTTTAAACCAAGATACATATAATAATCGACAATTTCAAGAGGTTGATTTCCAAAGTAGAATATATGTTTACTTTTAGAAGGTTTCCCCCCGCCAAATATAATAATTTTGGTTTTAGATATATTAACAGCAAGGTTCCATTGCAAACAATACAAACGAAAAGAATTCAATGATTTCTGTAGCCCGTTTGTACTTTCGCTAATAAGTACTGCGTCGTCTGCATACAAAAGAATAACAAAGTGTAAAACAACGTTTACATCAAAACAATCGACATGAACACCCTCACAGTTATCATTCGACATGTGTGACTCAAGATCATTTAAAAATAATGGAAACAACAGTGGAGAAAGGTTTTCACCTTGTCTAACACCGCACTCACTCGGAAAGTAATCTGAGTGATTATTTTTTACATACACGCATGATTTTATATTCTTGTACATGTTTTGTATTAAGTTGAAGAAGCGACCATGTACACCTTGCTTCAAGAGCTTATGCCACAAGCCAATTCTCCAGACATTGTCAAAGGCTTTAGAGAAGTCGATGAAAGCACAGTACAGTGTTTTGTTACCTTTCTTGAGTAAATTCGTCAAAATATTTAGAACAAAAATATTATCGATTGTAGAAAACCCTTTGCGGAATCCAGCCTGTACATTACTTAGCATACTGTTATTGTCTATAAATGTCGTTAATCTTGTATTAAGTATGGCAGTGAACAGCTTTCCTAAACAGCTCAATATGGTAATCGGTCCATAGGATGAAGGATCATCAATATTTCCTTTATTCTTGTATATGGGTTTGATTATTCCCGTTAACCAAGCTTCTGGCAAATGTCCAGTTTTTAACACAAGATTGAACAAAGTCATACATAAGAGACCAATCCTTTCAATGGAATCAATTAGGTAGTCATTTTCTATTAAGTCTATACCGGAGGCCTTATTCCTTTTTAGATTTTTAATGGCATGTGTTATCTCTGGTAGGGTAATATCATCGTTAAGTACAGATGTATCATATGTGTCAAAGTCAATATCATCATCAATAATAACATAATATTGTGTACATGTGTTAATGTCTCTAAAGTGTTTCAAGAAATCATCTAAGTTTGGACCTGCCGAATCATGACTATTAGTCGCAGGTTTCAAAAGTTTCCAATAATGTATAACTGAGAGTTTTTCTTTACAACGCAGAATGTTACTGGCCTTGTACTTACTTTTGTTGATATGATTATTCAAACATCTTTTATAATCTTTAGATTGTTTTTTTTTTATAATTTAACTCATTTTGATTTGATTTGAATTTCTGATATTGTTTACGTGCCTTTCTGTATTTCTTCCTAGCTATATGACAATTTTTGCCAAACCATGTTTTCTTACTGCGCGTACTACGAGTATTAGTTGTAGTACGCGAAGGACGTATTTCATTCACGCCAAAAGTTGCACGTGCAGCATCACATAACAGATGAGCGATTTCATTGGCTACTGTATCCACTACGTCAGAGTCACCTTGACCTTTCAAGGCCCTCTGCGTTAAGTCTGTCAACAAATCGATACGTGTCTTGTCAAGTTTGTTTACATACTCCGAAGCTTTACCTTGATCATAACGTTTTGGTCGGTCCGGTTTGGGATTCTGGGTTTCTGTATTCACCGTAACTGGTATATCATTATCACTTTTGACGGCACTAGCCTCGTTAGGTTGAAGACTAAATGAGACTGGGCAGTGGACATCAGAGAATAATGGGGAGAATGGTATAACTTTCAAATTAATAAAAAGAGGTAGACAAGAAGGGGATGATATGATGTAATCAATGAGACTTTTATCTTTACATGTTGGATTACCAACTCCTTCGTCCTCGCCAATTCGACCATTGCATATAAGTAAGTTTTGACTTTTGCATAATTCTGTAAGTTTTTTACCGAAGTTATTAACTTTTCCTGTATCTTGTGTTGTTCTGTCAACGTTTTTTTTTTAGATCACTCAGAATGTATTTGGGGTTAGGGGCTATATTTTCGTCTAAGTCTAACTCATCAACAATGGTTTTATCGATAGAGCAATAATCTGATAAAGTACCTGATCTCGCGTTAAAGTCACCCATGAGGATAACATATTCACTAATAGTTAGACATTCAAGCAGATCTGATTCAATATCATCAAACACCTGGAGACTGCAATATTTAGACCCTTCGGGGGGAATATAGACAATTCCTAATATCGTATCATTCTCAGTGTGGAGTAGATTATGATTAATCTTCACCCATAGAATGTATTCACTTTCTCTTTCTAGTACAGAAACATATTGAGAATATTCATTTCGAACAGCTAAGGCAATACCACCTGATTTTCTCTTAAATATAGCTCTATGTTTAAGGTGAAGGGTCTATCCCTCAATTTCTAAATCATCAAACTTATCAGTTTTTGTTTCTTGGAATGCTATAATGTCATGGTTCTCTATGAGTTCCACTAGTTCTGGGTAGAACAGTTTCTGACTAAGACCACAAACATTTAACGACATGAAGTTTATTGTGGGAGTTGATCCCACTGTGTCCTCACTAGTTATCTGTGAAGAGATATTATCATCTGCATCTGCACAGTGCCTACTGTACACGGCATGGGTATCTGATACATTATTATCACAACACACATGAGATTCACAGGGAGTCACACTTGTAGGCTCAGTCGTGGCATGTTGTATGCCCTCCTTGTCGGGCAACTCGATACTCATGGAAAAGGAAGATGTTTTCAAGGATGTTGTAGGTCCAAGTAGAGGTTTTGTTGTACTCTGAACTATGTGTGACGGTAGATATTTCAGTGCAATTGTGCAAGGGTTACTTACATGTTTTTCAGTCACAACGTCAGCTGAACAACCTCGTTTACTAACAGCACATCACAACAATCAAAGCAACTCACCACATATTTTAAAACAAGTACTTTATTATCAAAGATTTACGAATTCACAGTTTACGAATCCACCTACGAAAACACCGCATCCCAGTGTTACATTTTATGATTTAGTTATCACTTATTAACAATAACATTAAATCACTTTTATTTCATTAGATGGCAGATCACGATAAATCAGCAGGTTACCAATCAGCAGCATGTCACTAATTTACATTGTCAGTAAAAATGTTTAAGGTTTAATAATATGTGTTTGAGGAAACAAAACCGATGGCCAAAAAGTGTATAGTTAATGCAAATGGCGCCTTAATAACAATTACACGAGTTCAATATGGTTCGTTGTTACCAAAGAGCTTGGTTGGTTGTCGACTGTGGATTACATTCAGAATCTAAACAATAATAAAATCATGGTTTCAGTCAATGGTGTTAATCCAACCAAATCATCGTATTAAAACATAACTTTTAGCTTATTACAGACTTTCGGCACTTTGACATTTCAGCTAGCGTGTAATTTAACGTAAGAAACGTACCTTATAAACGTATCCAAGCAACAATATGAATATCCAAATGCACAAGAACACAAATTGTAAACTTAAAATCTACCAATGATTGAACTTTGAAAATTGTCAAAGATATGTCCGTCGCAACTGACAAGGTCCAAAGGGTTATGGTGATTTTACATTAAACTTGATTTCATTGGTTCATTATTTATTGGATAACTTGAAAGAGAAAAAATAGCGTTCATGTTGTTACAAGACAGGAACTGATTGGCCAATTCGAGACCCAGACAGACAGACACACTTTGTGTAAATTATTTGATAATCTTGTCAAGCCTATTCTCCTTTACGGAGCCGAAGTTTGGGGGTTTGAAAATGTTACCATCATCGAACGTGTCCATCTTAAATTTTGCAAATATATTTTAAATGTAAAGCAATCAACTCCAGATTTCATGGTTTACGGTGAACTAGGTAGGTACCCAATCAGTATATATGTAAAAGTTAAAATTATAACAAATTGGGCTAAAATAATATGTTGTAATGGCAAACTAAATAGCATTTTTTACAAGGTGATGTACAACTTGTATTCTTCAAATTCGGATTTTAGTTTTCCATTATTGTCAAGTGTTAAGCGTATCCTGGAGGAAACTGGATTGTATTATATTTGGCTCTCCCACTCTGTACCTAGCATTGCTTGGCTTAAAAATAATGTACAATTTATTCTCATAGATCAGTTAAAGCAATTGTGGTGGCGCTCTGCTGTGGAGTCGTCAAAAGGTTATTACTATACAATGTACAAGCAATCAATATTTTTAGAACCATATTTGTTACAATTACCTTACCATTACAGACGCTGGCTAACTAAATTTAGAACTTCAAACCATAGGCTTCCAATTGAAACAGGACGTTGGTCCGGCATTCCAAAATGTAATAGAACCTGTCAATTTTGTACAACTATTGTATGCGATGAACTTCACTTTTTATTATACTGCCCAGCCCTACATTCCCTCAGATGTCAATTCCTTCCCCAATACTTCTGTAAACATCCTCATATTGAAAATTTTATTTATTTAATGAAATGTGATTATTCGCCACTTAACTCTAAAATTGCTCAATTTATCAAAGCTGGACTTTGTACACTGTTTTAGTATGTGTTTAAATGCTGTATGTTCTCTGTGTCACTTTGTGTGATTTTCGAGAATAAAAATTTCTGTTCTGTTCTGTTTCTGTAGTACCGCCACCTGCTTGTGTTTAGACAGGTGTTTGACACTGACCTATCTGGTCACGGTCCGACAGTGGCTTAATTGTTTTGTCTTAGGATCAAAGCTAAAACAAAGACAAATAAAAACATGTCATAAGGTAAAAATAATTAATTTTTTTGAATGCATCTAATTGACGTCCCATGAATGTTAATTTTAAGATAGAGCAGTGCCTTAGTGTATGTGTTATTACAGCAGTCTCGTGGTTATTTGCTACAAACATACTGTACATTAGCGCAAAAAGCACTCCAATTAAACAGGGCCCCGCCGTTGTAACCATATGAAATCGCTAGTTGAATAGTTAAATAATCCGTTTATCGAAAATTTGGGTTGTTTTTGATGAAGAATTGGGTCTTATATGAGCAGTTTAAAAGTTGGGAAAACGGGTTAAATTATGATAAGCGGCCATACTGAGGCTCCTCCAGGTACGTCACAGCACGATACGCTTCAGTGACCACTTTCCATTCTGGTCGCTGGGGCTTAATTAGGCACTTTTTTAAAAAGCCGTATATAAATAATTCATGAGCCGATTTTAAAAATTTAAAGTCGAGTAGATGTCAAATTGAAACCCCTTTTCAACGAACCACGAAAGTGACCATGGGTACATAATGCATGCCATGTAACCTTTAAATGACAATGTCATGATATATTGTTTTGTCAGGAAAGTGGCCTTTTAAATTTTACTTTCTTGTTCTCACATTAGGTAAGGGGAAGCCATAATAATTTTTCGGCCAGGTCACACCTTATGGCCATCCTTTGGAAAATTTATAATAAAATACTTTGACAGATTTCTATCACCCTGTCTCAAATATCCATAATGCTTGTTGATAACTATAAAAAAAAACAAAAAAACTTTAAGTCTTTAGAGACAACTCAATCATATCCAGGGGATTTGTTATTTGTTAATTTTCTTATATATGATGACAACCGTCTTGAAGTCTGAGGTGAGTTAATTTAAACTTGTAAAACCAGTATATAACGCATGAAGTAAAGGTAAACTCACGTGTAAACCCGTCACTATACAAATAGAGAATCTCATCTAAGTGTCTTCTGATATCAAATATATCAACACGAGTTGATTAAAGTTACAAATACAAATTTTTACTTTAATCAACGAGTGTTGATATATTTGATATCAGAAGACACGAAGGCGACATTTTATTTATCATTCAAAATCATTCTTCAACAATTATTAGAAAAAATAATGAACACAAAACTGCCATTTATCTTCTTCAGCATTGATCTCAGTGAGGTCATAGCATTGTGACGTAATCAGCATTATGGCGTCATAGCATTGTTACGTCATAAAATTTGTGACGTCATAGCATTGTTAGCAGTGTTCTCAGTGATGTCAAAGCCTTGTGATGTCATTAACTGATGATGTAATAGGATTATGACGATTTCATTGTAGCGATATCTACAATGTGGATATCGCTTGATCTCACACAAGCGATATCTACTGTTTGAACCAGTTTTGGATGATAAAGACGAGATATATCAACCCAAGAGTAAAAGTATGGCTACAAAAGAATAATGCCGTCTCTTCAAAAGTCAAATAAACTTTTAAATCAACTTTACTTGTACTTTTTTTCATGGTGTTTTTGGAAGTCTGGAAAGGTGTTTCGTAAGAACTACTCAATGTATTTATTGCGCCAGACTACATCGTATGGCCATTTCATGTACAGATTATAATCAAGAACTTTGCCGTTTGTAGTATATGCAACATACGACCAACCTTTCAACATTTCAACGAATTTCTTTGAATTTGGTATTTTCTTAACTTCTCCCCACTCCATAAGTATTGCTGGTACCTCTATGGTACCCATAAACTTCTGAGCTCCTTTGAAAGCATTGTATTCAAAGCTTTGCACATCAATCTTGATAATGGCAGTTTTGGATGTCATGTAGGGAAGAAGGTCGTCCAAGCAGACTGTGTTATAGGGTAGCTCTTTTGGACAGGTGGGATTACCTTTATCGTTGATCCATTGACTAACAAGAGGCCGGACAAAGGATGCAACGAGGCGTTTGGGCGGTGTCTCCATAGCGACCTGAGCGTGCTGATCTGATAAGGGATTTAATACGACAGTCACATTGTCAGTAAGATCATTTACCTGAATGCTTTTACACAACTTGGCTGCGTTTTGAACCACAGGCTCAACTGCAATGACTTTTCGTTTGAGAGTTTTGGCGATGATCAATGTGTAAATACCAACATTGGCCCCAAGGTCGAGAAACGTGGCCTTAGGGTGTTTTTCAAGTTCTCTCAAAACGATGCCTATTTGCTTTTCATCTACATCCCTATCCCTTGCTAGACGTGCTGCCAATATCGGGTCGATAGCAGGATCATGATGGAAGATGGGCATCTGTCCTTGAGGAACCTTCAACATGCTGCAGTGGAAGGGTTGAGTCCAGGTACAGAACTCATACAGTCTCTCAAACTGTTCTCCATTGAACCACAGCACCTTGGTTTTGCCTTTTGTTAATTCCTTAAGATTTGTGTTTTTTTCCAAATTAATACTGCCTTTCTTTTCCCCGTCATCTGAGACACATGGTGCCTGCGCTGGCCCAACCTTAGTGTCAATGTTCTTGTATGTGTACTCATATAGTAGATAGAGGATGACAACAAACATCACTAAGGGAATACCGTCCTGTCGTAGTCTCATCATAGTTCTGGAACATATACAATATACATGTGTGTTAACAAATCCCGGTAAAACTATAATTTGAAAAAAAATCATCTACCAAGTATAGGGGTCAACACCTAGATTGTTTGCATGAAACTAGTTTCTCTATCTGAACCGATTAGAGGGGTCGATTCCTAGATTGTGAAGAGATTTCTTATCTCATATATAGAGGATATCTGTCTTTTCTTGACAAATACCATGTTTATCTCTTCGAGTGAGGTACAAAGGTTAATCGAATGAAAATATATAACTTTTCCACCTCAACGGGATGAGATAAACATGTTATTTGTCAATAATTGACGGATATTCTATTTATTATATGATGTTATCCTATAATTAGGTCCGAAAAGTTTCGTTTTCTCGCCGAACGGCCGCTAGGAACAGCCCGTCACGACTGCAACAGTATGACGTCATAAGCCTATTCGCCGCGTGAGACCATTGGTCACTGGTCGCAGTGAAAATATAAATTATTTTCACTGTAGCTTGATAAATTGAGTTTATAGTATTAGCCTTAACGGGTGTGTGTATATGTGAAGCTGTGTACGTATTTGCTTATTCCTTACTGTGCTACAGTTACAGTGCGTCAACGATTTAAAGTTCAACAAGAAGACATGGCCATCAACAGCCCCCACTGTATAGGTTCTTAGTGAACTGGAGTACGATGGACAGGCAAAATATAAGGAACAAGGGCAATAACTCCAGAAATAATCATGCTCTTCTCATTTTAAAACTGATCATGGTGTTGATGACCTCAAGACACACACTATTTTTTTTTTATCCTGCCTTAAAGAGTTTCTGAGAAAAGGTGTCCCATTTTGAGATACCATGAACAGAGTAATAAAATACGGAACAAGGACAATAAATCCTGAAAAAATAATCACATCGTTCTTATTTTCGAACTCCATCGAGGTATTTATGTCCACAAGCCACACACCAAATTTGGAAAGCCTAAGAGAAAACCCTGAGAAAAGCTGTACCCTTTAACTCATGATCAGACGCACGGATGGACACACGGGCGGAGCATAAACCTACATCCCCCTTCCACTTCGTATAGTGGGGGAAAGTATATTATGACGATAACATCATTTTAAAACTATTTTATATATATGTAAGCTAAATGCCCCATAACTGTATGCACGTATACCCACATTGAAAACAAAACACAAACTTTATATTGTATACATTAATCCACAATTAATTCAAATAAACACTATCAGTAAACGTACCTTGTGGATAATATGAATACCTCCCCCTAGCTATAAACTGGTTATTTACATTTACAAAATATCCAAGATTTTCTGTATGTGGCGTTTACTGAAACTTCAATAGATTAAAGGGGCAGTAGCACGTTTTTTTCGCTGAAATAAGTCGATGAAATGTATTTGAATAATAATGTCACTAAAAGTAAAACACTTCTCTCTTCAGAAAATCAAGTTAAAAAGTGAACAGAACAGAACAGAACAGAACAGAACAGAATTTATTTCGAATATATGGCCATGAGACCAATATTACAGTGGTCGTGAAGTTTGTGATAAATAAATATATATATATACAAGAGCGCTTAAACCTTTAAGGTGTTTCGTAACTTGAACATTTTTTCACAAAAAAGAGCTAATTTAAATAACAATTGATCATTTTGTGTATTTATAAGTGACATAAACTTAAACATTGATGGGAAGTTATAAAAAAAATACAGGTAGATACCTTGTACGTTAAAAAATGATTGTACATGGTTGCGTTAAAGCCATGACAATCGTTTTTGTCATTCAAAATAATATTATTATTTATTATTATTATTATTATATGTCCATTTGTATGGCGCCGTATCCACACACTAGTGTATGCTCATGGCGCCTGTTGTGTTGAGCTAAAAACTGCAGCAGGTGTTCATGTTACTCGTAGTATTTCCTGAAGAGGTGAGTCTTCAGTGAAGATTTGAATGAGTCAAGGGAGATTGCTGTTTTGACTGTTATGGGAAGATCGTTCCACAGTGAAGGAGCAGCAAAGCTAAACGATCTATGGCCGTAGTTCTTGAGATGGACAAGAGGTGTTGTTAGGAGGAACTGCTGTTGTGACCTCAACTGCCGTGGTGGTGTGTACACTGAGATGAGATCAGAGAGGTACTGGGGCGCTTGGTCATGTAGACATTGGTACACAATGGTCAGAATCTTGAATTCGAATCTGGTTTGGATGGGCAGCCAGTGAAGAGACTTTAGGATAGGGGTAATGTGAGACCTTTTGGATGTTAGGGAGACGATACGGGCAGCAACATTTTGGATTTTCTGTAGTTTTTTCAAGTGTGCAGAACTGAGTCCAAATAGAATGCTGTTGGAATAATCCAGTCTGGATAGGACGAGAGATCTGACGAGAGTGTGCGCTGCATCTGTTGTTAGACTTTGACGGATGTTGCTGATGGCTCTTAGGTGGAAGAAGCAGATTCTTGAGAGATGGTTGATCTGGGCATCAAGTGACAAGTCCTGGTCGATGAATACTCCAAGATCTTTCACTGATGAAGCTAGTGTAATCTCTGCATCCGCTATGGTGATTTTTTCAGTTGTAATTTTGTTCAGACGGTGTTTATTGGCAACAAGCATCGCTTCTGTCTTTTCATCGTTCATTTTCAGCATCATACATGACATCCAGGATTTGATGGACTTTGTGCAGATAGCCGTCTTCTCTAGAGAATGTTGAATCTGATTCAGAGAAAAGGAATCTATCAGCTGGGTGTCATCAGCGAATGAATGATGAGGAGTATCATACTTGTCGGCTATGTCGGTCAAGGGTGTCATGTAGAGGAGGAAAAGAATGAGTCCCAGAGCAGATCCCTGCGGAACTCCACAAGTTAAATTTAGATCTGCCGTTGTGGATGAACATTGCTTGATTAAGACTCTCTGGGTGCGTCCTGTCAGATATGATGAAAACCATCCCAATGCCAACCCAGTAATGCCCATTTGTTGTTCAAGAAGCTTGAGGAGAATGTTGTGGTCAATTGTGTCGAAGGCAGCGCTCAAGTCTAACAATACAAGTGATGAAACGTTGCCACTGTCCACCGAGCATCTGAGATCGTTCAGAACCTTCAGGAGAACTGTCTCTGTGCTATACCTGGGCCGGTAGGCGGATTGGGACTTGTCGAGTAAACAATTCTGAGTTGGGTTCACAATAAAATGGCCGCCATTCAATTTTTGCTTTATACACAACACCGTTATTACCACAACGAATAACTGGTTTGTGTAATAAGATGTTTAACTCTTTTAAGTAAATATAAATGACATAAACTATCATTATAAATGGGAAATTTAAAAAAATAAAATTTGCAAAAAACGTGCTACTGCCCCTTTAATGCCAACAGATAATCAGAAACATAACATGATAACATCAAAGTAAGCAGTAACATACTTAAACGTATCTTTCTAGCGGTATACTTACTTCGTTGTTGAAACGGTGAAGCACAATAAGTCTGAGTCTCAATAATTGTTCGTCTATTTGACTCGTGTGGCCATTATATACAATGCTGTCAAGTTTCATTTAATTACGTTATAACCCTATAACATAAGTATGTTCTAAATATCAATAGACTATTTAGTATTTGAACTCGGTAATCAATAATCCGTTTATTCAATTCACACTGCCGTCAAGTTATATTCAATTACTTCATAGCCTTGTAACATATGTTCCCAAAGTCGATGGCATTTTAATAGTTAATCCATGGTGATGACGTCACTCTATTGTGTTAACAATGGATTATTTTTAAGAATCTACTAGTTATTGACTAATCCAGCAGGAGGGGTGTCAGGTTTTGACATTTTCGTAATGGCTCACAAAGTAATTTGATCAAGAATGATGTATTTTGTCTTAGTATATCTGATTAGAATCTTAAAATATCTGATTATTTGTGTAATGTCTGACCCGGGAATCGAACATGTAACCCTTCGTCTGTTACGCAGCGCCCTAACCTATTCGACTACCAGGCCTGCTGGTAATCATTTGATTGTTTGTCAGTAAGATCCCTGCATTCAAAACAAGACTGGTAAAGTGTGAAACGCGTGGGATCGTCCTGAAACACATGAAATGCAGGAGTTCGGCTGTCAGTCAAATCGCTTTGCGTGGAAGATTTGCGCCATGCGCGTGCGTGGAAGAATCCATTTCATAAGGGTCGAAGCTACGTGTACCATATCCGATGAATGGGCACCGAAATTTGCAAAATAATATTTTTTTAGGTAACATAATTGAAATGTATTGTCTATAATGCTAGATAATCACATATGTATGTTTCGTGACGTCATACATGGATTAAGATGGAGAATGCATTCGGAGCCGTGGATTCGTTAAAAATAATCAACTCGCCACTTCGGGGCTCGTTGATTATTTTTAACGAATCCACGGCTCCGAATGCATTCTCCATTACTTAAATCATAACACATTTATCTAACCGTAACTATCACATTTAAGAAACATTGAATTTTCAAGGTGTCAAATGCTGGTGTAATATAACACCTAGATAATTAAAATAAAAATCCAAGGTCTATGTGATAAATGAGAAACTTATTTGATACTTGGTGTATATTTCACCTGAATAAATTCTTCACATTACAAACATAAGGCCTCTCGTTTGCTTAATGAAAACTGTTACACAAAACACAAAAAGGATAATATATATGTGTGCTCTAACAACAAACCTTTTTTTTAAAAATGTGTCTAAGTTTAAAAAAAGGTTTTCATAAACATGTACATACTTTCTGTTTAAGTAATGCAATGACAACTCCCATTACAGTTTGATTCGACACCTGGAGACTCCACAGTATACCAGTTAACACATTTATATAATTTTAGATGAAGGAAAATAAATAATAAGGGACTGAAGCAATGCTTTTGACAGAGTATGGGATAAGTTGTTTTTATTCAAGTTGAAAACATATTGTATCGTGTGATAGTTAAAATGGTTTAAAAGCTATCTCTCTTACAGAAATTGGTACACAGTCATAAACGGACACCGGTCGGACACCAAATCAATCTTAGCATGTGTACCTCATGGTTCTGTTTTGGGTCCTTTGTTTTATAATGTTTTTATGAAATAGTGGATGAAGGTACTGGTTTTCGATAGGTAAAAGTAAAATATCATTGAAGAACCATGTTACGACGTAAGTTGTAATAAATGCGGTAAGATGTAATAACAGCGGTAAATTGTAATAACAAAGCGGTAAGATGTAATACTGTGGTGAATTGTAAAAAAGACGCGATAAAATGTAATAAATATGAGTGCGGTAAATTGTAATAGGGGGGTTATACGATGTGCGGTAAATTGTAATAACATTGATGAAGAGGTTCCTGTTGATATAAATAAACATTATCGTGTAGGGGCCTTGTGAGTAGCATTTGCCAAATAAGCCAAACTGATGATTTTGATTATGTAAGTATTTTATTTCAATGAGATTCTATATCAAATTACAATCCACATATCTGTTTCGGTTTTTCAAAACTTATTTTTTTACATTTCTTTAACTCTATAACCATTACATCGTGGCTTTGGCTCAGTTGGTAGAGTGTCCGCTCATCATCCGAGTTCCAATTCCCGGTCGCGTCATGCTCAAACACGTTAAAATATGGGAGTTGTTGCTTCCTTTGCTTGACAGCATTACATGCGTACAGGTACAGAAATACGCTTTAACTGGCGCTACACTGTAGCTGCCTGTATGTACCTGTATTGCAGACAATAAAGAGTTATTATCATTAATTGATTAATTTCTTGTATCAATCCATCTCACATAATTTCTGGCGTTGATTGAGTGTTACTGATTTGGTATACTCAGTACGTTCATGTGCTTCTCAAATCTCTCAAATTATGTTTTCACTTTTCCTGACCTGAATTCACAATTAGGACTCATCACAAGACGACCTATCACCACTGTATTACTACATGTATTACGACACGTTGTCGCTAAAATATACTCTACTTAAGTTAAATTTAACGTTTAACTTGATCTCGTATAGGTGAGTTTACAATCGCATTCTGATGTATTCCGTTTAACTGCAAATTGCTTGCTTACAGTTCTTTTACTTCTATTCCATTTATTTTCCTTGGATATACTCGTATTTCACGTGCTTAAACTTGTCTAACACACACCCCCCTTATATATATATATATATATATATATATATATACAAATCATACAATCATTATGAAATACAATACATATATATATATATATATATATATATATATATATATATATATATATATAAGGGGGATGTGTGTTAGACAAGTTTAAGCACGTGAAATACGAGTATATGTATATATATATATATATATATATATATATATATATATATATATATATATATACTTCGATTCCATTATCTATCTTGGATATACTTCACCCTCTGTATACGTGTATAAATTTCGCTTCACCTGTACTTCAATTTTCTGTTCTTTTCTTGCATATACTTGCATCTTGTTTCTTTGTTTAGAATACTTCCTTGGCGTTGCTACTCTTATATGTATTTTTATTGGATTTAGTAGCTCCTATCTATCTATCCTATCTTCACAAAAAATGAAATGAATAAGCTATAACGACCTGAAATTAACACATCTTTTTAACAACCAACTAAAAATTAAACTCCGTGTTTTAATGGATAGTTTCTTCATATAAAACCAACTATTTTCCTAAACAACTTTTTGGAAAGGTATACTTTTAGGAGGGTCTGATTTTGCATTCATGCCTAAAACTGAAATTGGAAATGAAGGAGATAAACAATGTCAATCATTTTGGAACCTCGATAACATAAAATGTCACAAATATCCGGGGTTGTTGTTGTTTTTTATTGTTTTTTTTTATATCTCGAATAGTATAAAAAGGTGTATTTTTGGGAATGACTATGAACTATTTTGTTATTTGTCTGCACCACAACATTTGGACAGAGCCCTGGTAAGAAACAAAGTAAGGGGATCATTAAGAACGAGTGGTTGTTTTTCCCCACTGTTAATAATACCAAACGAATAGATTGCCTGCTCTAAAGGCTGGCAAATTATTAAGTAAATGTTATATGTTTTGCGTCAATGTTTAATCGCGGTATTTCGAGTGCAATTTTAAGTGGCTCTGTTCAGACATGTTCTGATGAAATGAGGGAAAGTCGTGTAGCAACAGAGATTTCAATCTTATGTATTATAAGAATTGTTATATTTCGGTTCATACATTGTGTATTATCTGCAACAGGACAAGTTCTTGTACTTTATGAGGTCACATCCTCAAAGTTGAATATCAATATTGTTAATACATGTACTTTTCCAAGTGTTCATTTGGAGTAAATCGTATTTCAAAATGCAATTTTTGTATTGGTTTTAAAAATAATTTATACCTGCAAACCAGACATTTTTGTTTATGAATTGAAGAAAATTTACCTAACAGAGGTTGTTTTCATTTAGCTACTACAAATCAACAATCGCATTTTCAGTCTTGATTTTCCACAACGCAAGGTTTAGTAACTCAGGTTATTGTATGGGTTTTTTTTTATATAACATCATGTTGGAAATAGTATTAAAGGGGCAGTAGCACGTTTTTTCGCTCAAATAAGTTGATGAAATGTATTTGAAAAATAATTTCACCAATAGTAAAACATCCTTCTCTCTTCGGAAAATAAAGTTTAAAATGAGTGTACATGTTTTGGTTAAGCCATGGGAATCGTTTTTGTAATACAAAATAATAAATTGTGTTCACAATAAAATGGCCTCCATTCAATTTTTGCTTCATACGCAACATAGTTGTTACCACTACAGATAATTGGTTTGTGTAATAAGATGTTTTACCCTCTAAAGTAAATATAAATGACATAAACTATAATTATAAATGGTAAATTTGAAAAAATAAATTTTGCAAAAAACGTGCTACTGCCCCTTTAATTGCAGAATATTTAATACAACGTAATTAGAAAGATCATGATTTTACATTAAAATAAAAAATAAATTATATATCATATTCACAAAATTAAAGAATGGTTTGGTCTAAACATATTATATTTATGATGAAATAGATTCGCAAAAGTTCTCAAACTTCATCTCCTAGTTATTTTCAAATAAGGAATATTCTACCGAGAAATATTTTAGTTAATTTACCTGTCAAATGTTATGTGTATTTAAACACTGTTAATCACATTGAAAAGGAATGTTTTCACAAATGATTTTGACCATTCATAGTTTATTGTATTGTCTTGACTTCTCCCTTGAATCAATTATTGTTAAGTTTTTAAAAAGGTAGAAAAGACTTTAAATAAGCCCAATACGTAAATAAATAACCCTTCCTTCAAATATCACATTACCGATACTACTCCCGCATGGGGTTCCGGTGTATTTTTAAATACTCGATTTAAAGTGACTCAAATTTGTCCTAAATTGTCAATTTACTATGTATAAATTAAGCTTAATGCTTTTTTTCGCCTTTTTAAACCTAGGAAATGTATTTTTGGCCCGGACAGTACTTTGTCCCGTTTGCCTGTAAAATTTCATAAACACTTACACACATCATAAGGGAATAGCAATTGTTGTAGTTCGCGCCGATACAGACAGACAGACAGACAGACAGACAGACAAAATATTGTATTAATGTGTCACATGTTTTGTATATAATCGGGTACAGTGACAATTTAAAAACAAAGTAGTATACAAACATCAGGCCATATGGCCAATGAGACACACAAGACAATGATATACAAGTACAAAATGAAAGATTAAGATATGAGTTAATATCTCAAATATGGCAGGATTTAAATATAATTATTGTGGTTGACTTAATATCTTTCGCCGATACATACGGCTTACTAAAGCGACCAATGGATTTACAATATGTTCTAGTTGTAAAAGGAATGTAGTTTGTTCAATATCCGATAAGTTGGTGAAACTCGGGTACGAAATACTAACATTTTGGAAAAGGTCATACCGAAGATCTGAGTAATATGGACAATTTACTAAGAAGTGAACTTCATCTTCGACAGTCTGATGATTACAGTGGCGACACATCCTATCAATAAGAGGTGTAACAGGGCGGGAAACTCTACCACGTTCTAGTTCCAATGGAAGTGTACCACAACGTAGCTTTCCTAGTACACTACGGTGCCATTTAGGCAATATAGAAGTAACATATGGTTCTGGGATAACAGTGTTCTTAAACTGTCTATATGTACGAAGCGTATTTCGAATGGGATTTCCCTGATCATTCAACAGTTCACGTAGCCACTCCTGATGATCTAACAACTGTATATGCTGAGCTGATGCAGTCAATTCACAATTAGATATATGTAGCAAATTTATCACTGGGAGATTCAACGATTGTAACAAAGATTACACAATATTATCCCATGATTTGGCAAGACGCCGTGACCAACTACTAATAATGAAAGGCAATCTATTATATGTCATACGGTGCAGCCTTACCCAGAATCTCAGTATATATATATATATATATATATATATATATATATATATATATATATATACAAGAGCGCTTAAACCTTTAAGATGTTTCGTAACTTGAACATTTTTTCACAAAAAAGAGCTAATTTAAATAACAATTGATCATTTTGTGTATTTATAAGTGACATAAACTTAAACATTGATTGGAAGTTATAATAAAATACAGGTAGATACCTTGTACGTTAAAAAATGATTGTACATGGTTGCGTTAAAGCCATGACAATCGTTTTTGTCATTCAAAATAATAAATTGGGTTCACAATAAAATGGCCGCCATTCAATTTTTGCTTTATACACAACACCGTTATTACCACAACGAATAACTGGTTTGTGTAATAAGATGTTTAACTCTCTAAAGTAAATATAATATATAAATGACATAAACTATCATTATAAATGGGAAATTTGAAAAAATAAAATTTGCAAAAAACGTGCTACTGCCCCTTTAATGCCAACAGATAATCAGAAACATAACATGATAACATCAAAGTAAGCAGTAACATACTTAAACGTATCTTTCTAGCGGTATACTTACTTCGTTGTTGAAACGGTGAAGCACAATAAGTCTGAGTCTCAATAATTGTTCGTCTATTTGACTCGTGTGGCCATTATATACAATGCTGTCAAGTTTCATTTAATTACGTTATAACCCTTTAACATAATTATGTTCTAAATATCAATAGACTATTTAGTATTTGAACTCGGTAATCAATTATCCGTTTATTCAATTCACACTGCCGTCAAGTTATATTCAATTACTTCATAGCCTTGTAACATATGTTCCCAAAGTCGATGGTATTTTAATAGATAAACCATAATACATTTATCTAACCGTAACTATCACATTTAAGAAACATTGAATTTTCAATTTCAATTTTCAAATGCTGGTGTAATATTACACCTAGATAATTAAAATAAAAATCCAAGGTCTATGTGATAAATGAGAAACTTATTTGATACTTGGTGTATATTTCACCTGAATAAATTCTTCACATTACAAACATAAGGCCTCTCGTTTGCTTAATGAAAACTGTTACACAAAACACAAAAAGGATAATATATATGTGTGCTCTAACAACAGACCTTTTTAAAAAAAATGTGTCTAAGTTTAAAAAAAGGATTTCATTAACATGTACATACTTTCTGTTTAAGTAATGTAATAACAACTCCCATTACAGTTTGATTCGACACCTGGAGACTCCACAGTTTACCTGTTAACACATTTATATAATTTTAGATGAAGGAAAATAAATAATAAGGGACTGAAGCAATGCTTTTGACAGAGTATGGGATAAGTTGTTTTTATTCAAGTTGAAAACATATTGTATCGGGTGCTAGTTGTTAAAATGGTTTGAAAGCTATCTCTCTTACAGAAATCAGTACACAGTCATAAACGGACACCAGTCGGACACCAAATCAATCTTAGCATTCGTACCTCAGGGTTCTGTTTTGAGTCCTTTGTTTTATAATGTTTTTTATGAAATAGTGGATGAAGGTACTGGTTTTCGCTAGGTAAAAGTAAAATATCATTGAAGAACCTTGTTATGACGTAAGTTGTAATAAATGCGGTAAGATTAAATAACAGCGGTGAATTGTAATAAAAAAGCGGTAAGATGTAATACTGTGGTAAATTGTAAAAAAGACAAGGTAAAATGTAATAAATATGAGTGCGGTAAATTGTAATAGGGGGTGCTGTAAAATGTTCAGATCAAATGTGCGGTAAATTGTTATACGATGTGCGTTAAATTGTAATAACATTGATGAAGAGGTTCCTGTTGATATAAATAAATATTATCGTGTAGGGGCCTTGTGAGTAGCATTTGCCAAATAAGCCTGATGATTTTGATTATTTAAGTATTTTATTTCAATGAGATTCTATATCAATTTACAATCCACATATCTGTTTCGGTTTTTCAAAACTTATTTTTTACATTTCTTTAACTCTATAACCATTACACCGCGGCTTTGGCTCAGTTGGTAGAGTGTCCGCTCATCATCCGAGTTCCAATTCCCGGTCGCGTCATGCTCAAATACGTTAAAAGATGGGAGTTGTTGCTTCCTTTGCTTGACAGCATTACAGGTACAGAAATACGCTTTAACTAGCGCTGCACTGTAGCTGCCTGTATGTACCTGTATTGCAGACAATAAAGAGTTATTATCATTAATTGATTAATTTCTGGTATCAATTCATTTTCACATAATTTCTGGAGTTGATTGAGTGTTACTGATTTGGTATACTCAGTACGTTCATGTGCTTCTCAAATCTCTCCAATTATGTTTTCACTTTTCCTGACCTGAATTCACAATTAGGACTCATCACAAGACGACCTATCACCACTGTATTACTACATGTATTACGACACGTTGTCGCTAAAATATACTCTACTTAAGTTAAATTGAACGTTTAACTTGATCTCGTATAGGTGAGTTTACAATCGCATTCTGATGTATTCCGTTTAACTGCAAATTGCTTACAGTTCTTTTACTTCTATTCCATTTATTTTCCTTGGATATACTCGTATTTCACATGCTTAAACTTGTCTAACACAAATCCCCCTTATATATATATATATATATATATATATATATATATATATATATATATATATATATATATATATATATATATATATACATATACAAATCATACAATCATTATGAAATACAATACATATATATATATATATATATATATATATATAAGGGGGATGTGTGTTAGACAAGTTTAAGCACGTGAAATACGAGTATATATATATATATATATATATATATATATATATATATATATATATATATACTTCGATTCCATTATCTATCTTGGATATACTTCACCCTCCGTATACGTGTATAAATTTCGCTTCACCTGTACTTCAATTTTCTGTTCTTTTCTTGCATATACTTGCATCTTGTTACTTTGTTTAGAATACTTCCTTGGCGTTGCTACTCTTATATGTATTTTTATTGGATTTAGTAGCTCCTATCTATCAACTATTTTCCTAAACATCTTTTTGGAAAGGTATACTTTAAGGAGGGTCTGATTTTGCATTCATGCCTAAAACTGAAATTGGAAATGAAGAAGATAAACAATGTCAATCATTTTGGAACTACGATAACATAAAATGTCACAAATATCCGGGGTTGTTGTTGTTTTTTTTGTTTATTTTATATCTCGAATGGTATAAAAAGGTTATTTTGGAGAATGACTTTGAACTATTTTGTTATTTGTCTGCACCACAACATTTGGACAGAGCCCTGGTAAGAAACAAAGTAAGGGGATCATTAAGAACGAGTGGTTGTTTTTCCCCACTGTTAATAATACCAAACGAATAGATTGCCTGCTCTAAAGGCTGGCAAATTATTAAGTACATGTTATATGTTTTGCGTCACTGTTTAATCGCGGTATTTCGAGTGCAATTTTAAGTGACTCTGTTCAGACATGTTCTGATGAAATGAGGGAAAGTCGTGTAGCAACAGAGATTTCAATCTTATGTATTATAAGAATTGTTATATTTCGGTTCATACATTGTGTATTATCTGCAACAGGACAAGTTCTTGTACTTTATGAGGTCACATCCTCAAAGTTGAATATCAATATTGTTAATACATGTACTTTTCCAAGTGTTCATTTGGAGTAAATCGTATTTCAAAATGCAATTTTTGTATTGGTTTTAAAAATAATTTATACCTGCAAACCAGACATTTTTGTTTATGAATTGAAGAAAATTTACCCAACAGAGGTTGTTTTCATTTAGCTACTACAAATCAACAATCGCATTTTCAGTCTTGATTTTCCACAACGCAAGGTTTAGTAACTCAGGTTATTGTATGTTTTTTTTTTATATAACATCATGTTGGAAATAGTATTAATTGCAGAATATTTAATACAACGTAATTAGAAAGATCATGATTTTACATTAAAATAGAAAAATAAATTATATATCATATTCAAAAAATTAAAGAATGGTTTGGTCTAAACATATTATATTTATGATGAAATAGATTCGTAAAAATTCTCAAACTTCATCTCCTTGTTATTTTCAAATAAGGAATATTCTACCGAGAAATATTTTAGTTAATTTACCTGTCAAATGTTATGTGTATTTAAACACTGTTAATCACATTGAAAAGGAATGTTTTCACAAATGATTTTGACCATTCATAGTTTACTGTATTGTCTTGACTTCTCCCTTAAATCAATTATTGTAATTTTTTTAAAAAGGTAGAAAAGACTTTAAATTAGCCTAATACGTAAATAAATAACCCTTCCTTCAAATATCACATTACCGATACTACTCCCGCATGGGGTTCCGGTGTATTTTTAAATACTCGATTTAAGTGACTCAAATTTGTCCTTAATTGTCAATTTACTATGTATAAATTAAGCTTAATGCTTTTTTTCGCCTTTTTAAACCTAGGAAATGTATTTTTGGCCCGGACAGTACTTTGTCCCGTTTGCCTGTAAAATTTCATAAACACTTACACACATCATAAGGGAATAGCAATTGTTGTAGTTCGCGCCGATACACACATGTCCCCGGTTACATGGAAAATGCGAGGTTAGCAGATGTCCCCGGTTACAGGAAAATGAGAGGTTAGCAGTATGCAGCCAGCCACATGAGGGAAGGCTACGAAAGCCTACAAGGGCCAAATTCAATGACAACATTTTTTTTTTAAAGTTGTATATTCAAGTTTTAAAGGTGTAATTACAAGTTTAGAAAGTTGTATATTCAAGTTTTAAAGTTGTATATTCAAGTTTTAAAGTTGTATATTCAAGTTTTAAAGTTGTTATTACAACTTTTAAAGGTGTAATTACAACTTTAAAAAGTTGTATATTCAAGTTTAAAGTTGTATTAACAACTTTAAAAGGTGTAATTACAAGTTCAGAAAGTTGTATATTCAAGTTTTAAAGTTGTACTATGACTACGTAGATCTGAAATATGAAAAAGTAGATCTGATATATGATAAAGTAGATCTGATATATGACTAAGTAGACCTGATATATGACTAAGTAGACCTGATATATGACTAAGTAGATCTGATATATGATAAAGTAGATCTGATATATGACTAAGTATATCTGATATATGACTAAGTAGATCTGATAAATGATAAACTAGATCTGATATATGATAAAGTAGATCTGATATATGACTAAGTAGATCTGATATATGATAAAGTAGATCTGATATATGACTAAGTCGATCTGATATATGACTAAGTTGATCTGATATATTACTAAGTAGAGTTAGTAGACGTGATATATGACTAAGTAGACCTGATATATGACTAAGTAGATCTGATATATAATAAAGTAGATGTGATATATGACTAAGTAGAGTTAGTAGACGTGATATATGACTAAGTAGATATGATATATGACTAAGTAGATCTGATATATGACTTTTAAAATTTGAATATATAACTTTTAAAAGTTTAATATACAACTTTTAAAACTTGTAATTTCACCTTTACAAGTTGTAATTACAACTTTAAAACTTGAATATACAACTTTAAAACTTGAATATACAACTTTTAAAACTTGAATATATAACTTTAAAACTTGAATATACAACTTTTAAAACTTGAATATATAATTTTTAAAACTTGTATATACAACTTTTAAAACTTGAATATATAAATTTGAAAAGTTGAATATACAACTTTTAAAAGTTGAATATACAACTTTTAAAACTTGTAATTTCACCTTTACAAGTTGTAATTACAACTTTAAAACTTGAATATACAACTTTTTAAAGTTGTAATTACAACTTTAAAAAAAAATATGTTGTCACTGAGTTTGGCCCTTGTAGGCTTTCGTAGAAGGCCGACCTCTGTAGCGCCAATGGATTTTTAAGTGGTTAATGTTTTCAAAGTGCAGTAATAAATAATTTCTGTTATTTCATTCAATATTCAATAAACTGTAATATTCGTATTGAATCAAGCTGCCATCTTAGATTGAAGTTATATTACCTTACATTTAGCATCTTCCGAACGCATCGGGCAAGATATCTATTTACAAGAAATTCATATTCATTTAATACAACCTTTCTGCAGTAGTAGGATTGTGAGTAAATAAGCATAACCTTTAGCATAAGATTTATTTCCCAATAAATAAAACCTTATTAGGATTATGAGTAAATAAGCATAATCTGATATAGTAACGCTCATATTTAGCTCTTTCAATCTTTTATTTTTCACAAATCAGTGGCAAATGCTTACTAGGCAATGCTGTAATTTGTTGAATTATCTCTATCAAATTGTGAACTGTCTTTATGTTCATAGGGTACAATCTATTATTATCTTTTGCTGCTTAATAAATAGTGTTACTAATAAAGTCAGTTATGAAGCATGACTAACATATTTTGTCTCTTTGTGGATACGCAGTGATAATCTAAATCTGAATTATTACAGCGTATTTTCAGTATTTGCACTTATTGATGTTGCTAAATAGTGTGTACATATTAAAAAGCCATACTTATATCACACACTTTATATTATTTATAGATACTTATATCAATCATTAACTAACTACACCTTTATTTTATCGTTTGATTTATTTAAGAAAGGTTTAGGATGGCAACTTAAAGGGACACTCCATATGTTATTGTAGTAACATAGGTCAAAAGTTAGCAAGGGTGTTATTTCATCGAGAAGTAATGACTGTTGTCGAAAATTATCCTTTTAGTGCCAATCTGTTCAGTATATTTACATTATTAAGGTGTTGAGTCGCGATTATGATCGAAAACTGGACAATGTTCCGCGGCTTGCGCGCGTCAAGGTAATTTTGAAACTTATATGAAGCATTAGAAATAATTGCCATTTAGATTGTGAAGAAATACAACATGGTTATATTTGGGATAACACTACCTTCAATAGTACAAATTCTTGTTCTTTTTCGGGCCAAGTCCCTTGCTGGATTCGAACCCACCCCCTCAGAGTAAGGCAACTAACGCCAGCATTGACTGTACCGACAGCTTACCACACGACCACAATGCATTCAGCCTCGGGAACTGCGCCAAATTTACGTCTATCAGAGGGGTATTGAATATAAAATTAGCCTAAATATCGATTGTTGGACCTAGATTTTTGTCGAGGCGAAATCATCGTGTGGTAAGCTGTTGCTGACGATAGTTTCTTACTCTGAGGGCGTGGGTTCGAATTCCGTACGTATTAAGCCGCTACTCTAGTTTCATTGAAAGCAAGTTATTGTCAATATTTGGCGTCGAGTGAGATGATTTTGAGGAGAGTCAGGGCATTTGATATTCTATGGTATATTGATATGTATCACATCTAAATAAAATTTAATGAAAAACACGTAGTGTCCGTTTAATGAATAACAACATAAGCATATACATGCGAATATGTAATTTCAGGGTACATTTGCGCACACAAATGTTTCCATAGTCTGCACGTCGCAGTTGGAATGTTGTTCCTTGTCTGTGGTTGCTGCACCGACATTGCACTATTCAGTAATTGAATGGATTTAAAGTATCATGCACGATTGAAAGCCTATAATGTTAAAGTAAACATGTATATGTCTTAATAATATATATTATATATATAGTAATATATTTATTTGAAATGCTCTTAGCATTGAGTTATTGTACAGCAAAGAGAGAAAGCGACCTTGCGCCCAGGGTATTTCTAATGCCTGAGTTACACCAAGGTAGTCCTCATTACAATTATTGTAAAACGACCTCGAACGGGACAGGAACGGGTAACCTTTGTGCATAAATTTCCATACTACGATCCAAGTACATTTACAGACAGTTCTCAGAAGTCCACCTAGTCTTTATCTCGTCCTCTGACAGTTGCTACCAGGTTTAGGTGGGATAATATTGCCCGTTCATAATAGGCCCCGGAATGGACGTACAGTGCCGTGTCAAAAGTTAACGAACGGTGATATTTTTCCCATTGACTTGCATGTTAATTTAGTCTAGGATAAATAATTATCATAAAATAAGTTGAAAAAAATAGCCATTGGCTCTATAGGTCATCAGGCTTTGAAGAATTTATACCAGGCCTTGTATGTGAAATAATAGGTTCATAACATAAATGTAATGACTTATCACGAAACATTAAATTCCACTGCTTTAACGCTCATTAAAAGAAGTAGTAAACTTATTTCAAAGAGTGATATCTATAACTCACAGTCAGCATCACTAAATTTGCTCTCAATTCATGTTAGAATGCCTTTTTTAAAGTATTTATGAAAACAACATCTGCAAATATGCCTGATTTAGGAATAACATAATGCTTATGGTATCCCGTCCACACACAGATGTTACTCGATCACAGTACACCCCTTTCAGTTGCTAGTTCATGTTAATTTGTTCGAAATAAAATTAGTTGTTCTTAAGAAGTTGCTACTACGTTCCTACACATTTCTAAAAGTTCAAAATAAGTCTTCGTTACGTTCTATTCGTTCTAGCTACGTTTAAGAAATTCTCATACAGTTTTTACTCCTTTGACAGTACGATAGGAAGGGATGGGTATGAAAAATTGCGTTTTTGTATACATAGTTAAATTAGTAAAACATAAACAACTAGCAGCTGCAAACATTTTGAATGTTGGTTTTCGTCTACTTGTTTTATGGTAGCCGGACAATAAGAAAAAGGGTTGTTTGGTTTAAACACATTTCATTCATGATGAAACAATTTAGAAATCGGTTACCCCCTTAGAATTTCCTCTCCTAGGGGAAGACGATAACGGGAACTTTTGGGGAAAAGATATAGATTTCCCATGGCCAATTGTTTTCTTCAAAACTATTCCATTGAAGATTTAACTTTTTAACGGGAATAAGAACGGACAAGAACGTGCTGGATATTTGCAGCAATCAGGCCAGGACATCAAATGTTTCATTTTCTGATATTCACTTTCATATAGATGTCCATGGCTTGATATTACAATATTAAATGACTCAAGTGATAACAAACCTTTGTTATTTCTAAAAAGTATTAAAGTATCCAGTTTTGTTTTCAACTTGATGTTGACAGTTGGTTACTCTTGATCTCAGGATTCAGGATATTCATTGTGATTTAGATACCCATGACTTAATGTCATATATCTCAAGGGAGACCGGATTTTGTGACTTCTAAAATGTCTATTATTCATGATCAGTTTGTTCATTAGTGACATCATAGTCAGAACAGTATTATGTTTATTTATTCTGTACCTTTTTTATGAAAAAGTTAAAGGTGTTACTTTTGTTATGTATAAAAGTTTACTTCATTTAAACATTGTTTTTGTTGTAAGGTTTGTAAAATGGATTCTCACGTCGAGTATGACCGTCCGACCTGTTAAACACACACATATAGCCGTGATTTGTATACAAAAGTGAACCCAAATCACCCGGTTTCCTTAGAGAAATACCTGATAGACATATGTCCCCGCTTCCATGGTGTAAATGATACACACTGTCCCCGTTTGCTTGTGAAACCTTACACATAGGTACTTATCGTAGTAAATGGATTCTCAGGCTGAGTATGACCGTTAGATTGCAAAAATATATTCACAAGATTTAATTAGATTACAGTTTCATCTAATTAAATGATAGTGTCATTTTATTAGATGATAGTTTCATCTTCTGATATGATAGTTCTTTCTAAATAAATGACAGTTTCGTCTTATCAAATGATAGTTTTGTCAAATTATATGATAGTTTCATCTTACTAGATGATCCTTTCATCTAAATAGATGATACTCTCTTTTAATTAGATGATAATTCATTCAAGTCTGAGGCTTGGGTATTCAGTCCTGGCGAGGTTGGAGGGGCTCTTAAGTTTTATTTTGTTATCAGACTTGAGAATTATGATACCTCAAAAACATAAAACACGTTACATAAAACTAAACAAAGAAAACACAAACAAACAATGTCTTCTTTACTCTTGTGAAACAAATACTGTTTCACTAGCCAGATGTTTTAAATTTTAGTTCCAGGTTTGTCCAGTTGTATCTCTGAGCACAAAAATCATAACAACATTTGCAAGAGACCGAGTCCTCTAAATGTGTAAAATTCAATATGCAATCACAAAAGCATAAACTATACTTACTGAAACAAAACGCCCCTTGTCAAATAAGGAAACTTCCGTCAGCAAAATTCAATCTTCAGTTCCACGTTTGACTATCTTTGTTTCATCACAATCCTCAATTCGTAATATTAGTTTTCTTATAACATTTACAAATAATTTTAATTCAAATCATAATCAATATTATTCATTAAACCTAACATATGTTTCAGAATTATTTTTATCAGTCATATTCATCTTATATATATATCTGTTGTTTGATGAAATGGAGCCAGCCTCAATTTGATTATCAACAAATTGATTGTAAAATTGTGCATAATATACATTTTTCATTTAACCTAATAAACGTTTTAGGACTTATCCTTGAGTCAATATGGACACAGTATTTACATGGCGTGATATGTGGCAACATCTTGCAAAACATTTATAATATTATAGAGCAGAGGAAGTTGGTTTGTTGTGTCTTAACATCCCATAAGTTGAGCCCATGTGCTAAAATTACAGACAAATGTCCTGAAATTTACGTTATCGTCATATTGTTTCATGGATGGGGTCAAGTGTTCTATTTTCGAGCATAGAAAAATGGAAGGGAAAATTGTAAATAAAATCATACAGTGAGCCAAAATGTTAATGTCTACTTTGATAATGCATGCACATTTATAAACAATGAAGTCAGTTATGTTTTTTGGGTGATTTGTTCTTAAAACATTGACCAAATACTGAGATTTGTAATGTTTCTCTTCTAAAGATAATTTCAGGGTTCTAAGATAATCTTTTGGATGACAGTTTGACAGCAAAATATACACACCAACGCATATTTCCTCAAATTTAGGCCAAAGTGAAAACACTTATTCACACCCAGTTTGTTTCCATAGAGACAATATTAATACACAATTAGTGTCCCCGACTCCATTGTGTAAATGATACACATTGTCCCTGTTTGCTTGTGAAAACTTACACAAATGCACTTATTGTAGTAAAATGGATTATCATGCCGATTATGACCGTCCGATTGTAATAATCTCTTAAACACACAGATATAGCCGTGATTTGTATACAAAAGTGAATCCAAGTCTCCCCGTTTCCATGGAGAAATACTTGATAGACACATGTCCCCGCTTCCATGGTGTAAATGATACACACTGTCCCCGTTTGCTTGTGAAAACTTACACATACGCACTTATTGTAGCTGTTAATTCTTTATTTTCAGTACTGAAAGGGCCACAGGCCTGTAGTACAATTTTGCAATATATGAGTAGTAAGTCATAACAAGTTCTTATCTATAACAATTTGTTTTCTTGAAACCATTGCGAAATATATGAACATTGCAAGATTCTGTAGTGATAAGGTGTTAGTATCTGTTAACAGTGATATTAATTTTCTTTCGCTTGGGTATTTATAAAAGTATGGTTTTAGATACTTAGTTCGTAAAGTGTTATACACAGGGCAGATGAGAAGGAAATGTAATTCATTTTCTATAGCATTATGGTCACATAAATTACATATTATCTGTTCCCTTGGTATACCTAGGTATAAATAATTCATGGGAAGAGCAACGAAATCGGGCGAGAGATATACGAAACTTTTTCACGTCAACTTTTGCTCGATACTCTTAGAAACATATACCCGATTTCCATTGGTTGTAAAATGAACATTTAGTTGATAGGAGTAGAGATTCCGACCATGATTGTAAATACATATCTTTCATTCTTTGTGTAAATGATGTGATAAAATTAGCATAGCATGGAATTTTCTGATCCGGCCAAACATATCCGTAGCCTGTTTTGTGCAACAGTTCTATAATATCAGTCACCCAATTTCTTTTCCCATTTTGGTCATACATTACCATCATTTCATAACATTTTTTCGAAAATCTGTGGCATGGCATATTTAATAACTTTATCCAATACTTTATCGCATTAATGGCTGAATATATAACTAAAGGGAATCTACCTACTTCTCCATAAACCATACCATGTGCTTGATTTTACACCAATATACCTTTTGCATGCATATAAGTGAACTCGTTCAATGCTTTCATATTGCCTTAAACCCCATATTTCAGATCCATACAGGAGTATTGGACATATCTTGGTATCAAATATTCTAAAGAATGTGTTAAAAGACATTTCACCCAAAGATCTCATATTTCTACAAACTCCCATTAAAACTGTCAAGGCTTGTAATGACGCTTGTTTCGTATATTTAGACCATGATAAGCTACCAGAGAAATATACGCCGAGATATTTATAAACATTGGTTGTTTGAAGTAAGTTCCCTTTATGATACCATTTTTCCAATTTAGATAGTTTTCCACACTTCTTAAAAACAACAATTTTGGTTCACAATATTAATACACAATTAGTGTCCCCTACTCCAAGGTGTAAATGATACACACTGTCCCTGTTTGCTTGTGAAAACTTACACAAATGCACTTATTGTAGTAAAATGGATTATCATGCCGATTATGACCGTCCGATTGTAATACTCTCTTAAACACACAGATATAGCCGTGATTTGTATACAAAAGTGAACCCAAATGACCCGGTTTCCATCGAGAAATACCTGATAGACATATGTCCCCGCTTCCATGGTGTAAATTATACACACTGTCCCCGTTTGCATGCAGAAAAGCACACACACACAATCGGTGTGTGTCCCCGGTTCCTACATGAAAGTTCATACTCGTTCAAATGTATCCTGTAGAGCCAGTCAATGTTTAGAACTAACATACATGACAAGGGAAGTAAACCATGCAAGTGGTACAGCTGTAGAGCAGCTAGAAAAAATGTCCCCGGTTACATGTGTTTTTTTAGTGTCCCCGTTTGCCACTTTTAACCTCAATGTGTGTGTGTGTGTGTGTGTGTGTGTGTGTGTGTGTGTGTGTGTGTGTGTGTTTTACAATGTAAAAATGTATCCTCATATGCCGCTGCCTGCAGCCTAGGTGTAAATAAAGTTCAGTTCAGTTCAGATAGCGGGGTAGATTTGGGCGGACATAGATCTACGTATTAATACTGGACTGGGTCCTGGGTGCAGCGGAGGTTCTTTCACACAAATATATGGGGAGGTGCAGCAGATTAATACTTGATGTTTAGTTTTAAAGACTCCCAAGATATCCGGATATCAAAGGGCAGTAGTACACTGATATTCCTCTAAGGGTCAAGGGGGAGTCCCTGAGAAGTATTGCTGAAGAAGAAGTAAACAAATTTATTTGTGACGTGACCTTCCAGATTATGTCATAGGGTGACCTTCACCTTGCACAGGCAGATTTTAATGAAAACTTTAACTGCCTTTCCGTTGGTCAGTGACAGGACTTTGATACTTAGCATTAAACATTCCTTGTGATTAGCTCTTAATAAGTTCATAACTATGTACAGATCTTGTTCAAAAGGCATCTCAACCTGTAATGTAATGATCTTGGAGCCAGAGTACGAGAACAAAACTCCTAGTTTCTTTTTACCAAAGATAATAATTCAAGATTCTGCAGAGCGAACAATGCATAACCCGTTTCCGGGGATAGGATATACAGCGACACTGATTGGTATTGTTCTGACACAGGCTAGATTGCACGTGCAGACCATGCAATCACGAATCATTAGCAGTTCGAAGCGTGTCAATCATAGCTGCATCATGTATAGCTTAAAGTTTACAGAATGTAGGAGGAAAAGTCGCACGTGCGATTCATGTCGTATTTATTTCAATCGACCCTGTTCAAAGTCGCAAAGGATTCACTAACGTGTACATACCCAGTAGGTGGGGGACATTCCAAGATGGCGGCCGAAACTGATCGACAAAGGTAGGTGTCTGCTTCCAATGTCCGTTTCTCCTTATTGCCGAGGTTTAGTAAATTACATTTTACTTATCAAATGGGATTATAATAACATCATCATATTTTGAACGTAGTTGTCCCTATCTTGGCATGTCCCATCTATAAAGAGTACACGACAGTGGTATTGCTTGTACCGGGATACGGACAGATCGCGCGTGGGTATTCATTTTACACGCGAGGAGATGAACACCCGGGCGAGTTCGGAACACATGAGAATCAATGTTTTGCCACTTTTATTTTCGTAACAGGGTCCTTTTGTAATGAAACTGGACTCATGCAATATGAGGAGTGTCAGCTCTACTGGCGATGGGCCAATCTGTGACACGTACTTGCACGTGATAAAACAACTTCCGTTCCACCATATAGAGTTGAGGTGAGTTAGGGTTTAACGCCACTTTCAAGAATATTTCACTTATATCACGGCTGCTAGTGTTATTGTTGGGAGAAAACCCGCAACGACATGGTGAATATGCATTGCGGTGAAGCCTGCGAACATCGGCTTGAACCAACGAACCATGAATGCTACTGCACTGTCCACCTTATGGATAATAAACGCATGCACTGACTGTAGGAGTTGAGAGCCTATATATACATGGGCTTTTAGTTCGTTTTCAATTGAAACAATACATTATCATATATTTGGCGATTTGGGAGGAATACGTGTATGCAAGTTGAGTGAAATTATTTGAACTTAAATCAGCATATATGGTATTTTGGCACGTACTAAGACCAAACATAATATTATGAAAAACACTTTAAACCTTGAGAAGTAGCCTTTTAGAGATAACGGAATGTAAACATAGGACTTGCTTAACACGAAGATAGCATGTCCCGGTGTTGAGTGAAGAAGTGGAACAAGAACACAGGCTGTGGGAAATAACTACAGCTTATCAACATTTGAAACGTTTTTAAACTGCTCTAATATTAGAGTGACATATAATTAATTTGTCAAAATATTTAAAATAAAATATTGTAAAATATTAATTTCACGAACTTCTATTAGCATAGATCGTAGCTTATATATACACACACGTTGAGACATACTATGCTGCATAATATAAAAGCACAGAATAGTTTACATTAATAAATAAGCAGACACTTTGAAATAGGCATATTTAAATACTCCAATTATAAAGGTGAAATTCTTCTTTTCACCATAAGGTGCACCTTAGAAGCAAGAAGAAGTTGACATATGGAATATCTGCATTAGGAAAACATATTTTTCTTTTGAATTTTTCTGCATAAAAGCTTTATCCATCTGCTCGGCAACTTTTCAAATGTCGTACATTATATCCGAGTAGAGCGTGCAGGTGATGATGAAATGTGCTTCATCCTCGATATCTAGGGGACATAGAGGGCAGATTCTGTCATGTAATGTCGTAGGCGGCTTATAGTATAGAGTATCTACCAGCCCCTATACACAGAGGCAGACTACATGCTCTCAGTCCTATGAAGGACTGTGGTGGTGTCTTGTCAACGTGTCCTCAATTTTTTTTCATTTTACAAAATTTCCTTTATCGTTCCACAAATCAGTAAACCATTTCTGTCCATCTAATATTTTCAATTTCTTGCGTATTGCTGGCAAAGAAGATTTATCTGATAGCAGATTTTGCTAGAGACCTAAAGATGCGCTCATTGTTCCAACTCTGTGTTCCCAGGTTCACTTCCGGTTAAGTGACCACTTGTGCAATTTGTAAGGGAGTCTAGAATCTGGCGTGTAACACACTCTCATCCACATCCTTTATACTTCGAGGCGTTGCTTGGTTACGCATGATGTCCACCCCATAACACTCCTGGTTGCGATATTAGACGATTTTCTATCAGTTCTTAGAAAAAAGCGACAGGCTCGATTTTGAACAGTATTGAGAACTTTGTGTTCATAAAGTCCTCAGATCGCCGCTCCATATGTAAGAACTGGCTGTACTAGTGAATTATAAAGGGCTGTAAATACATCATAGGCCATTCCACCTGCATCACAGAACTTGGTACAAAGAGCACTAAGAGCTCTACCTACTGATTTTGCTAAATTGATCCACGGCTGTTTTAAAGTCAAGATGTTCATCAAGCCATAAGCCGATGTATTTATAGGAGTCCGACTAATGCAATGGAATATCGCCACATGCGAACTTGAATTGGGAGCAGCTCACGTGATCAAGGCCTAACATGAACGATTTGAGACTTTTGACCATTTATGCCAATCTCCATTTGCGACACCTCTTATTGACTTCCTCTAACATAGACTGTAAATTCTCCTCCGTTGGTGCTAGATACACAATGTCATCTGCGTAAAGAAGAATACTGAAATATTACGTTGACACAGTAACTGAGAGGGGATGTTACGTTGAAAACGTGACCGAAATGAAATATTACGTTGACACAGTAACTGACAGGGGATGTTACGTTGACACAGGAACTACAAGTGGGTGTTACTTTGACAAAGTGACCGAAATGTAATGTAGACACAACAAATTGGGCGAAATGAACCATTGACACAGTAACTGAGGTGAAATGTAATTTGGGCACAGTAACTAAAAGGGAATGTTACGTTGACACAGTAACTGAAGTGAAATGTAATGTGAAGAGAGTAATTGAGGCAAATGTAAAATTGACACTTTGACTGAGGAGAAATGTTATGTTGACAAAGTAACTGAGGCGAAAAGTCACAAAGACGCGGTAACTGAGGTGAAATGTAATGTTGACTCAGTAACTGAGGTGAAATGTAATGTTTACAGAGTACCTGAGGTAAACATGTAACATTGACATAGTACCTGAGGTGAAACGTTATGCTGACGCAGTAACTGATCAGGAGACATATCACATCAACATGGCAACTGAGGCGAAAGTTTATGTTGACTCAATAACTTAGGTGAAATGTAATGTTGACACAGTAACGTAGGTGGGATGTAAATTTGACGGAGTAACTGAAATGAAATATTACGTTGACACAGTAACTGACAGGGGATGTTACGTTGACACAGGAACTACAAGTGGGTGTTACTTTGACAAAGTGACCGAAATGTAATGTAGACACAACAAATGGGGCGAAATGAACCATTGACACAGTAACTGAGGTGAAATGTAATTTGGGCACAGTAACTAAAAGGGAATGTTACGTTGACACAGTAACTGAGGTGAAATGTAATGTGAAGAGAGTAATTGAGGCAAATGTAAAATTGACACTTTGACTGAGGAGAAATGTTATGTTGACAAAGTAACTGAGGCGAAAAGTCACAAAGACGCGGTAACTGAGGTGAAATGTAATGTTGACTCAGTAACTGAGGTGAAATGTAATGTTTACAGAGTACCTGAGGTGAACATGTAACATTGACATAGTACCTGATGTGAAACGTTATGCTGACACAGTGCTGAGGAGAAATGTCACATGAACATGGCAACTGAGGCGAAACTTTATGTTGACTCCATAACTTAGGTGAAATGTAATGTTGACACAGTAACGTAGGTGGGATGTAAATTTGACGGAGTAACTGAAATGAAATATTACGTTGACACAGTAACTACAAGTGGGTGTTACTTTGACAAAGTGACCGAAATGTAATGTAGACACAAAAAGTGGGGCGAAATGAACCATTGACACAGTAACTGAGGTTAAATGTAATTTGGGCACAGTAACTAAAAGGGAATGTTACGTTGACACAGTAACTGAAGTGAAATGTAATGTGAAGAGAGTAATTGAGGCAAATGTAAAATTGACACTTTGACTGAGGAGAAATGTTATGTTGACAAAGTAACTGAGGCGAAAAGTCACAAAGACGCGGTAACTGAAGTGAAATGTAATGTTGACTCAGTAACTGAGGTGAAATGTAATGTTTACAGAGTACCTGAGGTGAACATGTAACATTGACACAGTACCTGAGGTGAAACGTTATGCTGACGCAGTAACTGAGGAGAAATGTCACATCAACATGGCAACTGAGGCGAAAATTTATGTTGACTCAATAACTTAGGTGAAATGTAATGTTGACAGTAACGTAGGTGGGATGTAAATTTGACGGAGTAACTGAAGTGAAATATTACGTTGACACAGTAACTGACAGGGGATGTTACGTTGACACAGGAACTACAAGTGGGTGTTACTTTGACAAAGTGACCGAAATGTAATGTAGACACAACAAATTGGGCGAAATGAACCATTGACACAGTAACTGAGGTGAAATGTAATTTGGGCACAGTAACTTAAAAGGAATGTTACGTTGACACAGTAACTGAGATGAAATGTAATGTTGACACAGTAACAGAGGTGGAATGTAATGTGGAGAGAGTTATTGAGGCAAATGTAAAATTGACATTTTGACTGAGGAGAAATGTTATGTTGACAAAGTAACTGAGGCGAAAAGTCACAAAGACGCGGTAACTGAGGTGAAATGTAATGTTGACTCAGTAACTGAGGTGAAATGTAATGTTTACAGAGTACCTGAGGTGAACATGTAACATTGACACAGTACCTGAGGTGAAACGTTATGCTGACGCAGTAACTGATCAGGAGAAATGTCACATCAACATGGCAACTGAGGCGAAAGTTTATGTTGACTCCATAACTTAGGTGAAATGTAATGTTGACACAGTAACGTAGGTGTGATGTAATGTTGACACAGTAACAGAGGTGAAATTTAATGTGGAGAGAGTTATTGAGGCAAATGCAAAATTAACATTTTGACTGAGGAGAAATGTTATGTTGACAAAGAAACTGAGGCGAAAAGTCACAAAGACGCGGTAACTGAGGTGAAATGTAATGTTGACACAGTAACGTAGGTGAAATGTAATGTTGACACAGTAACAGAGGTGAAATTTAATGTGGAGAGAGTTATTGAGGCAAATGCAAAATTAACATTTTGACTGAGGAGAAATGTTATGTTGACAAAGAAACTGAGGCGAAAAGTCACAAAGACGTGGTAACTGAGGTGAAATGTAATGTTGACTCAGTAACTGAGGTGAAATATAATGATTACAGAGTACCTGAGGTGAACATGTAACATCGACACAGTACCTGAGGTTAAACGTTAGGCTGACGCAGTAACTGAGGAGAAATGTCACATCATCATGGCAACTGAGGCGAAAATTTATGTTGACTCCATAACTTAGGTGAAATGTAATGTTGACACAGTAACGTAGGTGTGATGTAAATTTGACGGAGTAACTGAAATGAACTGAATATTACGTTGACACAGTAACTGACAGAGGATGTTACGTTGACACAGGAACTACAAGTGGGTGTTACTTGACAAAGTGACCGAAATGTAATGTAGACACAACAAATGGGGCGAAATGAACCATTGACACAGTAACTGAGGTGAAATGTAATTTGGGCACAGTAACTAAAAGGGAATGTTACGTTGACACAGTAACTGAGGTGAAATGTAATGTGAAGAGAGTAATTGAGGCAAATGTAAAATTGACACTTTGACTGAGGAGAAATGTTATGTTGACAAAGTAACTGAGGCGAAAAGTCACAAAGACGCGGTAACTGAGGTGAAATGTAATGTTGACTCAGTAACTGAGGTGAAATGTAATGTTTACAGAGTACCTGAGGTGAACATGTAACCTTGACATAGTACCTGAGGTGAAACGTTATGCTGACACAGTGCTGAGGAGAAATGTCACATCAACATGGCAACTGAGGCGAAAATTTATGTTGACTCCATAACTTAGGTGAAATGTAATGTTGACACAGTAACGTAGGTGGGATGTAAATTTGACGGAGTAACTGAAATGAAATATTACGTTGACACAGTAACTACAAGTGGGTGTTACTTTGACAAAGTGAACGAAATGTAATGTAGACACAAAAAGTGGGGCGAAATGAACCATTGACACAGTAACTGAGGTGAAATGTAATTTGGGCACAGTAACTAAAAGGGAATGTTACGTTGACACAGTAACTGAAGTGAAATGTAATGTGAAGAGAGTAATTGAGGCAAATGTAAAATTGACACTTTGACTGAGGAGAAATGTTATGTTGACAAAGTAACTGAGGCGAAAAGTCACAAAGACGCGGTAACTGAGGTGAAATGTAATGTTGACTCAGTAACTGAGGTGAAATGTAATGTTTACAGAGTACCTGAGGTAAACATGTAACATTGACATAGTACCTGAGGTGAAACGTTATGCTGACGCAGTAACTGATCAGGAGACATATCACATCAACATGGCAACTGAGGCGAAAGTTTATGTTGACTCAATAACTTAGGTGAAATGTAATGTTGACACAGTAACGTAGGTGGGATGTAAATTTGACGGAGTAACTGAAATGAAATATTACGTTGACACAGTAACTGACAGGGGATGTTACGTTGACACAGGAACTACAAGTGGGTGTTACTTTGACAAAGTGACCGAAATGTAATGTAGACACAACAAATGGGGCGAAATGAACCATTGACACAGTAACTGAGGTGAAATGTAATTTGGGCACAGTAACTAAAAGGGAATGTTACGTTGACACAGTAACTGAGGTGAAATGTAATGTGAAGAGAGTAATTGAGGCAAATGTAAAATTGACACTTTGACTGAGGAGAAATGTTATGTTGACAAAGTAACTGAGGCGAAAAGTCACAAAGACGCGGTAACTGAGGTGAAATGTAATGTTGACTCAGTAACTGAGGTGAAATGTAATGTTTACAGAGTACCTGAGGTGAACATGTAACATTGACATAGTACCTGATGTGAAACGTTATGCTGACACAGTGCTGAGGAGAAATGTCACATGAACATGGCAACTGAGGCGAAACTTTATGTTGACTCCATAACTTAGGTGAAATGTAATGTTGACACAGTAACGTAGGTGGGATGTAAATTTGACGGAGTAACTGAAATGAAATATTACGTTGACACAGTAACTACAAGAAGGGGTTACTTTGACAAAGTGACCGAAATGTAATGTAGACACAAAAAGTGGGGCGAAATGAACCATTGACACAGTAACTGAGGTTAAATGTAATTTGGGCACAGTAACTAAAAGGGAATGTTACGTTGACACAGTAACTGAAGTGAAATGTAATGTGAAGAGAGTAATTGAGGCAAATGTAAAATTGACACTTTGACTGAGGAGAAATGTTATGTTGACAAAGTAACTGAGGCGAAAAGTCACAAAGACGCGGTAACTGAAGTGAAATGTAATGTTGACTCAGTAACTGAGGTGAAATGTAATGTTTACAGAGTACCTGAGGTGAACATGTAACATTGACACAGTACCTGAGGTGAAACGTTATGCTGACGCAGTAACTGAGGAGAAATGTCACATCAACATGGCAACTGAGGCGAAAATTTATGTTGACTCCATAACTTAGGTGAAATGTAATGTTGACAGTAACGTAGGTGGGATGTAAATTTGACGGAGTAACTGAAGTGAAATATTACGTTGACACGGTAACTGACAGGGGATGTTACGTTGACACAGGAACTACAAGTGGGTGTTACTTTGACAAAGTGACCGAAATGTAATGTAGACACAACAAATTGGGCGAAATGAACCATTGACACAGTAACTGAGGTGAAATGTAATTTGGGCACAGTAACTTAAAAGGAATGTTACGTTGACACAGTAACTGAGATGAAATGTAATGTTGACACAGTAACAGAGGTGGAATGTAATGTGGAGAGAGTTATTGAGGCAAATGTAAAATTGACATTTTGACTGAGGAGAAATGTTATGTTGACAAAGTAACTGAGGCGAAAAGTCACAAAGACGCGGTAACTGAGGTGAAATGTAATGTTGACTCAGTAACTGAGGTGAAATGTAATGTTTACAGAGTACCTGAGGTGAACATGTAACATTGACACAGTACCTGAGGTGAAACGTTATGCTGACGCAGTAACTGATCAGGAGAAATGTCACATCAACATGGCAACTGAGGCGAAAGTTTATGTTGACTCCATAACTTAGGTGAAATGTAATGTTGACACAGTAACGTAGGTGTGATGTAATGTTGACACAGTAACAGAGGTGAAATTTAATGTGGAGAGAGTTATTGAGGCAAATGCAAAATTAACATTTTGACTGAGGAGAAATGTTATGTTGACAAAGAAACTGAGGCGAAAAGTCACAAAGACGCGGTAACTGAGGTGAAATGTAATGTTGACACAGTAACGTAGGTGAAATGTAATGTTGACACAGTAACAGAGGTGAAATTTAATGTGGAGAGAGTTATTGAGGCAAATGCAAAATTAACATTTTGACTGAGGAGAAATGTTATGTTGACAAAGAAACTGAGGCGAAAAGTCACAAAGACGTGGTAACTGAGGTGAAATGTAATGTTGACTCAGTAACTGAGGTGAAATATAATGATTACAGAGTACCTGAGGTGAACATGTAACATCGACACAGTACCTGAGGTTAAACGTTAGGCTGACGCAGTAACTGAGGAGAAATGTCACATCATCATGGCAACTGAGGCGAAAATTTATGTTGACTCCATAACTTAGGTGAAATGTAATGTTGACACAGTAACGTAGGTGTGATGTAAATTTGACGGAGTAACTGAAATGAACTGAATATTACGTTGACACAGTAACTGACAGAGGATGTTACGTTGACACAGGAACTACAAGTGGGTGTTACTTGACAAAGTGACCCAAATGTAATGTAGACACAACAAATGGGGCGAAATGAACCATTGACACAGTAACTGAGGTGAAATGTAATTTGGGCACAGTAACTAAAAGGGAATGTTACGTTGACACAGTAACTGAGGTGAAATGTAATGTGAAGAGAGTAATTGAGGCAAATGTAAAATTGACACTTTGACTGAGGAGAAATGTTATGTTGACAAAGTAACTGAGGCGAAAAGTCACAATGACGCGGTAACTGAGGTGAAATGTAATGTTGACTCAGTAACTGAGGTGAAATGTAATGTTTACAGAGTACCTGAGGTGAACATGTAACCTTGACATAGTACCTGAGGTGAAACGTTATGCTGACACAGTGCTGAGGAGAAATGTCACATCAACATGGCAACTGAGGCGAAAATTTATGTTGACTCCATAACTTAGGTGAAATGTAATGTTGAGACAGTAACGTAGGTGGGATGTAAATTTGACGGAGTAACTGAAATGAAATATTACGTTGACACGGTAACTGACAGGGGATGTTACGTTGACACAGGAACTACAAGTGGGTGTTACTTTGACAAAGTGACTGAAATGTAATGTAGACACAACAAATGGGGCGAAATGAACCATTGACACAGTAACTGAGGTGAAATGTAATTTGGGCACAGTAACTAAAAGTGAATCTTACGTTGACACAGTAACTGAAGTGAAATGTAATGTGAAGAGAGTAATTGAGGCAAATGTAAAATTGACACTTTGACTGAGGAGAAATATTATGTTGACAAAGTAACTGAGGCGAAAAGTCACAAAGACGCGGTAACTGAGGTGAAATGTAATGTATATAATATATAATTATTATTATTAATGTACTATACAGCATAAATGAACTTGTTATGTTTTTGACAGATTCAATTGTACTGCTTATTCAATTGCCTTCATTTAGATATTTTTAATATTCCTATAAATGAAACGTTTTCAAATAAATGCAACATATATATATATATATATATATATATATATATATATATATATATATATATATATAAAAATATATATATATATATATAATAATAGTAAAATTTGATACCAACACTTAATTAGACCCCCGCTTCAAAGTCAGCGGGGGTATATAGTGGTCATTCCATCCTTTCGTCCGTCCGTCCGTCCGTCCGCCGGTAAATTTTCTCCCAAACCATCAAAGGTACATCAACCAAACTTTGTACAGTTTTTAATCATGTTCTTCCCATGGCGCACAGATAATTTTCAGTTCTCTGAGAATTTAATTGTATGTCGTTTCCATGGAAAAATTTTGGACATAGTTTTATTGTGTTCAATCCGGACAAGTTTTCTCGGAAACTATTAACCCTAGGTGAATGAAATTTTGGTTGTTAGTACTCATGACTATATACAATTATAGACTGTGATGAGGTCAATACCTGTTTTTATGGACCCGAGAAAAAATATTGACCAAGGACGAAGAACAGGTATTGACCGAATCGACAGTCCATAATTGTTTTATTATGTATCTAATACAGAAATGAAAGGAAAACAATGAAATACAGTAAAAATGTAATTTGATTTAAACAGCTGGGACTACAGTCATATGACGTCATGCAACAATCGTTTGACGTCATGCAACAATCGTTTGACGTCACTCTTTTGCTTTTGGTCGGACTCGGCTAGAGTCAATATGCTTTTCTGTCGACGGTCACATGATGGCCTCCCGACCAATCAGATCGCTGGAAAAATATGCTCACATAATAATACTTTTTATCGAGTAAACCAGTTCCGAAATATTATTTTTAACGGAGTTATGGCCCTTGAATCAGAAATTGAACTTAGTACCAAAAGAGCTGTGATGCTTCAATTGGGACAAGCTTTACCAACAACAATTACATCTAGGCTTATGAAATTTAACATGTAGGTAGTCCAGATGATACTCTTCATCGAGTGCAATTTCCAGTTCTGAAATATTATTTTTTACGGAGTTATTGTCCTTAAATCTGTAATTGAACTTGGTATAAATTACCACTGTGAAAAGAGTAGCGGATGGCGGGGGTATGTGAGCCATGCTCACTTTTTTCTTGTTACAACTAAAATGTGATGCGGTGGCAATGTTAGATAGATTTATTGCATTAAACACTAACGACATAAAGATAATATATTTTATGACTAATTTCTTCCAAAACATATTTATTTTGACATTCCTGCGAACAAAATATGCGATAAACATTAAGTTTCATAGGACGAAAACAAAACCCCATCAAAACATCTTTTATTATGCAATATGGGAGTACTCTTTCATACTCTTTTTCACCAAGTATTGACAATTAGTGATAAAAGCGTGAAAGTACGAATTTAGATTTAATAGGCTTCAATTCCTTAACCAAACACTTCTCTATGATTTAGAAGTGTCATTAGAGTAATACAGACCGGACTTCGTCAGTAAACACCTTTCAAATTACATCTTTTTCCTCAAAAATTGATCTTGAAGGTTCATATTGCTGTAACTAGTGACTTTTTGATAAAAGCCAGTTACTAAAGGTTCATTAGTTAACTTGAAAGAATAGAATTACTCACATTAAAACTTTAATTTTTCAGTATAACAGTAGGCTTACATCTTCCTGGACAACAAGAAAGCAGAATTGTTTTTATGCAAATATTACAAAGTAGTGAAACGTTATCTGAATGAAATCTGCTTTGTCATATCACACAGTTGCTCTTTCTGATACATTGTCTGTTTTCTTATCAGACAACTTTCAAAGGTAAAAAAATGTGGGATGCAACACTGCTTTACTATGTATATATTAGAGCAAAAATCATAAAGTTTTAACTCGACCAATCTGAGAAGTAATTACTGTTGTCGAAAATTACCCTTTTAGTGCCAATCTGTTCAATATAGTTACATTAAGATGTTTAGTTGTGATTATGATCGAAAAACGAACAATGATCCGCGGCTGTCGCGCGTCAATTGTTCAAACGTAATTTTGAAAAAATTATGTAGCAGACAAAGAGACAGATATGGGTTGGTACTCTTCAATGAAACATAAAACTTGTATACTTGTAAATGGGGCACATGAATACGGCTTCTCATTGTGTATTAAGCCGCTGCTCGAGTTTTATTGAAAGCAAGTTATTGTCAAATATTTGGCGTTAGTTGAAACATATGCATTTGAGTGAGATTATCTGGACGTATATCTGTACATTTGATATTTTTTGGATGTATCAAATCTAAATAAAACTTCATGAAAAACACGTAGTGTCCCGTTAAATACACAAACATAACGAACGCGGATTTCATCCTACATGTTTAAACTTTATGTAGGAGGAAACCGTTGATACTTGTACTTGTACTCATTTGAATACATACTGTACACCTGAAGAACCACCCTTTTAAAATAAGTATATATGTATGCATACTGCATAGCATTGTCAATGACGCCAGTTCCCATGTCACGGCTGTATTTGTCCAATCACATCATATGACCAAAACAACTCATCATGCCTTTGCCAAAGTCGTAATTAACACCAATCACTAAATACAAGTACAGTTGTCCAATAAAGAAAGTACCACGTTTCGCGAAATGCTATAACAGGATATGTTCATTACCAGGTAGATGGAAACGTTCCGTTGATAACTCCATTAGGAACGTGTTATTTGTTAACCCAGCCCGCCAGTAGCCTCTGTTGTAATAAAGGTACGTGTAGCCTTTGAAAACCGGGAAGAAAGTTCCACCATGCTTGTAGAAATACAAGAGTTCCATCGCCAGTGCCTTGTTCCCATCGGGTCCAAATATACTCTCGTTATTTCCCACGTAGACTGGAGTCTTGGTGTAGATGGCGTTCAGCCAGTATCGAGGTTTGATCTCCGGGAAGAATCGGACACCCAGGTCATATAGAGCACGGAAACATCGTCTGACAAAGGTTCCACAGTTCCAACCCTCCGTCCATTGAAGTTCACCTTAAAAGGCACAGATATGTGTGGATGTTCGACGTGTTTAGTTATTATGTAATTTTTAATTTATTTGGATGGACATGATATTTGTTTTTTTATATATTGACTTCTTCAGATTGTATTGTAGATGGGACACACAAGAAGAAAATGATATTCATCTTCTACTATATTTTGGTTACAAATTTACAAATTCTGAGTTCACTAGATATATTTCCATATCTGCCTTTCTCAATTAAAAGATCATGGGATGAACATCTAAAACGTGCTAAACTTACCCTATATATTCTTACGTTAAACATGATAGATATAATTCGGTATTGGTACTGCTTTTATACATAGAGTAAACGATTGATATAGATTTTTTTCTTGCCAGTTTTGGAGATATACATCTTTGAGTCTTTGGGAAAATAAATTAATGAAATATGTGTGATTTTTTAATGATAAATCTTAAAGCTTGTTAAGAGTTATGAGATGAAATGATGAGGCATTGAAAATTAAGGATATGTTTCCATATATTAAGATCAAGGGCGTATCCGAAAATTGTCAAAGGAAGGATCCACTCATTGAACATTAGCATCAGCAGACCTTCTTACCTCGATCTCTCCAAGCATCATAGGCATCAAAATCTGTAGCGGTATTGTTGTCATGAAGAACCCACATGGTGAACAGATTGAACACTTTACCTGTGGAGAAATAATTAAACATAGCTATTATTATCTAATGTACAGAACAAATTCATATCAATCTAACAAAAAGATATTCAAATATTTCAATATTTAATAAGGATAATGCTTCCCCCCATTATCTTCCCACGGAGGTGACTCCCATAATATTTTCTGATGTAACGATAGGAAAACCCATGCTCTGTCGAGAACGAATTTCATGTCAATTCGAAATGTACATATGATGTGACATCGAGGTAGTCTAGTACGTCTTCAGAACATAAGCATACAGAACTTAAACAATCTGTATGATACCTTCATGAACAATTAAATGTTTTACCACTTCAAAACGCAGTGTTATTGCTTTATGCGGAAGCAATTGCTGCACCATTCGTTCAAGGCATTCGTTCAAACCAACCAACTATATTTAAAACATGGCAAATACTTTACCAGTGGTTCTTGCAACCAAATGCCTTTCTGCTATTCCTTGCATGAACTTCTTTTTGAAGTTCCTCTCGAAGCAGGACGCAGCCTGGTTACACCAGAACAGCGTCCCGTCCTCCTGAACCAATGGAAGGTTTGATCTGGAGCCGAACATCCCGTAGAGGTGCAGGGTGTAGTTCCTGGATGTGTTCATGTTCCTGATGCCCAGGCCTGCGTGCTGAGGGAGCTGCATTTAGAATGCATAAATGCATGATTGAATAACTGAGGAATGGTCTCAAGTAGTTATCCAGCTTCATCAGGTTATTTGTATCAGATAGGCTACTTCAATCCACTGATCCCAATGACAGGTTGTGCTTCTAATCGCGTCATGAATAGCCAACCAACCAATAAAATGGAATCGAAGAACAATGACAGTTCCTGAGTGAGAAGACCAACTGAGCAATTCTTGAATCTATATCCAATCTCAAATGTATCTTAAATTCGTGGCTTGAATTCAAAGAACAATTAGAGTTAACACATTAATAAGCAAATTATTATGGTAAATTCTACGTCAGTCTATTTCATATTGATCTCTTATCTTTGAAAATGAATGATTGTACATCTCGAAGTAAGCACAATACTGATGGAAACGATTACCTCATTTATCAATGTGTAGACTAGCAATAGATATAACATTTATAGAACACATTCGACTAAGGGTTCTTCTTACAGTTACGTTTAGGCGCGGGATGTACGTTGTATCTTCCAGCATGTGGTAAACCTCGATGACGTCATCATCTGCAAAGGATGTCAAGCTGATCCCGGCATAACAGAATGGACGGTCGGTAAGGCGGACACATCGTGGGTCAGGCGGCGGACGTCCGGGGTAGAACCTACGGGTAGACATGCACAGTTTTTTAAACGGGAGGTGTTCGAACCCATGAATATCGGTATATCCCTCCCTCGAGAATACTACTATTCAAGTACTCGTGTCGTAAAAAAAAGTATGGCTTAGACATGAATATAGTGTTCTATTTATTATTAAAGTCATTAAATTGAATAAAGAACCTGCTGCCGCCGCATTTAGAACTTCATGGACAAAGTGTGACATCATGGCATTGTTTATGACGTCACGTTACCACGACAAAGTGATATTCGTAGAGAATCGTATGAAAAATATTGACCCCGATATGATTTCCCTCGGAGGTATTAAATTGAAATGTTAACACGAAACAACTGTGGCTTAAACTTTAGCATGTTAGTTAACCGAAATAAAAAAGATATAACAAAATGGAAAATAAATGTTACCGATTGGAAAACAATCCTCCTCAATCAATAACAAATAGTTCTGAAATCAGTTTTCGTTTTACACTTGACAAGGTTCATACGACCTCGGATAATCGAAAAGTTTTGTGTATTATTTTCCCTCTTCAGTAAATTAATACTGCATTCACTTTTTTAAAAGTGGCAAATTTGAAGATATAAAATGAAAAATAAGGTGCTACATGTACAGTGCCTTTAATACTGCATCCATTGTGTTGTTTTCGGTCTCCTATGCCACACATTTTAAATGGTGTTATTTTTTCCAGTACTGACAGTTGCCAAAATTACCATATTAATGATAGTCGAATCAGTATAGTGACGATATAAAGGTAAAAGTAGTGATTTCTTATCGAAATCGGACAATGCACGAACGTAATTTTGGAAACGTATTTACAAGAGGCAACTTTTGGTTGACAATGTTTAGTATAGGTCATTTAACCTCTGTGTGTGTAAATGGGACGTGTAGTTTCGGATTCTGCACACATAATATAATGATGTTGGCGAAGAAATACAAGTTGAGTGAATTTGTTTTTACTGAAATCATAACATATGGTAAGTTGGAACGATTTTAAACATAATTTTATGAAACACATTGGAGTCATAAACAGCAGACTTACCGGTGAGGTATTGGATACCGCGGCCTGGCTCTAGATGTAGTAACAAGCAGAATGAAAGAGGACACAAACAAATAATTAGCTGTATTCATCCTGGTCTTTCACAATCGGTGTACGGTTAGACTTGTCAGTGATTGAACTACTGAAACTGAATATTTGGATTTTATATCACTAGAGATATCCAGCTATCACACAACATGTGGCTTCTGAAAAACATTTTAATAATTCATTATGAGTGAAGGGTGTCCCAACCTAATTATAATGTTTAATTATTTCTGAAGCAAATTAAAATTAAAAATGTCCAACTGTGCGCTATATAATTGTTTTATTAATAATATAGAATTGGTTTGATGCGTCGTAACAAATATAAAACTATACCAACCTATTTATGTTTTCGTTGAGGGAGATATTATTAAATGTGCAGTAATAACGTACTATTTAAATTGCAAATAGTTCATTGATGTAAATGACATACAACTGAATTCCAAAATTACAGAATAGTTTAATCGGGAATATCATTTGGTTCAAATTACAAATTCTAAATGTTCAACATGTAAATTTAATTAATTAAATGACATTTAAAAAAACATTACTGGAACAACATAATTCTAAAATAAATATGTTATGGTGCTCCTGGGTTTTATTGACAAGTAAACAAATAGTTCAACCAGTTATCGTAGTTACTTGTAAGTAAGTATAAAAGTTATAATGTTTATACTTTTACTACATTAATAGTTTAGGTTGTATGAAATGATCTTAAATCTCTCAATAGCTTTTCTGGGATTATATACTCAAAACTAACCAAATTCGGGACACGTCCCAGTGAATCACTGTGAATCGTTAAACAAGGTTGACGATCTACAGCTTCCAGTCTAAGATAGACAGGGCTTACACTCTGTGAATATGTTCGTCAATGCAATAGTTATGCTTCCCACTAAAACAGGTGGGTAGTGATTCATAACATTGCTAAATGTGGGGTCACGCTTTATAAAATAATAGTAACGTGATTATCTGTTCTAAATCTAAAGACGGGATTTTAATAATTTTTGGTGATACCTCAACATCTATATTAGATGTTTAAAGACACGGTAAAAACATGATTTGGGTCTTGGTTAATTTCTGTAAATATATTGAATTACATTTAGTATCAATGAAAAATATTTTACCATACCATTTACCATGTTTCTCGCTTTAAAGCAACAACGTCGCAGTCATTGAAATTTTTTTCCATAAAATGGTGTATTCTATTTCAATCACAGAATTAGATAGAAATGTGTATGATCTGTGTTATATAATTGGGAATTTTTGCCATTAATTCTGAGACCGAAAACTAGGCACTTATGCATGTATAACATTTACAGATGCATGATCACTTTTGCATGATATTTTATTTGGTTCAAAAGCGTTTCAAATAACAATATGTGCTGGTTTAGGTTATATCTTCTTACTCGACTTGCATATTCACCCCAAAATGCTTAAATATCAAATATATTTGACCTTATGCAAAAGCTACATGACGTTCGAATTGTTTGCTTCCTTGATTGTATGTCTGACCAAGCTGATGTCAGCAATATTGGACACTTCCAACATGATGGGTTCTGTTTCAGGTGTGGACTACCTCGGAGTCTTAGTCCAACTGATGTACAGTGTTCCTCTGGCTGTACTATCTGTCCTCATTACAGGCCGGGTCACACTGTCCCGAATATGACAAAAGATGCCAACACGAATTAGAAAATTCTCATTTCGCACGAATTTGGTTTCGATTTTGGTTAAAAACTAATCAAAATCCGGAGCAGGTACGATGCAGTCAAAAGGCAATACGATGTAACACGATGTAATACGACGTAACACACGACTACAATGCGAATGCAATGCGAATATCGGGTTGATCGTCGCATTGGCCTAACGTTATATAGTCTGTAAGAATACAACACGATGACAGCATGATGGCAACACGACGTCGAATGAAGAGTTCGACGAGTATGCGATGAGAATACGAAGATGAGCTTGGTGATACAAGCATCACGTGACATCCACATTATATAACTCTGTTGCTGTGACGGTTGGCCTCTCGGTGTCGGCCCGGGAAAGCTTAATTTCAAATGTTAGGAAATACTGGAACAGCGTAATATAGACTTTGTTTTAGTATGGCAGAGAAAGCATAAACCTGATTACTGCTATGAAAACAAGAGATTGCCGAAATGAGTTAACCGCACTTTTTCTCTTTTAACTCTGATTACTCCTTTATACACCATGGAGAATCATTTTAAAACATGTTATATTATATGGAACTTGGTGCATGGTGCTACATATCAAAGTTACATACAACATTTTTGAAGTTTTTAAAATTTTAAAATGTTTTTCTCTAATTTAAAAAAGAAAAATACAAAATGTCGAACCCCTGAATCCCCACTACCCAATTACCACTCTGGATAAGCTTATGAGTTAATTATATAATAAGGATGACTATTGAGCAATGGAGCAAACATATAGTCAATAAAGTTGCTGAAACCAGTCTAGAGTGAGTTGTCATGACAGCAGGAAATCACGTGACCCTTTCCGCCTTCGGTTGCACCATCGGCGGATGTTCGAAAATCTTTGTGTGTTAAACAACTTCCGAACCCGCGTGCGAATCTTCATTTTCGTGGTCAGCCCGTGTCTCAATCTTTCCCTTCGCACGACCATCGATATGCAATCTTGCAATCTTGCTGGAAATGTAAGGTCACCATTCTTTCAATGTAAAAAGGGTGTACGACAAGGGGAAAACTTATCTCCGCTATTATTTTCCATTTTTATAAATGATCTTGAATCTTCCTTATTAGAAACAGGGTGCACAGGTGTGAACTTTGAACACTCTAATGATGATGACATTTACATTTGGCTACAACTTATTATTTTGTTATACGCCGATGATGCTGTTATCTTCAGTGAATCACCAAATGATTTACAAAATTCATTAGATAAATTTTATGAATATTGTACGAAGTGGAAACTTAATGTTAACTTATCTAAAACTAAGATAATAATTTTTGGAGGAGGGCCATCCAAAACGGCCAACTCAAAATTCTCCTTTTCACTGGGGGGAAATAAAATCGAAATAGTTGATACCTATACTTATCTTGGATTACGGTTCCATAGAAATGGTAGGTTTTTGACAGGTATGAAAGCTTTAGTAGGAAATGCAACTAAAGCTATGTTTGCACTCCTGAAAAAAGCCCGTAATTTAAATCTACCTATTGATTGTACCTTAAAAGCATTCGATACCATGATATGTCCGATTCTCCTACACGGCTGTGAAGTCTGGGGATTCGAAAACTTGAATATAGTTGAAAAAGTACATCTCAGATTCATTAAACTTGCCGTTGGCCTCCGAAACTCTACCCCAAACTTTATGGTGTACGGTGAGTTTGGCCGAGAGCCACTGTACATCAAACTTTACAAACGAACCATTTCCTTTTGGCATAAAGCAGCAACAAATAATCTACACTGTAAACTTTCTTCACTGCTGTATAAATTTATTTCTACTTATAAGTTTGGACGTCAGCTTCGATGGATGTCATTTATTACCGGAATACTTGATAGCTGTGGACTATCAGAAGTGTTTTTAAACCCACAGAATTTTCCCACATCTTGGCTGGTTTCAAAGGTAGAAACTATACAAAGAGATCAGTTTTTACAACATTGGCGAAGCTCTATAGAGAGCAGTTCAAAAGGGATATTTTATAAATGCTTCAAATTTAAAATTTGCTTTGAAAATTACCTTTATTTACCAAAGAATATATATTTTCCCATATTAAAACTGAGAACAAGTAATACTAATTTACCAATTGAAACCGGTCGATGGCAATTAATCCCAAAAGAAAACAGATTGTGTAAATTGTGTAATGCTAATGCTGTTGGAGACGAGTTTCATTACCTTTTTAAATGCGAAGCCCTGCTCCAACAGCGTAACATATATCTTTTGCCAAAAATATATGGAAGTCAAGTTATGGTTAAGACATTATTATGCAATAAATCTACTAAGCATTTAAAGAATCTGAAGTCATTTCTAAATGCATTGTTTAAATTGTTTAAGTAACCTCATGTCCAGTCACTTGCCATGTATATTATTACTATTTATGTATGTATATATTCTCATTCTCATGTACCACCGTTGGTTGGTTGAGAAATAAACTGTTCTGTCTGTCTGTCTGTCTGTCTGTTACTTCTTTTCATTATCGTACTCTCATCGTCTGTCCATCGGTACCATCGCCAAAATATTAAACACTTTGCTCCTCGATTGTCACAAGAAGGCAACGCGACTATCTTCCATCCTCGTGATTACCTGCGTATAACCATCGTTTAGCATTACGATGCTATCACGATGGAACTTAAGTAAGAATATATTCATTACACACACATACATATATATATATATAATACATATATGTATTTATATACGATACCTATATGAATACATTCCATGTTTAATATAATGCATGCTTATAGATGTACGTAATGAGTTTTTTTTATAGTACAGATACATTTTCCAGATGCATGTATACCTAAGTGGTAAATATAAGGTACTATATATTTCATACTCATTGTGATATATAGAGGTATTGTTACATATATTACACAGGTTATAATATGTAATATTCATATCATTACATGTCTCATATTGACATAAACCTTTTGATGTAGTAAATGCCCTCGTAACCTAGTCAATACGACATGGTATAATCACCGTGTGCATTCTTGCAAGGTATGATCGCAGTCGCGTTGTCTTCTTATGACTTCGGTCATCTTCGTGTTACATTCGTATGGCCTTCGCTTGTGAAATATGCCCTATGGTTCCGATGGACAGGCGAAGGCAAATACGATGATGATACGAATCATACGATGTCATCTCGATAGACATACGAAGGGCACGATGAGGACACGAATGCACCACGAAACTAACATGTCAAATATTTTGCTCGCTCTCCCGATGTTGCCGCCGAACAGAGAAGAATTCCGCCGATGACCAAACGAATGCTTAAGATGCGTTTACGAATGGCCCGATTGCTTACGATCCTTTGCGAATTTGAACATTTTCAAATTCGTGTTTCCATCTTTTGTCAAATTCGGCACAGTGTGGACCGGCCTTACATATACTTGTTTCAAGTTTGCTTAAATTATACGGAAGTGAGCATGTACACTCAACCGCAAAAGAAACGTCACCACAGTGTAAAAGCACAATACTGATGTCGGAGAAAGTAGACTTTGAATGCTTTATATAGGAAGAGGATTCGTAAAGGGGTACTCGCAATTTAAAACATAAGAGTATAATACTTTTATTTTTATATCTGCTCAAATACACGTGGGCTGTTTAAATCGCCTTTTCTTTTGGCAAGAATGTTTGGCATTTTAATAAACAATTCATAAAATGTAGAATTTTAATAAGCAAAAGATAATATCGACATAATCAACCTTCTTAGACTTAAATTTGTTGACGCGTCTTTACTCTAGGACGTCATAGATCAAGTCAATACTCTACAATCTCGCCAAGTTAAGGAGATGCGAAAAAGACGATCGTTTCTCAGAAATATGACCAGATAATGTTTTTAAATTACACATTTAGTTTAGCTGGCTTCTGAAGACATAGTGTATCTCTGTTTCACTAGTGTTTATCAGTCACGTATTAAATTATCTTGTATTTTGTATGGTGACGTTTCTTTTGCGGTTGAGTGTACACAGCTGATTATGTTAATGTAAAAACTCAAATATAACAAGCAGACAGTTGTTACAAACCTAATATTCAAAGCGTTCTCTGTTCTAGCATGGCAAGTTGGTTTGGAGGTCTTTTATTGCAAAACAAAATGTCAAAACGTTGCCATTTTGCCAGTAAAATATTAGGAGTCACTTTAGATAATCTAACACTGTTAGGCACGCGGCAAACTGAAAACCTAAAAATTCTAAAATTGTTACAGACAGAACATTTTCTTCATTAATAATATGTACTTATAAGATAAATAGTTGCGTTTGTAAATATCCGGGATTCATTGATATTCAACACCCGCAAATTTAGTTTAAAACCGACGGCTTTAGCCGCATGGAAGAAGGCGTCAAACAAATTTTACTACATTTTACAAACATTTTAGTTACTTGAAAATAATTAATTTTGAGAGTTATTTGTGACCTATACTGCTATACACAAGTTAGAAAATGACAATGCCACCTGTCAAATTTGAGTTAGGAGCACATATTAAGAGAAAAAGAAAAATTAAATTTTGAGTCGGGCCGAATCTTTTGAACATATTGTATATGTTCGATTCGATTCGCCCCAAGTAAGTTGCGGGTATTCATTGTCATTGAACATAGGCAAATCAACCAATCAGAATCAAGGATACACCGAAATCATGTTACAATTGTGGTTAACGTTGATCTTTCGTGTTCTCAGTGTCCATCTTGTTACGTCACGTGCCGTGTTCTAGTGTGCTTGGTTATTGTTACATGTGTTTTATGTATACAAGTAAACATAATTTTAAAAAGTCGAAAATTACATAATAAAGTTTCACTGAGACAGCACGACTATACGAAAGCTACAAATGTCAAATAAGCTGAACAGTCCAAAAGCCCTAAAAAATAAATGTATTCCAATATTAAAGATGCATCCATGGTGTTTCATTAAATTTTATTTGGCTTTAATACGTTCCAACATACCATATGTGCTGGTTATAGTATAAATAAATTAACTTGCATATTCATCCCCAATCGCTAAGTATGTCATAATTACTAGTTTCCAATTAAAATCGAAAAACATCCTTATGCATGTGAAGAAACCGAAATTACACGTCCAATCAACATGCACAGAAGTTATATGACCTATTTAACACTATATACCCCAATTGGTCTTTTGGTCTCACTGTTGTAAATAAGATTCCAAATTACGTTTGACAAATTGGCGCGCGTCAATCGCGATGTATTGTCCGGTTTTCGATAAAAAATAACTACTTTTACCTTCATGTCTTCAATATACTAAGTTGACTATCATCAAAATGGTGCTTGTCGGCACCAGTCAGTATTTCTAGATAAAATAACACCATTTATAAAGTTGGGAATATGTGACCCCAAACAACACAATGGATGTACCTCTAAACATATGTACATGTACAGAGCAATAAAGTTCTATATGGGTGTGAGAAAAGCTACCCCTAATGCTGCGGTGATGGGTGATATGGGATGGACGCCGCCACCAGTGAAACTCTGGGGATCTGTGATGAGATTGTATAGTAGACTAAATAGCTTAAACCCAGATAGACTCACGTACAAGATTTTTAAATGGACCAAACAGTTGGCGACAAAAAAGAAACGAAATTGGATTAAACGTGTGCGATTACAGCTGACATCACTGAACCTGACTGAATTAGCTGATATCGAGAATGGTTTGCGGACAAAAGAAATTGTGCACCGAGTCCAGGAAGCAGTGCAAAATAGGTGGCTTGAAGATTGGAGAGAGAAAATAGAGTGTACCACCAGCCGTGACGGCAAGGGAGGTAACAAACTTCGAGTTTACAGAACCTTCAAGACTGACTATGGAGCTGAACACTATGTTACAGAACACATACCACGAGGACACAGAAGAGCGTTAGCCATGTTTAGATGCGGTGTTGCTCCCTTACTTATAGAAACTGGACGTTATAGTAATTTGCCTGTGGATGAGAGAGTGTGTTTTAATTGTTTGAATGTTGTTGAAGATGAAATTCATGTCCTTTTAGTCTGTCCTTTATATCAAACTTTTACAACACGTTTGTTAGCTAATTGTCTTACTCTAGATAGTGATTTTATAAATTTATCGGATGTGGAAAAGTTTGCTTTTATAATGTCTAGACCTTTACTATGTAATTTAACAGCCAAGACCTGCTATGATGTTTTAAGAGAACGACGCATTCAACTGTATAATTGATATGTGTATTTTTTATAGTATATATATTTATATCTTATTTATTTTGTATATTTTTATGTGTAAATAGTCTCTCGTAATCCTTTTAAGGATGGCTCATTTTGTATATTTCTTAAAAATTTTATTTACCTGTATATGAGGTGAGACTTTTAATAAAAAATCTGTCTGTCTGTCTGTCTGTCTGTACATGTATATCCATAAATTTTTATATAAGAAGTTGATCAGATCTACGTGTAAGATATCGCATTTCTCTGTAGAAAATGAGCTCTATATTTTCTTTATATGTTACAGATAATCTCCTCTTCAGAATATTTCCTGTCTATCCAAAACTGTAAAGCTAGATTGACACTGCAGCAACTATTTAACTAGCTCAGTTGGTAGAGTGTCCGCTTATCACTCGGAAACCGCGGTTCGATACCGGGTCGCGTCATACCAAAAGATGTTAAAAGATGGGAGTTAATGCTTCCTTGCTTGACACTCAGCATTATTCGCTCCTCAAATTTATAGCATTAAACTTTTTTTCTTACTTACTATTACTTACTATTTTTTAAAAGATCAAAGTGTATGATTGGAAAATCAGCATTAAAAATAGGGGGTGGTGTGGGTTTTTTCGAGACATGACGCCTATAAGATAGTGGGGTGAAGTACAATTTTAACATGGGAGTCTATGGGAATATGAGAAAAAAACAGCTAAAAACTTTAAAATACTACATTTCTAGTATTAAACTTTTTTTCCTTTTTTGATACGTTACAAAGTTCATGTTACCCTACCTAAATCGATGAAAACATATATATAGTAGTGTGGGTTTTTTTTAAGCTTTGACACAAATTATACCTAAAAACCCCCTTTTTTTAGTCAAATTTAGGCCATTTATGCTGTTTAAGCACTTTTTAGAGGTTCTAAAGTCACATTTTCGTTATTTCATTTGTTTTTTTAAGTATGTTGATGATGTAGAATATCATGAAGTAAATAAAGATGAGAAAAAATCTTTACTTAATCATATTTAATTTCATTTTTGAAGTTCAACAGGAAGGAGCGGACATCCTTAAGGACAGAACAACGCTTGAACTGGCGCTGCACTGTGGCTGCCGGGTGCGGAAAGCACAAAATGAATTTCCGACGTACAATGTATTGAGAAGGATAAGATTTATCATACTATATATATTATATTATTGACCTGGAACAAGATATACGTACGCGTCATGGCAGGTTTAAAGGCGATGTAGCACGTGCTGCTTACTATGATGGCTGAGAGGGGTCATTTGATTTCCTGTTAACTTTCCAACACGAAATCGCGAAATCGCGAAATTGCAAAACGAAATCGCGAAATTGCGAAACGAAATCGCGAAACAGGGAAACGAAATCGCGAAACTATGGTGGCTGATTTCTGCCATTCGCGTCTTCGCTACTTCCTGTTATTCTAAGCAAGGGCGATATAGCGAAGTGGCGATGCGAAGTAGCGAGGTGGCGATGCGAAGTAGCGAAGCGGCGATGCGAAGTAACGAATATGCGATGCGAAATAGCGAAGACGCGATGCGAAGTAGCGATGCGAAATAGCGAAATAGCGAAGGTTTTGCTTCGCTACTTCGCATCGCTACTTCACTACTTCGCATCGCGACTTCTCTACTTCGTATCGCCACTTCGTTACTTCCCATCGCCACTTCGCTACTTCCCATCGTTACTTCGCCACTTCGCTACTTCGCATCGTTACTTCGCCACTTCGTCAGTTCGTTATTTCGCGACTTCGCCAATTCGCTACTTCGCCAATTCGTCATTTCGCAATTTCGCGTCTTCGCTACTTCGCCACTTCGCTACTTCGCATCGCCACTTCGCTACTTCGCATCGCCACTTCGCTACTTCGCATCGCCACTTCGCTACTCCGCATCGTTACTTCACTAGTTCGCCTCTTCGCAACTTCGCTACTTCGCTACATCGTGTCTTCGCTTCTTCGTCACTTCGCGGCGAAGAAGCGAAGACACGATGGCGCGAAGAAGCGAAGTGGCGATGGGAAATAGCGAAGTGGCGATGAGAAGTAGCGAAGTGGCGATGCGAAGTAGCGAAGCAAAAATCTTCGCTATTTAGCTATTTAGCTATTTCGCATCGCTACTTCGCATCGCCTTTTCGTTACTTCGCATCGCATTTTCGCTACTTCGCATCGCGTCTTCGCTACTTCGCATCGCCACTTCGCTATGTCGCTCTTGATTCTAATAACACGAAGTAGCGAAGACGCGAATGGCAGAAATTAGCCACCATACGAAACAGGGAAAGGAAATCGCGAAACAGGGAAACGAAATCGCGAAACAGGGACACGAAATCGTGAAACAGCGAAACGAAATCGCGAAGAGCGAAACATGCGCGAAACGAAATCGCGAAGGCGCGAAGGAACGAAGGAGCGAAGGAGCGAAATCGCGAAAGAGCGAAGGAGCGAAATAAGGAATTTACAGTTCCCTGTTCATAGTAAGTAAGATCGGATGTTTGAGCAAATAATCCGATGTCGTATAATTGTTTTATTTAACATAACATGACACTTATATTATAAGGCGATGAACCTGTATACACAGCAGTTATATATTATAGAATCTGCATGTTATATGTGTCTTTATGTGTAGTGATATTTGTTAGAAATATATACACTGGAATTCTAATTTCGAAAAACTTATAAACTTGTTTGTGATTTCTTTTGTCTCTTTAAATTATAAACTGTTATATTTTACGGTTCGTATATTTTATCCAATATATCACGTTTCAACATCACATATCATAGAGATCTTGAGTGTAATTTATAACAAAATATAGCATTCGTGGGATTCGAACCAAGGACAAGAGTAGAACAGACGGTCAAGGCAGTAACCACTGACATCACCTCATCCGCTTTTGACACGAATTGTATTCATTAACTATATATACAGAAATAAACTACTGTATTTTCTCTCTACTTCTATGTCGTTTAAATAGAAAGTATGATAGTATTTATTATAAAGAATGCGACGTTTCCTAACGTTCGGTGTTGATAGTCCTGCAAACAAGGCATCTAGTCTATCTATTAAAATTGTCGCTTTAATTATTGTAAATCTGTCATTCGTCATGTCATCAAATTCAACGATATTTACAGATAACATTTCTAAAAAGTGGGTATGGTACCAACTACTTTGACGTATTGTGAGTATCTACAAAATTGAAGATGGTATTCATTTGTTCGATACCAACTAATGTTACAGGAGTCGGCATAACATCTAAACCATTGTGCATGTTCCTTGATTTGTGAAATAATATGTAGCATTGTATAATGATATATTGCCACATTGTATTCTACTTACAGACAGGATCAAGCTTCATAATCAAACTTTCAAACTATAATTGCTATTTTTAGAAACATACGTTGAGTAAACGTTTCTTCTTATACATTGCAAAACTCGTCGTGTGGTATTTAAACACACGAAGATGTATTATCATAAACATGCTAACTAAGAAAGAAGACCAAACGCGAGCCAGGAAGCGATATTTGTTGATTATTTAATTAATAACAGAGACATTTATAGTTCATAGAAATGAGAAATACCCTCGTTCAAATAAAGTTAAAAGATTTGAATAAGACTATTTAAATTAGTATAACTTGCTTATTGGAAATTGGAACATTTATAAGATTAAGGCACAATTTGTCAAACTAGAAATCAAATCACCATGACCACATTATTTTTTAAACGTAATACAATTTGTATATTCGGTATGTAGGTCAGTATTAAATATTTGAGACTGTTTAATCGAATTATGATGCCAAACGCGGTTTTTATTCGTTTAATAAAAACAACTATTGTGAATCATAAATGGTATTCCAGATTATGACTTTTTTAAAACTATGACAACCAAACGATACATGCGCAAAATGATAAGCGCAACTTATAAATTTAATGTATCCAGTATGACAGTCATCATAACAGTGCGTGCTACAGTTTTCGCTGTACGGTTAGGCGTGTTTACACTCCGTATGCGACAACTTCATCACTTTTGAAGCTGTCCGCTTCGACGTTTAATTATCGATTACAGGTTAATGAGAGCGAATTGTAATTATATTATTGCATCTATAGAAGGTCTAAAGGGGTACACAAGGCATAATAAGTCCTGGACTGTCCACATTACTGTCAAGAAGTGTGCTGTACAGTGCCTTTGAGTACTGTACTCAAACTTTTAAAATCTTGGCGTATTTACTGTATTATCCAACGTGTTTAATACGCTTTAATGTAATATTGATGTGTATTTTCTAAATATACCATTATTTAATATACTCTCCTCGATAGTTAACAATATGCCCGATTATCCTAATCTGTCTAATTCCGACAACCTTCACACAGAGTAAGGATAGAGTTATCGCCGCTCTACCCTGTACCGAAACTCGCCACCAGGTGGTCAACCCTACGTCATCATTGCTTTTCTGTCGGCCATCAAGTACACTTGTGTTTTTGGTGGCTCTGAATTTCGAGTATTAAATAACCTTTTCACTCACTTATTACTGCTTTCCTTTGCGTTTGCGTGTCGTTGCGGGACCTAGCTAATTCTGTCGAGGCAGTTAGCGTCTCTCTTCGTCGGTTACTTGTATTTTGTGCTTGACTGCAGTGACTCTGTCTACTGTTGTCTGTTTCAGCCCGCCCGGGTCACACGTGCTTTTCGTGCCGGTTCACCTAGGCTGGTTAGCTCGGCTGGGCTTTCGGTAGACCTCCCGTCCACCGCCTGGCCGTGTGCGCTTGCTTTGGACAGCGCTTGCCTACGGTAAGGCGCGGCGCCTCTCTAGGCGGCCTGTTTGGAAGCGCCTGTGGTTGGACAGCGCCTGGTGCTTAGCAGCGCCTGGCGCCTGTAGCTTCAGGCGCTCTACCGCCTCACTCTAGCGGCGTCCCTTTGAAGCGGTTGGGGTTGGACAGCCGTCTCGGAGGGGTGTTACGGGGATGTCGGATCCTTACTCAGGTTTCTGTGGTGGGTGTGGGTCCCGGAAGTCCGCGCGCTTCGACCCACACTCGCTCTGTCGCCTGTGTCGCAATTTGTGCGGCGAGTTGGACAAGTGCAGAGAGTGTGAACACCTCTCGCCTACGGAACATCGTGATTACCGCGCGGCTGTGAAGAAATCTGAGACGCAGCACAAGTTGAGGGCCGCCAGGCGGCCCTCCTCGTCCGCTTCCGCTACCGTCACCACGGGGTCCGCTGATGACGCCTCCCGGGGCTCCGACCTGGTCATTTCGGAGGATGTGACCGAGTTTGACCTCTCGGATCCAGGTGTGAGGTCCGACAGGAATTTATCACCAGTCAGACATGTTGGCGGTTCCCCTCCCTCGGGCGGGGTGGAACGATCTCCCGACTTGAGGTCCTCTCCTGACACTGCTTCCTCAACGAACCCTCGGAGGGCCGTCAGGAAGAAGGAGAAAAGGAAACACAAGAAGAAGAAGAGGTCGAGGATCTCCTCTCCCCCTATTCTTGACCAGAGGAAACTGACGGACGACATCATGTTCGTGGCAAGAGAACGAGCTCATGCCAGGGTTGAGGAGGAGGATGTCTGTTTTCCGACCTCCCCTGTGGCGCCCTCCACTCCCAAGAGGAGGCGTGTGGTGGTTATTTCCCCGGGCGCCACCCCCTCAGACCGGGAGTCCACGGCTGTTAGTGACCAAGAGGGGGGGGCGTCTGACTTGGGGGACGGGGCTCCCCAAGCGCCTTCCACTCCTCTGACGGGCCCTGTGGAGGCGCCCGATCTCAAGGAGCGTCTGACAGCAATCGCTGATTGGTGTCAGGTGAACATCCAAGAGTTGGAAGAGGAATCTTCATCGACCAAGGCAGCCAGGCTGGAGACCTTCTGCTGGGAAGAGGAGGCGCTACGCAGCGTCTGGTGGCGCTGCCAGTGCACAGGCTCCTTCAGGCGGCAGGCAGGGACTTCGACTCTAACGTTGCTGCTGCGGCTCCTGGTCGCCTCCTCCCCCCCCTTAGTTCTCACTGACAAGATCCGGTCTGGCCTTCCCGTTCATGGCAGTTCCTTATCTCTTTCCCCTCCCATCCTGGACGACGACATCCGTCGAGTTGCCGCTCCATTAGTACCTCACCAGGTTTCAGACTCCCATTTGTCGCACCTGGACAAAGAGGCAAGGAGCATCCTTGGTCTGGCTAACCACGTGGCCCACGCTTGCCAGGCCATGGCAGCTTTCGCCAAGGAGGCGGGCATGGAGCAGGGGGCCAAGGCTCTCTACCGCGGGTTCGGCTCTGTCGCTGGGAACCTAGCGCAGATGATGTTGTCCGCCTCCCACATCTCAGCGGGGGTGACTAACCTCAGGCGTGATGGGTCTCTGGCGCGGACAAACCTTCCGGCGGAGCTCCGGAACCGCCTGAGGTCGGCCCCGGCAGGCTCCTCCACCTTATTCGACGGTCAAGTCGGGGAAACGCTCAGGCAGCGCCAGGAATGCCAGCAGCAAGAGCTAACCAATCGGTTGGCCTCTGGCGGATGCAGAGCATCGCCTCAGGGGACGACGCCCAAGAAGAGGGGAGGGGGCGCGCCCTCCTCTACCTCGAAAACTGGAGGCGTGTCCTCTCAGGGAAGGGGTCGACAGGATAGAAGTCGCGTCTTCAGTGCCGGCCCCTCGCCAAAACGCACCCCCAAGATGGGCATCCAACGTGGGAAGGGTCGCGCCTACGGAGCTCCCCCCAACAGGCAGTGACTGGACACCTCCGGACCTTCCACGGCAGGTGGTCCCGACCCTGGACGGTCCTGTGGGAGGCCGTCTCTCACGTTGTGTCCCCAACTGGAGACAGTTGGATCTCGATCCTTTCGTTTGCAAGGTCTTGGAACGGGGTTTTCGTATTCGCGTGGCACGCCGCCCCCCGCTGACCTGTTCGCCTGTAGAGCGCGCGCTGGACCCAAATCGGCTCGCGCTGACCTTGGAACAGGTGGAGACTCTAATTTCCAAACGGGCGGTGGAGGAAATCCCGCACCAAGACCTTTCTCCAGGCTACTACTCTCCGGTGTTCGTCCGACCGAAGCGGGAGCCAGGGAAATGGCGGCTGATCCACGACTTGAAGGAATTCAACCTCTCCTTCCTAGATCCGCCGCCATATTTTCGACTCTTGACAGTGCCGTCAGTGATGCGATTACTTGAGCCCTTGGACTCGATGATATCCCTAGACCTGCAGGACGCGTACCTGCACATTCCCATCTATCACGGCGATCGCAGGTACCTACGTTTCGTCTTAGCGGGTCGCCACTTTCAGTGGAACGTCCTTCCGTTCGGGATTTCATCGGCTCCGTGGCTGTTCACTCGCGTGACCCAACCCATCATCCAATACCTCCACACGATGGACGTTCAATTCGCAATGTATTTGGACGACGGGTTTGGTCACAACAGGTCCCCGTCTGTTCTGGAGGCTCAACGGGACTTTGTGATAGCGTTGTTCAGGCGGTTGGGGTGGCTGGTCAATCTGGGGAAGTCAGACCTGCAGCCCTCGACGTCCTTGGTGTTCCTGGGCGCCCGCCTGGACACCGCTATCTACAAGGCCTTTGTGACCACGGAACGGATGGAACGTTACCGAGATCTCCTGGAGCTGGCACTTCGGGGGCCTCTGCCACTACGCCAGTGGCAGAGGCTGCTAGGCTTTCTGAGTGCGACTCAACACTTCACCCGAAGGGGAAGGTTGCAGCTCAGGCCCCTTCAGATCTTGGTAAACGTACATGTCCGGGAGAAGGCGTGTCGGCACGTGTTTTCCATTCCTCTGGAACTCAGACCGCACCTCTCCTGGTGGCAGCAGGAGTCCAATGTGTTGGGGGGGGTTCCCCTCAGGGAACCGCCAGCGACACGTCACCTATTCGTGGATGCCTCCTCCCAAGGCTGGGGGGCTCATCTCGATGCGGAGCAAACAGCGGGGGTGTGGTCGTCGACCCAAGTGAGACGCCACATCAACGTCCTGGAACTGGACGCCATTCGATTGGCAATCGACCATTGGTCAGGTCAGCTGCGGGGGCAGGTTCTGTGTGTTCATACAGACAGCTCAGCGGCGGCCTGGGCCATCAACAAACAGGGGTCGACCAAAGCAGACTCTCTCCTGCAGTTGGTGATGGTGCTGTTTCGCCTAGTGGACAGTCTCGAACTCTCTCTACGTGCGGTGCACATCCCGGGAGCCAAGAACGTCCTTGCGGACGCCTTGTCTCGCCCGGACAAGCCTCCTTCCACGGAGTGGATGTTGCACCCGAGAGTGTTCGAGAGTCTATGTCTGAGGTTCGGCAAGCCTCACATAGACCTCTTCGCGACTCGGCTCAACCACCAGCTACCGACATACGTGTCTCCTGTACCGGACCCGACCGCGTGGGCTCTCGATGCGCTCGCGTTAGAATGGGAGGGGATGGTCGCTTACGCCTATCCCCCTCCCGCCATCCTGAACCTCGTGGTGGCGAAGATACAGGAGACGCGGGTGCTCCAGCTACTCTTGATAGCTCCGCTGTGGCCAGCCAGAGCCTGGTACGTTCCCCTCCGGAGGGCTTGCCTCCTAGACCCGATCCCCCTTCCTCTAAGGTGGGACCTTCTGACGAGCAAGCCAAGCGGGCGGGTTCACGAGAATCCCCAGGCTCTACAGCTTCACGCTTGGTTTGTCTTCAAAGGGGTCTGACGGGGGCAGGGTTCTCCAAATCCGTTGCCGAGGCGGTGGCGACCTCCCAAAGACCGTCGACTAGGAATCTCTACGATGCTCAGTGGGGGGCCTTCGCGACCTTCTGCAGCAAGGAGGGGTACGACATCCAGGCAGTAACGGTCCCTCAGGTTGCTGAGTACCTGGTTTACCTGCGAGAGACGAGGAATCTCAAAGCCTCGTCCATCAACACCAACCTGGCGGCGATTATGTCCGTTCTCCGGAAGCGGGACCCCCAGGTGGACATCTCAGTCCTTAAGGACCTCGTTAAAACCTACCGGAACGTGGATGGGCGGAGGAAACTCAGGCCCCCAGAGTGGGACTTGGCGGTGGTCCTCAACCACCTCAAGTCGGACCTCTATGAACCGTTGACGGAGACGACCGTCCTTCGCCTCACCATCAAAACGGCCTTTTTGGTCGCCATGGGGTCCGCAGCCAGGATCTCAGAGCTTCACGCTCTCCAAGCGGATCTCCTGCGTTTTGAGGTGGGGGACGGGGGTTCGGCCACTCTGGGGTTGGCGCCGGAGTTTGTGTGTAAGAACCAAACCGCCGACGAAAGGGGTAGGACTTTTTCCCTACCGTCCATTTCCGGTAACATAGATCCGACGGACGAGGAGAACCGCCTCCTCTGTCCAGTCCGAGCACTTCGGATCTACACCGAGAGGACCCGGACGCTGCGTCAGGGGAGAAGAAGACTATTCATCCCTCATTCCCAGACCAGCGTACGGGAACTAGACAAGAGACAATTAAGCGTCTACCTCCGTTCGGCGGTGCTAGACGCGTACAGGGCAGCGGGTCTAGACCCTCCAGCGAGGGCCAATCCGCACGAGATAAGGGCCATCTCAGCGATGATGGCCCTCCATAGCAACTTGGCGGTGGCGGACATCATGGCTGGCTGTTTCTGGAAGTCAGGCCTGGTGTTCGCCAACCACTATCTTCGAGACATCTCCAACGAGGACTTGGAGGGAATCAACCGGCTGGGGGCGCAGGTGTACGCCCAACAGCGAGTTCCTTCGGGCCCTCATCGCAGGAGTCACCCTCTTGCTCACTAATGTTTCGCCTCTCAATAAACCCGAGGTTGATTCTTTTTGTGTGTCTGTTGTCTCTTATACCAGTTGGCGACTTCGGTTGCGGGCCTCCTCGCATAGCGAGGTTGAGCCAGGGCTAGTCCGATTGACTAGTGGGCCTCATGGGGGTCACTCTAGTTCGGCCTTGAGTCACCAACTCTCTTCCTGTAGGATAGAGCTTTATCGCCTTAGCCTCTCGCACCCACCTCCAGCAGTGGGATTCGGGCATATTGTTAACTATCGAGGAGAGTATATTAAATAATAGTATGTTTTTGTTTAAACATCATTATTTATACTCACCGTCGATAGTTAACAATCGTTAGCTCCCACCCGGCCTCCCCTCTGCACGATCGGCTTTTTTCTCTGACCGTCAGAAGAAGCAATGATGACGTAGGGTTGACCACCTGGTGGCGAGTTTCGGTACAGGGTAGAGCGGCGATAACTCTATCCTTACTCTGTGTGAAGGTTGTCGGAATTAGACAGATTAGGATAATCGGGCATATTGTTAACTATCGACGGTGAGTATAAATAATGATGTTTAAACAAAAACATACTATTTATTTCCCACTCCTTAAAAAAACTATAAGTAAATTACATGAAAATAGCTACAACGTATTAAGTGAATAACATTTTTATAGCGTGTCCATTATGTGATAAATTACTTAATGCCTTAAAGAATGGTATTATGTCAATCTGTCGACATAAATTTTCATCTTTATTGAACGGTAACAATCAATATGTAATTGAAATCTTGCTATGTTTATATACCATGCTATGAACATCAGAACTGATCAGTAAGAGAGCAGCGCAATATGTATCCCATTTATAAATCAATTTATTTCTTTTTTATATGGTCACAGCGTCTTCATATGTATAAATGTTGTAAACACAGTAAGTCAAATATTATCTAAGTGAATAGGTTGTGGCTAGATGACCAAAATGTGACAAAATAATCATATTTGCATTGTGAATATGCATTTGATTTATGTAGTTGATAGTTGTATTGCAGTTTTTGATTCAAACCTGCTTGAGTAGGTAATTTGTTTGCCATTTTTTTTTTATAAAATATAAATGTATATGTTAAAATAAAGAGGAGATTCACAATATCGTTCATTCTTTCTTTGAATCTTAGAATAACTCTTTCTGCATTTAATTTCGATTCGGTGTCCGTTTCATTTTTAATTCATTCCAGTAGATCCTGCCACAACCTTTTGACAAACCATTCTTTATTAACCACATAAATATATATATATCGTATATGTTAAAGTGTATTATATAATTTAGGCATATGGCTTTTGAGTATGGATTAGATTAGTCATTAGATATAGTCAGTAGACTCAGTGTATCTCAGTTTATATGGAAGCTCTTGTTTGCGACATTACTATTTTGACATATTCCAAAACGTTTCAAATCGTTTGTTATCATCATAAAAAAGTGGATCGGCAAACCAGCCATGGACTTAATCCTATATATTGCTCCTCAAGAAAAAAATACATGTAAATAACATTAGTACGTTAGTCCGTGTTCACAACCCTCCAACAGGACGTACTCGGTGCCGAATATGTTAATACCACTGTTGGTATGCATGTACACTGTAAACACAACTGATAAGACCCGCTTTGAGACGTCAGCAAAAAGAATTCATTTCTCTTCAGGAATAGCTGATTCTATACTGGGTGTTTTGTTCTGAGAAGTTTAGCCATATTGTTTGTCAGTATATTGTGTTAACAGTGGATTATGTAATGAAGAATGCACGAGGAGCAGTGGATTCGTTAAAATAATTAACGAGCCCCGAGTTGATTATTTTTAACCTCTGCTCCGAATGAATTCTCCATCTTAATCCATGTATGACGTCACAAACATGCACATGTGACTTGATTGCATTTAAACGATTTCAATAATGTTACACCAATAATTTTTTGGGCAAATTTCGGTAATCATTCATCAGATATGGTACAAGTAGCTGAGACCCTCATGAAATGGATTCTTCCACGCACGTGTAGCACAAATCTCACACGCGAAGCAATGTGATTGACATCCAAAACCATGTCTTTTCATGCTTTCCACGTGCGTTTCACGCTCTTACCACTCTAGTGGATAACGCAAGGTTCTGTCAAGTATGCACCACTTTTAACGCAATAGAGTGACGTCATCACCACAGACTAATTCTTAACAAACGACTACTCATTGACCGTCTCAGGCATGAGGGTGTCAGGTTTTGAAATTGTTGAAATTCCAAAATATTAAGAATGATGTATTTTGTTTTCCTATATCTTTATCTGCTATATCATAAATAGTACAAATTCATTGAAGAAGTGTATGAGTGTAGGATTTGGACAAGCTGTCCCTCCTTTGTAAACCCAGCGACTTTATCCAGGCTTTGAAGAGTTGCTAGAAACGACATGATTGTCCCGTGTTTTCCTTTAGCATGACGTATTGGCCATGCCGTGCTCATCAAGACGCACATGGGGAACGTGACTAGAACACGTGAAGGGCAGGGTTTTGGCTATCAATCCCAACGTTTTGCGTGGAAGATTTGCGCTGCACGTTTTATGATGATATTATGTGTCCAATATCCGATGATTGAACACCGAACTTTGCAAAATGATTAAATTTTGTGCCAAATTATTGAAATGTAACAATGCAAAATGTATGTTTCGTGACGTCATACACGGATTAAGATGGATAATACATTCGGAGCAGTGGATTCGTACAAATACTATACGTTTACAATAATACAAAGATAAGTATGTCCACTGTCCCTAATGCACATGTATTCTTCATTACAGAGCAGTTTTATGTACATAATAAAACATGACATATACATACACCTTTCAGTTGTCTTCAGGAGTGTAAACTCAAAATCTAAATAAATCCAAATGCTTTTGATAGTTAACATTCAAATTCATCAAAAACAAAGAACAGAGCATTCTTGTTCACAAATAACAATAACTTGTATCCTTCAAACTTTAACAATCAGGTTGAGACTGAGCTGTCCATTTAGAATCAAATAAAGACAACATAGGACTTTTAACGATGCACGATTTTTTTAATTCACCTGTTTTATTCAGTGATCATTATGTTGAATGTACAAAGTTAATATTTCTTAACTGTTCTACACGCAGTAAGGTTTGGGTGCAATGCTACACTGAATTTCAGCGTAGTACCACCCATGGTTCGCTAGTTCCAGCCGCTGCTCGCAGGTTTCACCGCAGTGCATAGCCACATGGCGTTGCGGGCTTTCTCCCTGCCATAATACTAGCAGCCGCGATATAAGTGAAATACTCTTGAAAGCGGCGTTAAACTCCAACTCACTCACTCACTCACTTAAGAGAATCTCATCAAAGTGTCTTCTGATTTCAAATATATCAACACGAGTTGATACAAATTACAAATATCCAAGGCTTGCCGAGGATATTTTTATTTTCATCAATGAGTGTGAGATTCAATTTATCATACAGAATCATTCGCATTACGATTAAATGAAAATAGTGTATACCTCTGCGACGAGTTCATAGCATTTTGACGTCATCATGTTTATTACGTCATAGCATTGTGATGTCATTACTCGATGATGTAAAAGCATTGTGATGTCATGTAGTTGACAATGACAGGGCACTCTGCAAAATATACTGCCAAAACGATATATCCCAAGAGATAAAGCTTGATATCACACAAGCGATATCTCCTGTTGAACACAGTTTTGGGTGATAAACACAATCTTAATTTCTCACGCTATGTTAAATGTTTAATTTTTAGAACGCGAATCAAGTTTACTTGTAAAACGGCAACGTGCGAATGTTCAGGGCTGTCAGTTTATAGTGACCAGCCACAGACAATACGTCAGCAGCAGGAGCTCACCACACCGAGGAACCTTCTCCCTCAGGTGGACTGTCTCAGCACCCGAGGTCTCCAGATCCTTTGCATCTGTAACATAAAAGAAGAATTGCAGTATATGATTAGTCGGTGTTATCAGTTGATTGAAAATTCGCAAATTCGATAGCTTTCAATGAAATATTCAATCAATTGAACCTTATGTGAATGCCATCAACTATGCGAAAAAATATAAATGACATTAAAGAGCCGAAATGCCATGTGGACACCTTGGAGAGACAAACGTTACAATCCTACTCCTATGTAGGATAATACAGCGTTAATGTTATAGTCACTACAGTCGTCACTGTCAGTGTGATACAACAGCTAAGGGGTAATAACAACCGCCGAGACGTTAATATCACAGTGACATATCCACCAGATCATTGTAACACTACGATTAAAGGGACACTATCACAGTGACACCACGACCACATTTAAAGGGGCATAATCATGGTGTTGGGGTCACATATATGTCCAATGTTATAATTTGTGTTATTTAATTGAGAATTATCAAATGTGACCGAAAATTACCAGTTTACGGCCAATCAGTTCAGTATAACGAAAAAAACATTAGATATATTTTAGCATTTGGGGGTGAATATGAAAGTCGAGTAAGTGAAAGATATACCCATACTTTTCCGAGTGTATCGAATGATACCCTACACTTTCCCCCGTTGGGCCCTTACGAGGCGGAGCCGAGTAAGGCTCCAACGGGGAAAAGTGTATAGGGTATCATTTGATACACGAGGAAAAGTATGGGTATAACTGTCTTAAACCCCACTTACGGTCTAGTGTAAGCGGATACTATTTCATAATATTTCAAAACAAATACAGCTGTAAACAAGCTTGTGCATGAAACGCACAACCCAAATACCGCCTCATCTGTATATGGTTACCCGTGTTTGGGGCTCGAAATCTAATTGATATGGCCGAATGACGGTATTTTCAACGCAGATGCACGTGCATCTTGCTGAAATGTACAGCTAACGCTATAAACTGCATGGCTAATGTCAACGTGGCCAAAGTTAGAGAAAACAGAAGCAACTTTTAGTATGTTAAGACATTTTGCACCCAAAATTAATTACATTCTTATATAAAAAGAAATACATAAATTTGTGATCTTATTTCACGCATTATAAGAACCTTATTCATTTGGTCATCAAAAAATGTTTAGAGTTTTAACTGGCTTCGTGGTGTAATGGTTAGATCGTTTGGCCAGAAAGCAACAGGACACGGGTTCGATTCCAGGTGCCTTATATGTTCATTTATAATCTGACATTTTATAAAGTATCATCACTTACATTTGAAAATTTAGAAAATTGACTCCAATGACTCAGTTGTTAAAAATTGTAGGTATATCAGAAAAAGTGTAGGTGTATCGGCATTTAGCCACCATAGCACCATAGCAACGAGACCGGAAGTAGGGTATAAGAAGCTTTAACCTAAACCAGCACCTTTTGTAATGGGGCACATTTTAGAAAAAAATAAAATATCATGCAAAACTGTTCATGCATCTTTAAGGAAACGTTAATGATACTGAAGGACCGAATCAATCTTTATTCATTTGTAGTGGAGGCCATAGGCCCAGGCTACATTTTTGGTTCAACAGAGCGATACATGTATGTGTATAAACGACATAGAAATTTATAATAGGATATTTACATAATAAATAGGCCAAAATAAGTCATTATTGACATAGGAGGGAATCTCTATCATTATTATTATTATTATTTATTTTTTTTGGAGGATTTATTCACATGAAAATTTGCCACGGTTTCACATCAAGCCTGTCACTCCACGTTGAGAACTCAGGTTTTTTTTTATTGACAACAATCCTTTGATTTGTAACAGCCCTTCGTAGCCAAATGGATAAAAGCGCCGTGATAACAAACGAAAGGTTTCGTGTTTCAATCCAGACTCATGCGTTACAAAAATAAATTGTCATAATTCAGATATTTTAAGATCCTTTTAAAATACAGCAAAACAATATACATCAATCTCAACAAAAAAAATTCGGTTGGCGATTACTGAAAATTTCAAAACCTACATTTTGTATCACCTCTCCTGACTGGGACAGTCTATGACCAGTATATACTTAAGAATAATCCACTGTTAACACATTAGACTGACATAATCACCTAATGATATTTACATATAAACTAAACGCCAAAAGAAATGTTACACCTCTTTGAATTTAAATATCATAACAAGGTATGTGCTCAGAGGAACGTGGTTTGTTGTGCTTTAACACCCCATAAGTTAAGCCTTTTGTACTAAAATTACAGATTTGAGAATGTACTGATAATTATGTAATCTCCATAGCTTCATTGGTGGGGTCAATTGTCCTTTTTTCCGATCATAGAAAATGGAAGGGAAACTTGTAAAAGAGTTTATAAAGTGAGCCAAAATGTTATTGTCTACTTTGATCATTCATACCTTTATAAACAATGAAATCAGTTATGTTTTGGAGAAGATTTATTCGTTATTTTCTTAAAACATTGACTCAATAATGAGATTTGTAATTTTCTCTTCCAAACACAATCGATTACAATGCCGACAATAGCCGCAGGAGGGCGGGACACTGGTATACTGCAGACTGGGTCGACTGACGAAGCCGTCGCTGCTGCCTTCGGTTGTCATCTTCTCATCATTCTAAGGCTGCAGAGGCGTTTATAGCAGAATAAAATTACACGAGGCCGACCTAGAAGGCCGAGACCACAAGTTTACGAAGAGGTGTAACATTTCTTTTGGCGTTCAGTTAATATTAATATTCTCTTTCCACAGTGGTTACTCCACTCAGTAATTCCATCCTAACCTTTGTAGGAAGAAAATGACATATGTACATTTGTAAAGTTATACAATGTGTTCAATAAGTTCCTGGATTCGTTTCTATTGAAACTGTAAATAAAAATAGTTATTATGATTATGTTTTTCACAAATTCACCTTTAAAGATACAGCTGCGTACCGAAAGTTTGTTCACCTACTTGTGCAATTTAGTGCAAATACCATGTAATGGCATGTCTTTGAAGCATCATATCAACGCGAAAACTAGTCCGATCAATTTGCATTTTTGCATTGTAAGAAGACAATTGAGTGTTCCATAACATAATCTGTATTATTGTCAGTGTATGTGATGTAATGTTATTGACGTTTCAATGAATGTCTATTTACATGATATTTTCACTAAGGTGAACAATCTTTCGGTACGCAGCTGTATATTGAAACATAAGTTTCAATTTCAAACTCTTCATATTATTTAATTTTGATCATTTTCAATTTGTTTTGAATTAATATTCAGAAAAAGGAAAAATCATTCTTCCTTTTAGCTTCTAGAAATTCCACTTTCGTCCGTAGAATATAGAAGCGCTCGTAAAAGAATCACACTATCGCTGGGATTAGTGTGAGGAATCATAAATCTGGTTTAAACCACATATCCAATCTGATTAAAATATTTATCTACCCTGTTCAGAGGTAAAATTTGCAAAATAACGCATTTACCGGGATACTAAATGGTTCTATGGATATCTCCATGAAACCTCTTTTACGTCATATAACTCTTATTCCTCGGAAAATGGTTGTTTTTCATCGGATTGACTACTTCATTTTCATTCTTCATTAATTGCGTAGTATGTGTTTACTTACTAATTTGGTATTTTATGTCTCTTTTAGTCTTGCATTCTCAAATTATCAGATTAAAATCATGTCTTTATCAACAAATTAATATTACGATTTGAGTAGACTAATATATTAATATTTATCAAAACTGTTTAACATTTTGTAAACATATTTCAAAGTAAACGGAGGCGGGATAGTGCAGTGGTTAGCGCGTTCGGCTTCGGATCAAGAGGCCTGAATTTCAGTGCAGTACCACCCATGCTTCGCTAGTTCCAGCCAATGCTCGGAGGTTTCAACGCAAAACATTCTGCCACAATACTAGCAGCCGCGATATAAGTCAAATACTCTTGAAAGCGGCGTTAAACCCCAACTCACCTCACCTCATCTCAAAGTATATCTTATAATCCAATATCTAATCACAAAAGTTTATAAAATTCGAGTTCATTTTATAACATTTTGGGTTAAGTTATATATTTATGACGCTCTTGCCCTGAATTTAATAAATCACTGTCAAACATTAGTTTTAACTCACAATTTTTACAATCACAATCTTTCTTTCCCCACAGAGATTACTCCCTACAGATTTCCGATACTTACCTCTTCGCATGAAACCGAGAAACCGACTATGTCGAACGATTGACTTTAAAGATTTAGGCATTTGACTCTTAAGGCTATTGTTCAATAGCATATGTCCTTCGAATATGTCTGATGTAAATAACACAAATTAACTTATTGAGTATTTGTCTCTTATTTGATCTTCTTAATTTATAATTAAAGCATGTTTATGATCAATAGTTTTTACAAAATCAAATAGCATATTTCGAGGAAAACACATTAAACGAGAAAACCGTTATCTTATGTTTGTTTTATCATTATGACGTGTCATTGGCACATGTCACTTTTACAACGGCAGCGCTGATTGCACAACTAGATTCAATTGCAACCAATCAGGACATTCCCTTTCTGCCCTCGATTTTAAGCGTAAAACAACAGAGGTTCGGATCGGAAAGGAAGAGAATGTCAGATATCAGCTTTAATCACAATTTTAACACAACTTTTCTTTAACTGCTCTTAAAACTTCACATATCTTATTTTACAAAGAGACAATTTTAATTATTACTATTACAAATGATAAATGCGCAAAAACACAGAGGTAGCTTACTTATTCTTTACAGTGTACTTATCCTACATATCAACATATTCAAAATACGAATAATACTAAGCCAATCATTATTTCATCACACGTGATTGTAAAACGAATTCCAAATTTGTGACGAGTAAAATGAGTAAAATAAAATGAATATAAAAGAAAACAAATTTCTAGTCAGTTCCGGATCCCTCACTCCCAGTGCCAACGCTCCCAATAAGTTGCAATCACGCTTGTGCCAACACTCCCAGTAACTTCCAGTCCGGTTCCATCACTCTCAGTCAGTTCCAGCTTGGTGCCATCACTCTCAGTCAGTTCCGGTCTGCATGCTGCCATCACTCCCAGTCACTTCCAGCCTGGTGCCATCACTCCCAGCCCGATGCCATCACTCCCAGTCAGTTCTAGCCTGGTGCCATCACTCCCAGTCACTTCCAGGCCGGTTCCATCACTCCCAGTCACTTCCAGGCCGGTTCCATCACTCCCGAGTCACTTCCAGCCCGGTTCCATCACCCCCCAGTCAGTACCAGGCCGGTTCCATCACTCCCAGTCACTTCCAGCCCAGTTCCATCACTCCCAGTCACTTCCAGCCCAGTTCCATCACTCCCAGTCAGTTCGGGCCCAATGCACCGTCTCGTCTCCACCGGGATTCGAACCCGGGTACCTCGGCGCCTCAAGCCTGGCGAATCCCACTAGACCACCGGGGACTCACAATTTCAACCGATCAAATCTAAATGATCAACTTTAAGTAACGTACAACAGCCCCTAATTGAATTGACCATTTTCCAGTTTCGCGAAACGAGTGGGTTTAGAGTGACGTCCCTTTGAAAAGTCACGTGACCGCGGGCAAGCCGTCAAAGCTTACGTTCAGCTCAACGTTATTTTGGTTACAATTTCACGCTCGCTTCGACCTAAACATACCATGCCACGAACATTGACATGTGTCAAAGGATTAACCATCAAAGACCTTGCTTGAAAAAGTCAACGATAGCAGTTATTTTCCTTGAAATTATCAAATGAACAAGGCTACATATGGTGGTATTTACCTGATAGGCCTAACGGCATCATAGACCTACATATCATCACATGTATTGTTTTATGGCAAGGAAGAAATTATCATTTTATAAATAATACATGGCATAATAATTATGGTAGTGCATTAAATTTATTAAAAAGTTGTCTGAATAGCCTACATCGAGAAAGATTAACCGACTGACTCGACCACGGGTATAGATTAATCATTAAAATTCAGTCCAATTTAATTCGGTTATATTTTTCAACAGACAAAACATTATAATTTATTTAATTCATGAAATAAAAAATAAAAAATAAAAATAGGTCCTCATTGTTTGAGGGAAAATAAGTTTATTAAATTTATCATTTTGATCTGCAGTTTGTTTCCACTTCTTTAGCAATCTATTGTTAAATTAAATATCATATTCATGATGGCAATGAGCGACTGGTAGTCACAATTTATTACTTTTCATGCCTAGCTTTCATCTCTGAGGAATTCAAAAGAAAGCGTTACAATAGTTATGTTTATGAAAATTTATGTTTAACTGAAACTCAAAAGAAGATACATACATGTGACAAACTCAAAAGGAATCAGTTAAATTTCTGGAGACATGTACATGCCCCTTACCTGAAATAGTTTTGAGTCTTTTGACATGTACTTAACTTAACATTAACTTAAATGGATGTATTTGAATATATCTATAGATTAATTTCTTACATTTATAGATAATCTTAAATCTTGTATAGGGTGTATGCGTCACTAGACCTAAAGCGCCAACCACTTCTGTTACATTATATACGCTTTGTAAGATATGATCCAATGTCTATTAAGTTGATACAAAAGTGAAATAAACAGAAACGCCTTAAAGAAAATATCATCTCTCTGGTTTTTTCGATGTTAAATCGTTTATTCATATAGACAATACTTTCAAGTAAGCAAAACACAAAAGATTATTTCGAAGCGTCACCTACTTATCAAGATATTGCCATTCAAAGTGAGTAAAATTGGCCTGCTAATTATCCCAAACCTTAAACAGTTGGCCGGGCCGCCGTTAGCTTTCGTTAGCGATGTGACGTCATACACAGGAGTTGTTTAATGAAATCCTTAAGCGATTTGTCGATTTTCGTCGATAATTCGTTTAAAACATAATAAGAACGTTTTGACATTACACGTTTCCGATAGAATGGGTATCTGTGCGTCCGAAGGGAGTAATTTCGGAGTTTTAGAAGCATTTTTCGATATTCAATCGCTGATTTTAGATTTGTTCTTTTCCCAATCGAGTGGAATGTTAGGTTATCTTATAAGCTACAATATGTTTTGAAATCAATAACTGACAATTCAAAAATAAAAAAAAGTTTTTGCAAATCTTTTTATTGTAAACGTCATTATTAGTTAAAGTTTTTGTTGTGCTTGATTTTGTGTTTGAAGAGGCCTATAGCATGAAATCTATTGCCTCAATATTTCTCATCGTGACTTTATTTTGCTAATAGAATAGTTGCATTACAACTAAGAAAATCATATAATGTTCATCATTGTTACTTGTTTACACTTTTTAGAATAAAATATCTGGGCTATCTTTAAATATTTTTAGTCGTGTACATTTACAATTACTTAGATTCAGTGTAATACCACTACCATACCAAGTTAGAGTGTCAATAACGCAACTACATCAATTATTACAAATCGCTACATTGATCAACAAAAATACTGAAAATATATTTTGTTATTTATAAGGCATAAGGACGAACGTGAAAACAAAAATTATTCACAACCCATGAGTCAATGAATGAGGCGTGTTAACGCCGTTAACAATCAGTATAAAATGTGTAATAAATATGTGACGTTTGAACATCTTCATCATCTGACATGCGTGCCGCCGCCATATTGGGCAACGATTAGAATTGTTCCAAAACACATTTCAGAATTACGGGTCCCGCAATGGTCACATCCAGTATAAACAGTGTTGACATCCGCTGCCATTTGTAGTACGTTTTACGGGGCGTGTATATATGTTATTTTGTTGTATAAGGACAAAGGTAAATATGTTATTTAGGCAGTTATGTAAGGCTTATTCTAGTGGATTCTGTCATTAGACGCCAATATCGACTCCTGTGTATTACGTCACAACGACTAGCACGCGGCATTCGCTCGGCTAAAGTTTTACGAGGCGTAATTGAGCGGCGTTCTAAAAAGGCATTATAAAAGGTGTTTATTGGTTGAATTGACATATATCAAGTGGAATCCTCGTCATCTTGGAATATGCTTGAACAAAAACCGAAAAGTGATATGGTCGGGGTTTGTGGATCTTTAATAAACATGTGAGATTTGGTCAACATATATGTACGGTGCTATATACATTTAATTACAACAAATTCATATTAAGCGATGAATTTGGTAATCAAATTAAATATTAAAAATATAAATCTTCGCTCAATTACACAATACAATACAGGACTTGCACTTTAATATTTTGTTTATAAATAAAATATTTAGACTTGAATTAAAGTAAATGTTGTGCATTTGTCATTTGATTTATTATGAGAACTGCATTTTATAAAATGTAATGATTCTCCCTGAACGGTAATTACGTCATAACGTGAGAGAAAAACACGTGTGCTGTTAATTTAATCAACGTGTTTCACTAAGGTGATTATATTTAACTTTCACCCTAAATATGTATATGTAATGTTTTAAGCAATCAACACATTCTAATGTTCTCTATCTTTTGGTTAGATACTTGTATTATGTAGACAACCACACACAACTACAACAGCTATATATCCGTACAATTTTCATCAACATTAACCAAATCGTTGCTGTATATAACTCTGTGTAATAATTATAACCCCGTTTATAGCGGTCATTCCGTCCGTCCTTCCGTCCGTCCTTCCTTCCGGTTAATTTCCTCAAAAGCCGTCAAAGGTACATCAACCAAACTTTGTACAGATGTTAAGATCTTCCCATCGCGCACATTTTCCCGAGATTTAAATTGTTTGTCATTTCCATTGAAACGTCACTTTTTGGACTTGGAGTTTTATTGTGTCCAATCCCGACAAGTTTTCTAGGTGAATGATATTTTGGTTGTGAGTACTCATGACCATATTCTTTATCGAGTTCGAAAACCAGTTTTGAAATATTGCGGAGTTATGGCCCTTGAATCCGAAATTGAACTTATTACCGAAAGAGATGTGATGCTCTAATCCGGACAAGTTCTCCCGACGACTCTTACATCTAGGTGAATGAAATTTAACATGTAGGTAGTCCAGATGATACTCTTTGTCGAGTTCACTGTCCAGTTCCGAAATATTATTTTTACGGAGTTATTGCCGTTGAATCTGTAATTGAAATTGGTACAAATTACCGCTGTGTTGCTCTAATGTAAACAATTAAGTTACCTGAAAAATATTACAACTGGGTGAATATAATTTTGTAATAACAAAGTCAGTTTCCAAAAATATGTTGGACAATATTATGATGCTTGAATCTGATTTTTAAATATAATGTACCCTTGACATCTATAATGTTCAATTGACGGATAGCGGATGGCGGGGGTATTTGAGCCATGCTCACTTTTTTCTTGTTATGGCTTTATTCAATATTTTCTAGACCATCGGACAATGGGACATGTCCACCTATTCAACACTACCCTCGTGCCGGATCCGAGTTGTTTTGTTGTGATGGATGCAAATTTGGCCAATAAATATCAATCGCCGCTGATCATCGCTGCGATACTGACGAACCTTCGTACATGTAAAACAATAACTCACTCAAAAAAGCATTACGTACATCTTTGTTTGATACATGAACAAAAATCATGAGAGTTTATGGATTTTTAAAAACTTCTTTTCTGAATAAAAGCACACCCTCTCTTAGGGTCTGGCTTTGTGTTTATGGAAAACCAAAACATGTTTTTGAGAAATCTCCAAAACCAAAAAACTCCGCACATCTGCAATGGTTGTTTTTCGAGTTTTAGAACAAAACGAAAACACACACATGCTCAATGGGGGTATTATAAGGACTCTTGGTGTTGTAGCGGACGATAATAACTAAAGATACTTTTTCAATATTCCCGTTTGGACAACATGAAGAAACACACACAAATATATCATACATAAAATATACGTAATTGTAAACACCAAAAATGTTCGTTTCGACTTGTATACACTATTTGAACGTTAACATTTCTGAAGGTTGATTTCTACAATTTTATAAATTATGAATGAACGAAATTAAATTCTCTGCATGTAGGACTACTTTACATATGGGGATGCGTTGTTTTCGTAGGCCACACCAGTTCGTAGGACCCGTGAATAGGTAGGACCCGTGAATTCGTAGGAGGAAAAAAAAAATATATCATGAAGTGATATTTGAACTTTGAATATTCGTTCGATTCGAGATCATGTCATGTTGATAGATTGCAGTACGAAACTAACAATGTCAGTATACGAAACGACCAGTATTTATTATCCGCAAACTAGTGATAATGTTAATACGAACATAATCGCAGCAATACATCATTAAAACAAAGCGTTTAAGCCAAAAGGTTATGAGGCTAATTTTGAAATTTGGAATATGAAGAAGAAGAAATGTTTATTTGTGTGTCACGCCACAATCAAGCATATAAAACTGTTAATTATGCGAAATCATTCCTTCCGGATACCGTTAAATTATGGAACTCTTTACCAAATGAACACAGAAATTCGCCATCTTTATTAAGTTTCCAAAATATAATTGTCCAGGAATCCGAAACATATGGAAATCCAAATTGTTCTTCGACTTTATAAATTTAACAGGCAGATTTGAACAATAACTTGTTTACTAATGTAATTGATACATACTGATGAAGATTAATGGCATTTGTTGAAGTTGTCTTTAGAAATGTTATATGCCTACCGTAAGTAAGTAGCCTACAATGAATTTCATTATTTCTTGTATTACTGTTGGCTTTTGTAAATTTATGATGTACTGTAAATTCACCATGACATGCCGTATTTCTGTGAACATATAGGTGAAAAACATTTGATTAATATACGATATTTATATGTACGGTGTCAATAGCAAACATCACCATGATAAAACTGCGTCTGTATGATAGGCCTACTATTTAAAATGTTGCTGACGTCTAAACAACCGTCAAAACAATTACACTGTAATTATATAATATAGCTGAGTTTAATTCTGACACGGTAAAACATATTTGAAAAAAATTGACTGAAAGTATAATTATGACAATTTTTTTCGCAACGGATTACCAACGCCTTACGGTCGCTTAGAGCCGTATGGTCGCTGTCAGAATGCTTTATTTTTATAAAATAAAAGAAAAGGCTTGAAAAATACACTAAATTGTTGAAGTGTAAATCTTTGTCATTTTGCTTTTTCAAACTACGACCTTCTCAAGCTCATCAATTGTTATTTCCACATCGCCCGGTCGCGAGGTAACGCTGTTTCCCATTAGCATCAAGCGTGACGTTGCCCGCGGTCAAGGGCGGATAACTCTAAACGTCAAAACTGGAAAATGGTCAATTAGGCAATGCAATAGCACATACAATTGTTGGCCTTACCACGGGGCCTCATGGCACAATGGTTACAGCTTCCGGGCTAATTGACGGTTATTGTTATATTAACTACGCTTGACGTGTTCGAGCCTTTGAATTCAACTTTTGCAAAATTTCTTTTTTGTGAGTAAAGGAAGATCCCCATTTGGGGTCACGGGGTCACGAAATCTACAATTTAGAATCCCCATGGGCCAATGAGTCTGCACATAAAAGTTCAGCTCTGTGGAGTCATTGAATTGGTTCTGGAGAAGAAGTCGAAAAAGCGAAAAGTTTACGGACGGATGGACGGACGGATGGACGGACGCTGGACACCATGCCATGCTATAAGCCCAACGGGCCTTTCAGGCCTAATGAGCTAAAAAGCAAAAAGTTTACGGACGGATGAACGGTTGGACCTAATGAGCTAAAAACGTAATGATATACACTGGGGTAATGACATAATTTCAAATCAAGACAACATGCAGACAGTTGTGTACAAAAAGAGCCATTGCCATTGCATGATTTATTATCTAAGGTTGAAGATCTATAAATATATTTTCTCAATTCATAAAATGTAAAAACCAGCCTGACTCTTTGGCCAATGGGGATTCTAAATTGTCGATTTGGTGATTATTTGGCAAATAATGTTTAGAGCCATTGCTCTGTAGCTCATCAAGTCATCAGGGTTTAAAAATAAACCAAATAAGTTTCAAAATGTATAGATTATTAGGTCATGGCTTCTTAGACACCTTAGGTCACAGGGTCACAGCATTTAACACTTAGAATTGCTAAGGAGTCTGTACACAACATGTCAGAATCAAGAGGATGAAAATAGGATTTTGGTCATGATCCCTGTGGCTCATATTTGGAGTCACAGGTCACCAAATCTACAATTTAGCATCTTCATTAGTCAAGAAGTCTGTACATAATATTTCAGCTCTCAAGGGTTACTGGTTCTTGAGAAGAAATAGAGTCATGGGCTCTGTAGCTCATAAGGGTTTATATTGTTTAATGATGAAGACTGAAAGAGATTTTTAGGTCATGGCCTGAGGCCCTTATTTAAGGCACCACAGCTAATCAAATCTACAAATTATGTTCTGGAGAAAGCTACAATTTAGAATCTCCATTCGCTAAAGAGTCTGCACACAATATTACAGCCTTCTAAGTCTTTTTGTTCTGGAGAAGAAGATGAAAATAGGTTTTTAGGTTATGGCCTGTAAGGCCATTATTTTGGGCCACAGGATACCAAATCTACAATTTAGAATCCCCATTGGCCAAAAAGCCTGCACACAATATTACAGCCTTCTAGGTCTTTTTGTTCTGGAGAAAAAGATGAAAATAGGTTTTTAGGTCATGGCCTTTGAGCCTTCATTTGGGGCCCCAAGGTCATCAAATCTACAATTTAGAATCCGTATTAACCAAAGAGTATGCACACAATATTACAGAATGTAGAATGTGGTTCATTACAAACCTTTACATTTAGTCAAAATTTTAATTCAATTAATCACATACCCATTTTTTAAAGTTACAGCTGTGCCAAACATTTTATAGCTGACTGTTAACAGGCTCCTGCACCGCTTTCTTTGACAGAGCTCATCTGGATTGAGAGCAGCTTAATTCTTCCAGTTTGCTGATGTAACAAAGTGTAGTTTTGGCACTGACATAATCTTTATCTGAAGTCTTTGATTGTTCTTTCTCTTCGGTATCCTCTTCTTCTGTTGGTGCAATGTTGAAAATGGATTCAAGATTTCTATAAGAGAAAAAAAACCATGATTATTATTATTATTACATATAAAGATAATTGTTGTAAATAATAACAAGTCCTTCAACGAGTGATTGCTTAAGGCGCTACATAAAAAAAACTGGTGCAGAGTTCACAGGCTGTAGTGCTTCCTGTAATATATATATAAATGTTTGTGCATTATCTGTTTATTTATGAAAGAACAATCAATGTTCTCAGGTCATGACCCCTGTGACCAATATTAGTGGTCACAAGGTTACAATCCCCTTTGGCCAAGAGGTCGGTACACAACATATTCACTTTTAAGAGCTTTTCATACTTTAAAAGATGAAAAAAGGGTTTTAGTTCATGACCCCTTTGACCCATATTTGAGATCACAGGGTCATCAAATTTGCAATTCAGAATCCCCTTTGGTGCAGGAGTCTGCGAATTATTTTGCAGCTCAGTGGTCCTGGAGAAGTCGAAAGTGCGAAATGTTTACGGATAGGTGGACGGCTGAATGCCATTCCATGCAATGCCATGCCATGAGCTCGTGATGAGCTAAAAAAATCATTTAAATTGAATGTATGGTATGATTACCAGAAGTCACTTACAAATATTGTTCCCCGAGACAAAGTTTCAAGTGTAACATGTCCTTGTCCCCAATTCTTGTCTTTTTTGGTGTGGACCTCCCTCTGAGAAAGGCATCATTCCTGTGAAAGGGGATACAATTAACAATGTTTAATGCAGTGTCAAACAGACATTCCTTGCCAAGGTTATTTCAAAATTGATAGAAGCTTGAAAAAATAAAAACGTTAATCAAACTCTTGTTTACAATGAAATATAACATATTTTATTGTTTGAAAGGCAGCCGCCAATTACATACACAATGCACAATAATCATTAAATTGTTTTTAGGCTTGCTGGTCGATTGGTTATTATTCAACCAGATATCTTATTTAAATATGGACCTTTTTTATTAAATGTTTTTACATTGACAAATGAGTCACTGACAATACAGAAAGTGTACACAACAACATTCAGGTCTAACTAGTACAGCCGTGTTGGGTAAAGATATGCACTGCCACAAATAAGTACATATGTACTTGAGTGCAAGGTAGATGAGTGTCATGATGTATGTCAGGGTATATTTCTATGTTTAGTATGTATATGTTGTAAGTGTTTGGATGTGAGGTGCTAGACTGTGTATGTGAAGGATGAGTATAAAGTATATTAAGATAGAATGGCTGAAAGGTTGAGTGCGGTATTTACAATCACTGTACACCGTATGTATTGGGTTGTATATATGGGGATGTGTGTGTATGTGTGTGTGTGTGTTTTTGTGTGTGTAGGTATGTATGGAGGCCGTTTGGTTTTTCGTATTGTATGTATATATGTATGCATGTATGCCATTTGTTTTAGTATTGTTTATTTAATGTATATTTTATGGATAAGGTCTCTCATAATCCTTTTGGGTGGCTGATAAATGAAATAAAAATGATATATTAAAAAACTATATGGTTTTAAAATAAATATGACATAAAGCACTTAAAATGTTAACCCACATACAGCCGTCATCAAACATAAAAAGAGATATCTAAACAGAACAAGAAGCAGGTGATTAACACCAAAAGAGTAATTAGATATAAAAAAACTGACGTTTTTAAAACTTGCTTTTTACAGTTAAAGTTATGTGTGCATTTCATCATATTTGTATATATTGCAGTACGTAATGCATGATATGACAAATCGTACCCTTCCCACAATCTTCAAAGGATTGATCTCATGTTATTAAAATAACTTTTGGTTTCAAGGCATTGATTATGACGGGATCGGCAAACAAGGAATTCGAAGAAGTCTCCCTACAAACACTTACTAAAACAAATGAGTGACGATTATATAACAGATAAAGATACATTCACAGCAGAAACAAAACTAACAGATACTAGTCAACAAGCATTTAAAGATTTGGGTAGGCATTATATAATTTCTGCATTGTGTATTTAAATTTCTTAACAAACGTCGGTATAATTGAGTGTGCACAATAATGATGAAGAATTAATTTTAAAAGTCTCAAGCTGTGAACACTGTGAACACTCAGTGACTAAATTGTTTTCCTAATGGTCACTAAAGTTTACAGACAGATATTTTACTCAAGTCTCACCTCGATTATTGATAAAACTAAACAGGTAAAACATCGAGCTACTCACTGTGGGGTTGTGAGAGACGTGATATTGGAAGTAGACGACGAGATCAACAAGTGTGCCGGTACGCGTGTCTGACACGTCGGTATCCTTTTGTTGTGATTAAAGCCAATTGCCGTTGGAATGGGAGGTGGTAGACACGGTGATACAATAGGCATAGGTGTGATTTGGACAATACGGAAGATACAAGTGTCCTACACTTCCATGCAACCTGTCAAAACACCGTGTAGTATTAATTGCAGAATATTTAATACATTTTTACATTAAAATACAAAAATAAATTATATAACATATTCAATCTTTTTTCACAAAATTAAGGAATGGTCTAGTCTAAACATATTATATTTTTGATTAAATAGATTCGCAAAAAATCTCAAACTTCATCTCCTTGTTATTTGCAAAATATAACATTACATTCTAAAAAAATAAGGAACATTCTACCGAGAAATATTTTAGTTAATTTACCTGTCAAATAATATGTGTATTTAAACACTGTTAATCACATTGAAAAGGAATGTTTTCACAAATGATTTTGACCATTCATATTTTATTGTATTGTCTTGACTTCTCCCTTGAATCAAGTATTGTTAAGTTTTTAAAAGGTAGAAAAGACTTTAAATAAGCCCAATACGTAAATAAATAACCCTTCCTTCAAATATCACATTACCGATACTACTCCCGCATGGGGTTCCGGTGTATTTTTAAATACTCGATTTAAAGTGACTCAAATTTGTCCTTAATTGTCAATTTACTATGTATAAATTAAGCTTATTTAAAACTTTCTGTTGATATTTTCATCAAATGTCGAACCCATTTTTTGTAACTGTGGCCCTAATACTCATCTGTGACAGTCTGCTTTAAAATGAGATAGACATAGCATACTGTGAGACGATGAGTTTCATTGACTTCGATTAATATAAACATGACTTCGTACTATAGCTAAAATGATATTTAGAGGATATTTAATGCCGTCTCACATGTACCACTTATATATCATCGAGGGAAGTGTGAGGGTTGATATTTTAACGAGTGGCGCAGCAGTGAAGCAGGATGTATATACAGGAAGTATTCTAAGAAATGTAAATAGTGGCAGGCTGTTATTTACCAAAAAGAGTTCAATATATTATTTCAAGTACAAAAAGATACCTAAACTGTCATAGCAGAAAAAAAGTTATAAACAATTGAGGTAGACTTATTACATTTTACCGCACGTTGTATTACAATGTACCGCACTTTTTAGTAACATTTTACCGCACCTCCTTATTTCAATTTACCGCACTAATTTTTATTACAATTTACCGCATTTTTATTACAATTTACCGCAACTATTTCATTTTAACGCATTCATTACATCTTACGTCGTAACAAACCTCTCAAATGTGTTCCGTGTAATCTATGAATGATCTCAAACTGCAGATTGTGAGCTCACAATCTAGGAATGTTCATCATTCAAAGATTGTTTAGACAATCTGCAGATTGAGAGACCATTAAAGCACTTATGAATCTATGAACTGATACCTATGACAAAAAGATTAGATACATCCACACGGGATGACAACCATGCACAAACTAGGAAACGACCCCTATACCCCGAAGGTTTAAAAAGCAGCTTAGATTACCTGACAAACACATTCCTTGTTTGTGAACATTCTCAGATTGTTAGGGTCCAACGTGCAATATTCACATAGTGCCTGTGACATTGTGTGTAAAAGTGAACTATCAGTGAAGATTCTAACAAAAGTGTCTGGTAAACTGCAAATTACTACTTAGTTAATGCCTCTACTCTCTAAGGTATTTCTAAAAAAAATAAAATATCACCCACCTTTTTTATGTATGGCACGCCGTATTCAGTGTGGGGTCAGACACATTACGACATCGTATGATAGGTGCTAATTTCGTTTTCATATTCACTACATGAAGAGACAATAATACTGAGATTTGAAAACAAAGGTTTTCAGACAGCTTGTTTGACTAGATCCCGCTTGGGGGCACGGAAACTTTGTCTTTAGTAGAGAACTGTTCTACACGCAGTAAGGTTTGGGTGCAATGCTACAATTAAAATTGGCGTAGTATCACCCATGGTACGCTAGTTCCATCCGATTCTCGATGGTTTCATCGCAATGCATAGCCACATGGTGTTGCGAGCTTTCTCCCTGTCATAATACTAGCAGCTGCGATATAAGTGAAATGCTTTTGAAAGCGGCGTTAAACCCCAACCCCCCTCACCGCACCTCAATTGACTAGAGCAAGGATTTGAAATACCATGCCTCGAATATGTATTTAAGGCACTCAACCCCCTGAACCCCCTCCCCCTCTTGATGCAAGCATAGCAATATCGACAATGCCCATACTCTTCTGCGTATCAGTGTAGATTTCCTACTTGTGTTTTCTTGTCTACTTATCGTCCATTTACAAAAGTTTTTCAAAATGTTCTCACTTTTGACAAAAATAGCCCTGAAAATATCGTCGCCAGTTACTTTAGAAGTGCCGTCAGAAAAGTGCTTTTGAATTTTTGTTATTGCATTCAACAATATCAACAATAAGAATTGTTTTGTCCGATAACATCAGATACCAAAATCAATATGTTCGCTTTTCGTCTGTTAAATAGACATTCTGCTTTTGTTTCTGTCATTTTTTGGATACCTTATATGGATTGAAACAGTCGGAGGTCACAATGATAGTTTACCAATCCCGTCTGGCAAAGCTGTTCAAGGTAGCATCAATATATCGACGCATGTATTGAGCACGTTAAGTACGTTTTGCCCATGTTTATGTGTTGTATTTTGCAGATGTCCTATAAGGCAAAGTACGATAAGGTAATATCTCTGGAATTATGTTCTCTTATATTGCACTGTTAGATTTGTAGGTGAAAATGACAAGTATAGTCATCTTCAAATGATATTTAGATAGAATTATCAAACTTGAATTTATGTACGATTCACGTTTGCAAACACACTGAATGGTGAATGAAATTGCAATTAAAATGAGAAAAAAACTATCATTTAATTCATGAGAATAATGCTTCTTTTCAAACTTGATGTCCCCCCGAAGGCGAATAAAACACCTTTTAGTTTGCTATTGAATCTAATGATCATTCTCATCATCGATGGTTAGTTTTATATAGGAACGTGCACCCTGTAGACATCGAGGATGGATCATTCCCTGTTGGTTGAGCAATTTGAGCAAACTTAAAACACAAACTGGCAGTTTTCATTTTGCGTAGGGATATCATTGATTAGATAAGTGTTTGTTTTGCATCGTACGAGTATTTACTGCTTGAAAGAACAGATATTTTTTATTGATTATATTATAAATCAACATTGTTATATTTGTGATCACATGCACTATTCACAAGAACAAACGTTCTTGATCTTGTGGAATTCGAACACACACCATTGCAGTCAGGTACCGATAACCAACGTCACTGTAGTTGAATGTATATTCGTTGGTACAGTCCATGACTGCGGAATATGAGGAAAAGTAAAAACTGTTTGTGAAAGATATGAAATGAAAGGTATGTTGAAAAGGGAAAAACATAAAACTTGGAAATAATTTATTCTTAAAAGAAGATGTCATTGTACTTCTGAAGCAAACATGATAACATTTGGTACTACTATACATATACATATACATATATATATATATATATATATATATATATATATATATATATATATATATATATATATACACACACAAAATAAATGTAGATATTACTGACTGACTTTTATGTTTTTAACATTTATGCATGAACATAAAATATACACACTGTTTTCGTTTAATAATGAGCGTATTTCACGTAGTGCAGTGGGACTAACTATACACATGCCTTGTTAAGTAAAACATTTGAATGTAGAAAACAATGTCAAATATATATTCAGGGATCTTTATGTTTTGGATCTTTATGTTTATTTCGGCTTACATATTTTCATTCAGGTGTCTCCGTTATTCTAAATTGTAGCAAGACAGTTGATGTAACCCCTGCCATGTGAAGTTATTGCGCACGAGTGTGTATGTTACATTTTGAATGTAATCAAGTGATGTGTATTCATTGATAAACCGAGAATGTCCTCTTCAAATACATATCCCATCCCTTGACCAGCTTGCATAATCTACTTTATTGTATATTAAAACTTGGGCGACTTTATAAACTGAAAACTCCCTTATAATAATAATAATAATGGATAGTTTTTATATAGCGCACAAATATCTACGTTGTGGACTCAGGGCGCTTCTAAACATTATTACCCTGGTCTAACCTCAGCTGTCGCAAAGCTCTTAAAGGTCACCTCCTCCACATCTTACACCAGATACCAACTTTCTGCTGGGTGAACAGAGGCACACTTTGAATAAAGTCACTTACCTAGGGTGACACCATAAGTCCTTCCACTCATGTCTCAGTGTGGGGCAGGGAATCACCCTTCAAACTCTCAGTTAATTCACCAATGAAGCGGGTAACCCACCCATGCGGCAAGCCGCGCCCATTGTTGCTGAACTTCACTGATAGCGGTCGACTGAGCTATTTACAGGACCACATGCCACCACTTATAACAGTTTATATGATAGCATTTTCCTATGTTGAGAACGAGACGCATTTCCAACAGGTTTTTTATATTCCTATTTGAGAATCCCCTTTTGGAGAGATAGGCCGAGGGAATGGGCTTAAGTTTGATCTTTGTATGTTGTTGGATTGTTATATTCAGGACAGAAGGGCTTAATTACTTCTTGTTGTCTGCGCCTTATGTTTAAAGATTGCTGAGTTGGTGTTGGTGAACTTGTTTTTCTTAACAAACAAAGGGACAATGATAACATGTTTTATCGCCATATCAATGAATAAATTAATGTACAGTCGCCCTGATTACATGTGCGTTTTATGCCACCCTTCATGGATTATCTTGTAGTACGTTACGTATGATATGGCACAGTCTCTCCTTTCTCGGCTGTTTAAGGCATTGCTATGATAAATGAAGATAGATGAAAGATAGGGAAGGCCAATAATGGTTAAATTTATGACAAAGGAAAAACAGCTTGATATCAATACTGATAAGCTGGACATTTCATTGCATTTTAGAAACTTGTATGTTACAATTCTATTTACAATTGTACATCTGATTTTTTTTTGAAACATCAGCTTGTATGCTCTAAAATAACAGATTTTAAAGACAGCATACTTAATGGAGGTAGTGAAAAAAGGTCTGAAGGACTTTTCTGAATATTTGTTAATAACAGCCTCATCGAGTCTTAGTAATTCGGAGCATAATGATGTCCGTTTAATAAAATACCATGCATATCATTAAGATAAGACATATGACATTGTTGTATGTATGTATGTATGTATGTATGTATGTGTGTATGTATGTGTGTGTGTGTGTGTGTGTGTGTGTATGTGTGTGTGTATGTATGTATGTATGTATGTATGTATGTATGTATGTATGTATGTATACAATGTAAAAATGTATCCTCATATGCCGCTGCCTACAGCCTGAGTGTAAATAAAATTTAGTTCAGTTCAGATAGCGGGGTAGATTAAGGCGGACATAGATATACGTAGTGATACTGGACTGGGTCCTTGGAGGAGCGGAGGTTCTTTCACACAAACGAAGGGGAGGTGCAGCAGATTAATACTTGATGTATAGTTTTAAAGACTCCCAAGATATCCGGATATCAAAGGGCAGTAGTACACTGATATTCCTAGAAGGAAAGGGGGAATCCCTGAGAAGTATTCCTGAAGAAGAAGTTAACAAATTTATTTGTGATGTGACCTTCCAGATTATGTCATAGGGTGACCTTCACCTTGCACAGGCAGATTTTAATGAAAACTTTAACTGCCTTTCCGTTGTTCAGTGACAGGACTTTGATACTTAGCATTAAAAATCCCTTGTGTTTAGATCTTAATTAATTCATAACTATGTACAGATCTTGTTCAAAAGGCATCTCAACCTGTAATGTAATGATCTTGGAGCCAGAGTACGAGAACAAAACTCCTAGTTTCTTTTTACAAAAGATAATAATTCAAGATTCTGCAGAGCGAACAATGCATAACCCGTTTCCGCGGATAGGATATACAGCGACACTGATTGGTATTGTTCTGACACAGGCTAGATTGCACGTGCAGACCATGCAATCACGAATCGTTAGCAGTTTAAAGCGTGTCAATCATAGCTGCATAATGTACAGCTTAAAGTTTACAGAATGTAGGAGGAAAAGTCGCACGTGCGATTCATGCTGTATTTATTTCAATCGACCCTGTTCAAAGTCGCAAAGGATTCACTGGCGTGTACATACCCAGTAGGTGGGGGACATTCCAAGATGGCGGCCGAAACTGATCGACAAAGGTAGGTGTCTGCTTCCAATATCCGGTTCTCCTTATTGACGAGGTTTAGTAAATTACATTTTACTTATCAAATGGGATTATAATAACATCATCATATTTTGAACGTAGTTGTCCCTATCTTGGCATGTCCCATCTATAAAGAGTACACGACAGTGGTATTGCTTGTACCGGGATACGGACAGATCGCGCGTGGGTATTCATTTTACACGCGAGGAGATGAACAGCCGGGCGAGTTCGGAACACATGAGAATCAATGTTTTGCCACTTTTATTTTCGTAACAGGGTCCTTTTGTAATGAAACTGGACTCATGCAATATGAGGAGTGTCAGCTCTACTGGCGATGGGCCAATCTGTGACACGTACTTGCACGTGATAAAACAACTTCCGTTCCACCATATAGAGTTGAGGTGAGTTAGGGTTTAACGCCACTTTCAAGAATATTTCACTTATATCACGGCTGCTAGTGTTATTGTTGGGAGAAAACCCGCAACGACATGGTGAATATGCATTGCGGTGAAGCCTGCGAGCATCGGCTTGAACCAACGAACCATGAATGCTACTGCACTGTCCACCTTATGGATAATAAACGCATGCACTGACTGTAGGAGTTGAGAGCCTATATATACATGGGCTTTTAGTTCGTTTTCAATGGAAACAATACATTATCATATATTTGGCGATTTGGGAGGAATACGTGTATGCAAGTTGAGTGAAATTATTTGAACTTAAATCAGCATATATGGTATTTTGGCACGTACTAAGACCAAACATAATATTATGAAAAACACTTTAAACCTTGAGAAGTAGCCTTTTAGAGATAACGGAATGTAAACATAGGACTTGCTTAACACGAAGATAGCATGTCCCGGTGTTGAGTGAAGAAGTGGAACAAGAACACAGGCTGTGGGAAATAACTACAGCTTATCAACATTTGAAACGTTTTTAAACTGCTCTAATGTTAGAGTGACATATAATTAATTTGTCAAAATATTTAAAATAAAATATTGTAAAATATTAAGTTCACGAACTTCTATTAGCATAGATCGTAGCTTATATATACACACACGTTTAGACATACTATGCTGCATAATATAAAAGCACAGAATAGTTTACATTAATAAATAAGCAGACACTTTGAAATAGGCATATTTAAATATTACAATTATAAAGGTGAAATTCCTCTTTTCACCATAAGGTGCACCTTAGAAGCAAGAAGAAGTTGACATATGGAATATCTGCATTAGGAAAACATATTTTTCTTTTGAATTTTTCTGCATAAAAGCTTTATCCATCTGCTCGGCAACTTTTCAAATGTCGTACATTATATCCGAGTAGAGCGTGCAGGTGATGATGACTTGTGCTTCATCCTCGATATCTAGGGGACATAGAGGGCAGATTATGTCATGTAATGTCGTAGGCGACACCACTTATTGACTTCCTCTAACATAGACTGTAAATTCTCCTCCGTTGGTGCTAGATACACAATGTCATCTGCGTAAAGAAGAATACTGAAATATTACGTTGACACAGTAACTGAGAGGGGATGTTACGTTGAAAACGTGACCGAAATGAAATATTACGTTGACACAGTAACTGACAGGGGATGTTACGTTGACACAGTAACTACAAGTGGGTGTTACTTTGACAAAGTGACCGAAATGTAATGTAGACACAAAAAGTGGGGCGAAATGAACCATTGACACAGTAACTGAGGTTAAATGTAATTTGGACACAGTAACTAAAAGGGAATGTTACGTTGACACAGTAACTGAATTGAAATGTAATGTGAAGAGCGTAATTGAGGCAAATGTAAAATTGACACTTTGACTGAGGAGAAATGTTATGTTGACAAAGTAACTGAGGCGAAAAGTCACAAAGACGCGGTAACTGAGGTGAAATGTAATGTTGACTCAGTAACTGATCAGGAGAAATGTCACATCAACATGGCAACTGAGGCGAAAGTTTATGTTGACTCCATAACTTAGGTGAAATGTAATGTTGACACAGTAACGTAGGTGGGATGTAAATTTGACGGAGAAACTGAAGTGAAATATTACGTTGAAACAATAACTGAGACGGGATGTTACGTTGACACAGGAACTACAAGTGGGTGTTACTTTGACAAAGTGACCGAAATGTAATGTAGACACAAAAAGTGGGGCGAAATGAACCATTGACACAGTAACTGAGGTGAAATGTAATTTTGGCACAGTAACGAAAAGGGAATGTTACGTTGACACAGTTTTTGAGATGAAATGTAATGTTGACACAGTAACTGAGGTGAAATGTAATGTTGACACAGTAACAGAGGTGAAATGTAATGTTGACACAGTAACAGAGGTGAAATGTAATGTGGAGAGAGTTATTGAGGCAAATGCAAAATTAACATTTTGACTGAGGAAAAATGTTATGTTGACAAAGTAACTGAGACGAAAAGTCACGAAGACGCGGTAACTGAGATGAAATGTAATGTTGACTCAGTAACTGAGGTGAAATATAATGATTACAGAGTACCTAAGGTGAACATGTAACATCGACACAGTACCTGAGGTTAAACGTTAGGCTGACGCAGTAACTGAGGAGAAATGTCACATCATCATGGCAACTGAGGCGAACATTTATGTTGACTCCATAACTTAGGTGAAATGTAATGTTGACACAGTAACGTAGGTGTGATGTAAATTTGACGGAGTAACTGAAATGAAATATTACGTTGACACAATAACTGAGACGGGATGTTTCGTTGACACAGGAACTACAAGTGGGTGTTACTTGACAAAGTGACCGAAATGTAATGTAGACACAACAAATGGGGCGAAATGAACCATTGACACAGTAACTGAGGTGAAATGTTATTTGGGCACAGTAACTAAAAGGGAATGTTACGTTGACACAGTAACTGAGATGAAATGTAATGTGAAGAGAGTAATTGAGGCAAATGTAAAATTGACATTTTGACTGAGGAGAAATGTTATGTTGACAAAGTAACTGAGGCGAAATGTAATGTTGACTCAGTAACTGAGGTGAAATGTAATGTTTACATATTACCTGAGGTGAACATGTAACATTGACACAGTACCTGAGGTGAAACGTTATGCTGACACAGTAACTGATCAGGAGAAATGTCACATCAACATGGCAACTGAGGCGAAAGTTTATGTTGACTCAATAACTTAGGTGAAATGTAATGTTGACACAGTAACGTAGGTGGGATGTAAATTTGACGGAGTAACTGAAATGAAATATTACGTTGACACAGTAACTGACAGGGGATGTTACGTTGACACAGGAACTACAAGTGGGTGTTACTTTGACAAAGTGACCGAAATGTTATGTAGACACAACAAATGGGGCGAAATGAACCATTGACACAGTAACTGAGGTGAAATGTAATTTGGGCACAGTAACTAAAAGGGAATGTTACGTTGACACAGTAACTGAGGTGAAATGTAATGTGAAGAGAGTAATTGAGGCAAATGTAAAATTGACATTTTGACTGAGGAGAAATGTTATGTTGACAAAGTAACTGAGGCGAAAAGTCACAAAGACGCGGTAACTGAGGTGAAATGTAATGTTGACTCAGTAACTGAGGTGAAATGTAATGTTTACAGAGTACCTGAGGTGAACATGTAACATTGACATACTACCTGATGTGAAACGTTATGCTGACACAGTGCTGAGGAGAAATGTCACATGAACATGGCAACTGAGGCGAAACTTTATGTTGACTCCATAACTTAGGTGAAATGTAATGTTGACACAGTAACGTAGGTGTGATGTAAATTTGACGGAGTAACAGAAATGAAATATTACGTTGACACAGTAACTACAAGTGGGTGTTACTTTGACAAAGTGATCGAAATGTAATGTAGACACAAAAAGTGGGGCGAAATGAACCATTGACACAGTAACTGAGGTTAAATGTAATTTGGGCACAGTAATTAAAAGGGAATGTGTAACTGAGATGAAATGTAATGTTGACACAGTAACTGAAGTGAAATGTAATGTGAAGAGAGTAATTGAGGCAAATGTAAAACTGACACTTTGACTGAGGAGAAATGTTATGTTGACAAAGTAACTGATGCGAAAAGTCACAAAGACGCGGTAACTGAGGTGAAATGTAATGTTGACTCAGTAACTAAGGTGAAATGTAATGTTTACAGAGTACCTGAGGTGAACATGTAACATTGACACAGTACCTGAGGTGAAACGTTATGCTGACGCAGTAACTGAGGAGAAATGTCACATCAACATGGCAACTGAGGCGAAAGTTTATGTTGACTCCATAACTTAGGTGAAATGTAATGTTGACACAGTAACGTAGGTGGGATGTAAATTTGACGGAGTAACTGAAGTGAAATATTACGTTGACACGGTAACTGACAGGGGATGTTACGTTGACACAGGAACTACAAGTGGGTGTTACTTTGACAAAGTGACCGAAATGTAATGTAGACACAAAAAGTGGGGCGAAATGAACCATTGACACAGTAACTGAGGTGAAATGTAATTTGGGCACAGTAACTAAAAGGGAATGTTACGTTGACACAGTTTTTGAGATGAAATGTAATGTTGACACAGTAACAGAGGTGAAATGTAATGTTGACACAGTAACTGAGGTGAAATGTAATGTGAAGAGAGTAATTGAGGCAAATGTAAAATTGACATTTTGACTGAGGAGAAATGTTATGTTGACAAAGTAACTGAGGCGAAAAGTCACAAAGACGCGGTAACTGAGGTGAAATGTAATGTTGACTCAGTAACTGAGGTGAAATGTAATGTTTACAGAGTACCTGAGGTGAACATGTAACATTGACATACTACCTGATGTGAAACGTTATGCTGACACAGTGCTGAGGAGAAATGTCACATGAACATGGCAACTGAGGCGAAACTTTATGTTGACTCCATAACTTAGGTGAAATGTAATGTTGACACAGTAACGTAGGTGTGATGTAAATTTGACGGAGTAACAGAAATGAAATATTACGTTGACACAGTAACTACAAGTGGGTGTTACTTTGACAAAGTGATCGAAATGTAATGTAGACACAAAAGTGGGGCGAAATGAACCATTGACACAGTAACTGAGGTTAAATGTAATTTGGGCACAGTAATTAAAAGGGAATGTGTAACTGAGATGAAATGTAATGTTGACACAGTAACTGAAGTGAAATGTAATGTGAAGAGAGTAATTGAGGCAAATGTAAAACTGACACTTTGACTGAGGAGAAATGTTATGTTGACAAAGTAACTGATGCGAAAAGTCACAAAGACGCGGTAACTGAGGTGAAATGTAATGTTGACTCAGTAACTAAGGTGAAATGTAATGTTTACAGAGTACCTGAGGTGAACATGTAACATTGACACAGTACCTGAGGTGAAACGTTATGCTGACGCAGTAACTGAAGAGAAATGTCACATCAACATGGCAACTGAGGCGAAAGTTTATGTTGACTCCATAACTTAGGTGAAATGTAATGTTGACACAGTAACGTAGGTGGGATGTAAATTTGACGGAGTAACTGAAGTGAAATATTACGTTGACACGGTAACTGACAGGGGATGTTACGTTGACACAGGAACTACAAGTGGGTGTTACTTTGACAAAGTGACCGAAATGTAATGTAGACACAAAAAGTGGGGCGAAATGAACCATTGACACAGTAACTGAGGTGAAATGTAATTTGGGCACAGTAACTAAAAGGGAATGTTACGTTGACACAGTTTTTGAGATGAAATGTAATGTTGACACAGTAACAGAGGTGAAATGTAATGTTGACACAGTAACAGAGGTGAAATGTAATGTGGAGAGAGTTATTGAGGCAAATGCAAAATTAACATTTTGACTGAGGAGAAATGTTATGTTGACAAAGTAACTGAGGCGAAAAGTCACGAAGACGCGGTAACTGAGGTGAAATATAATGATTACAGAGTACCTGAGGTGAACATGTAACATCGACACAGTACCTGAGGTTAAACGTTAGGCTGACGCAGTAACTGAGGAGAAATGTCACATCATCATGGCAACTGAGGCGAACATTTATGTTGACTCCATAACTTAGGTGAAATGTAATGTTGACACAGTAACGTAGGTGTGATGTAAATTTGACGGAGTAACTGAAATGAAATATTACGTTGACACAATAACTGAGACGGGATGTTACGTTGACACAGGAACTACAAGTGGGTGTTACTTGACAAAGTGACCGAAATGTAATGTAGACACAACAAATGGGGCGAAATGAACCATTGACACAGTAACTGAGGTGAAATGTTATTTGGGCACAGTAACTAAAACGGAATGTTACGTTGACACAGTAACTGAGATGAAATGTAATGTGAAGAGAGTAACTGAGGCAAATGTAAAATTGACATTTTGACTGAGGAGAAATGTTATGTTGACAAAGTAACTGCGGCGAAAAGTCACAAAGACGCGGTAACTGAGGTGAAATGTAATGTTGACTCAGAAACTGAGGTGAAATGTAATGTTTACAGAGTACCTGAGGTGAACATGTAACATTGACACAGTACCTGAGGTGAAACGTAATGCTGACGCAGTAACTGATCAGGAGAAATGTCACATCAACATGTAACTCAGATGAAATGTAATGTTGACACAGTAACAGAGGTGAAATGTAATGTGTAGAGCGTTATTGAGGCAAATGTAATATTGACATTTTGACTGAGGAGAAATGTTATGTTGACAAAGTAACTGAGGCGAAAAGTCACAAAGACGCGATAACTGAGGTGAAATGTACTGTTGACTCAGTAACTGAGGTGAAATGTAATGTTTACAGAGTACCTGAGGTGAACATGTAACATTGACATAGTACCTGAGGTGAAACGTTATGCTGACACAGTGCTGAGGAGAAATGTCACATCAACATGGCAACTGAGGCGAAAGTTTATGTTGACTCAATAACTTAGGTGAAATGTAATGTTGACACAGTAACGTAGGTGGGATGTAAATTTGACGGAGTAACTGAAATGAAATATTACGTTGACACAGTAACTACAAGTGGGTGTTACTTTGACAAAGTGACCGAAATGTAATGTAGACACAAAAAGTGGGGCGAAATGAACCATTGACACAGTAACTGAGGTTAAAAGTAATTTGGGCACAGTAACTAAATGGGAATGTTACGTTGACACAGTAACCTGAAGTGAAATGAAATGTGAAGAGAGTAATTGAGGCAAATGTAAAATTGACACTTTGACTGAGGAGAAATGTTATGTTGACAAAGTAACTGAGGCGAAAAGTCACAAAGACGCGGTAACTGAGGTGAAATGTAATGTTAACTCAGTAACTGAGGTGAAATGTAATGTTTACAGAGTACCTGAGGTGAACATGTAACATTGACACAGTACCTGAGGTGAAACGTTATGCTGACACAGTAACTGATCAAGAGAAATGTCACATCAACATGGCAACGGAGGCGAAAGTTTATGTTGACTCAATAACTTAGGTCAAATGTAATGTTGACTCAGTAACTGAGGTGAAATGTAATGTTTACAGAGTTCCTGAGGTGAACATGTAACATTGACATAGTACCTGAGGTGAAACGTTATGCTGACACAGTGCTGAGGAGAAATGTAACATCAACATGGCAACTGAGGCGAACATTTGTGTTGACTCCATAACTTAGGTGAAATGTAATGTTGACACAGTAACGTAGGTGGGATGTAAATTTGACGGAGTAACTGAAATGAAATATTACGTTGACACAGTAACTACAAGTGGGTGTTACTTTGACAAAGTGACCGAAATGTAATGTAGACACAAAAAGTGGGGCGAAATGAACCATTGACACAGTAACTGAGGTTAAAAGTAATTTGGGCACAGTAACTAAATGGGAATGTTACGTTGACACAGTAACCTGAAGTGAAATGAAATGTGAAGAGAGTAATTTAGGCAAATGTAAAATTGACACTTTGACTGAGGAGAAATGTTATGTTGACAAAGTAACTGAGGCGAAAAGTCACAAAGACGCGGTAACTGAGGTGAAATGTAATGTTGACTCAGTAACTGAGGTGAAATGTAATGTTTACAGAGTACCTGAGGTGAACATGTAACATTGACACAGTACCTGAGGTGAAACGTTATGCTGACACAGTAACTGATCAGGAGAAATGTCACATCTACATGGCAACTGAGGCGAAAGTTTATGTTGACTCAATAACTTAGGTGAAATGTAATGTTGACACAGTAACGTAGGTGGGATGTAAATTTGACGGAGTAACTGAAATGAAATATTACGTTGACACTGTAACTGACAGGGGGTGTTACGTTGACACAGGAACTACAAGTGGGTGTTACTTTGACAAAGTGACCGAAATGTAATGTAGACACAGCAAATGGGGCGAAATGAACCATTGACACAGTAACTGAGGTGAAATGTAATTTGGGCACAGTAACTTAAAGGGAATGTTACGTTGACACAGTAACTGAGATGAAATGTAATGTTGACACAGTAACAGAGGTGAAATGTAATGTGTAGAGCGTTATTGAGGCAAATGTAATATTGACATTTTGACTGAGGAGAAATGTTATGTTGACAAAGTAACTGAGGCGAAAAGTCACAAAGACGCGATAACTGAGGTGAAATGTACTGTTGACTCAGTAACTGAGGTGAAATGTAATGTTTACAGAGTACCTGAGGTGAACATGTAACATTGACATAGTACCTGAGGTGAAACGTTATGCTGACACAGTGCTGAGGAGAAATGTCACATCAACATGGCAACTGAGGCGAAACTTTATGTTGACTCAATAACTTAGGTGAAATGTAATGTTGACACAGTAACGTAGGTGGGATGTAAATTTGACGGAGTAACTGAAATGAAATATTACGTTGACACAGTAACTACAAGTGGGTGTTACTTTGACAAAGTGACCGAAATGTAATGTAGACACAAAAAGTGGGGCGAAATGAACCATTGACACAGTAACTGAGGTTAAAAGTAATTTGGGCACAGTAACTAAATGGGAATGTTACGTTGACACAGTAACCTGAAGTGAAATGAAATGTGAAGAGAGTAATTGAGGCAAATGTAAAATTGACACTTTGACTGAGGAGAAATGTTATGTTGACAAAGTAACTGAGGCGAAAAGTCACAAAGACGCGGTAACTGAGGTGAAATGTAATGTTGACTCAGTAACTGAGGTGAAATGTAATGTTTACAGAGTACCTGAGGTGAACATGTAACATTGACACAGTACCTGAGGTGAAACGTTATGCTGACACAGTAACTGATCAAGAGAAATGTCACATCAACATGGCAACTGAGGCGAAAGTTTATGTTGACTCAATAACTTAGGTCAAATGTAATGTTGACTCAGTAACTGAGGTGAAATGTAATGTTTACAGAATTCCTGAGGTGAACATGTAACATTGACATAGTACCTGAGGTGAAACGTTATGCTGACACAGTGCTGAGGAGAAATGTAACATCAACATGGCAACTGAGGCGAAAATTTGTGTTGACTCCATAACTTAGGTGAAATGTAATGTTGACACAGTAACGTAGGTGGGATGTAAATTTGACGGAGTAACTGAAATGAAATATTACGTTGACACGGTAACTGACAGGGGATGTTACGTTGACACAGGAACTACAAGTGGGTGTTACTTTGACAAAGTGACCGAAATGTAATGTAGACACAACAAATGGGGCGAAATGAACCATTGACACAGTAACTGAGGTGAAATGTAATTTGGGCACAGTAACTAAAAGGGAATGTTACGTTGACACAGTAACTGAGGTGAAATGTAATGTGAAGAGAGTAATTGAGGCAAACGTAAAATTGACACTTTGACTTAGAAGAAATATTATGTTGACAAAGTAACTGAGGCGAAAAGTCACAAAGACGCGGTAACTGAGGTGAAATGTAATGTTGACTCAGTAACTGAGGTGAAATGTAATGTTTACAGAGTACCTGAGGTGAACATGTAACATTGACACAGTACCTGAGGTGAAACGTTATGCTGACACAGTGCTGAGGAGAAATGTCACATCAACATGGCAACTGAGGCGAAACTTTATGTTGACTCCATAACTTAGGTGAAATGTAATGTTGACACAGTAACGTAGGTGGGATGTAAATTTGACGGAGTAACTGAAGTGAAATATTACGTTGACACAATAACTGAGACGGGATGTTTCGTTGACACAGGAACTACAAGTGGGTGTTACTTGACAAAGTGACCGAAATGTAATGTAGACACAACAAATGGGGCGAAATGAACCATTGACACAGTAACTGAGGTGAAATGTAATTTGGGCACAGTAACTAAATGGGAATGTTACGTTGACACAGTAACCTGAAGTGAAATGAAATGTGAAGAGAGTAATTGAGGCAAATGTAAAATTGACACTTTGACTGAGGAGAAATGTTATGTTGACAAAGTAACTGAGGCGAAAAGTCACAAAGACGCGGTAACTGAGGTGAAATGTAATGTTGACTCAGTAACTGAGGTGAAATGTAATGTTTACAGAGTACCTGAGGTGAAATGTAATGTTTACAGAGTACCTGAGGTGAAAATGTAACATTGACACAGTACCTGAGGTGAAACGTTATGCTGACACAGTAACTGATCAAGAGAAATGGCACATCAACATGGCAACTGAGGCGAAAGTTTATGTTGACTCAATAACTTAGGTCAAATGTAATGTTGACTCAGTAACTGAGGTGAAATGTAATGTTTACAGAGTTCCTGAGGTGAACATGTAACATTGACATAGTACCTGAGGTGAAACGTTATGCTGACACAGTGCTGAGGAGAAATGTAACATCAACATGGCAACTGAGGCGAACATTTGTGTTGACTCCATAACTTAGGTGAAATGTAATGTTGACACAGTAACGTAGGTGGGATGTAAATTTGACGGAGTAACTGAAATGAAATATTACGTTGACACGGTAACTGACAGGGGATGTTACGTTGACACAGGAACTACAAGTGGGTGTTACTTTGACAAAGTGACCGAAATGTAATGTAGACACAACAAATGGGGCGAAATGAACCATTGACACAGTAACTGAGGTGAAATGTAATTTGGGCACAGTAACTAAAAGGGAATGTTACGTTGACACAGTAACTGAGGTGAAATGTAATGTGAAGAGAGTAATTGAGGCAAACGTAAAATTGACACTTTGACTTAGAAGAAATATTATGTTGACAAAGTAACTGAGGCGAAAAGTCACAAAGACGCGGCAACTGAGGTGAAATGTAATGTTGACTCAATAACTAAGGTGAAATGTAATGTTTACAGAGTACCTGAGGTGAACATGTAACATTGACACAGTACCTGAGGTGAAACGTTATGCTGACACAGTGCTGAGGAGAAATGTCACATCAACATGGCAACTGAGGCGAAACTTTATGTTGACTCCATAACTTAGGTGAAATGTAATGTTGACACAGTAACGTAGGTGGGATGTAAATTTGACGGAGTAACTGAAGTGAAATATTACGTTGACACAATAACTGAGACGGGATGTTACGTTGACACAGGAACTACAAGTGGGTGTTACTTTGACAAAGTGACCGAAATGTAATGTAGACACAACAAATGGGGCGAAATGAACCATTGACACAGTAACTGAGGTGAAATGTAATTTGGGCACAGTAACTAAAAGGGAATGTTACGTTGACACAGTAACTGAGGTGAAATGCAATGTGAAGAGAGTAATTGAGGCAAATGTAAAATTGACACTTTGACTGAGGAGAAATGTTATGTTGACAAAGTAACTGAGGCGAAAAATCACAAAGACGCGGTAACTGAGGTGAAATGTAATGTTGACTCAGTAACTGAGGTGAAATGTAATGTTTACAGAGTACCTGAGGTGAACATGTAACATTGACACAGTACCTGAGGTGAAACGTTATGCTGACGCAGTAACTGATCAGGAGAAATGTCACATCAACATGGCAACTGAGGCGAAAGTTTATGTTGACTCAATAACTTAGGTGAAATGTAATGTTGACACAGTAACGTAGGTGGGATGTTACGTTGACACAGGAACTAGAAGTGTGTGTTACTTTGACAAAGTGACCGAAATGTAATGTAGACACAACAAATGGGGCGAAATGAACCATTGACACAGTAACTGAGGTGAAATATGATTTGGGCACAGTAACTAAAAGGGAATGTTACGTTGACACAGTAACTAAAAGGGAATGTTACGTTGACACAGTAACTGAGATGAAATGTAATGTTGACACAGTAACGTAGGTGGGATGTAAATTTGACGGAGTAACTGAAATGAAATATTACGTTGACACGGTAACTGACAGGGGATGTTACGTTGACACAGGAACTACAAGTGGGTGTTACTTTGACAAAGTGACCGAAATGTAATGTAGACACAACAAATGGGGCGAAATGAACCATTGACACAGTAACTGAGGTGAAATGTAATTTGGGCACAGTAACTAAAAGGGAATGTTACGTTGACACAGTAACTGAGGTGAAATGTAATGTGAAGAGAGTAATTGAGGCAAACGTAAAATTGACACTTTGACTTAGAAGAAATATTATGTTGACAAAGTAACTGAGGCGAAAAGTCACAAAGACGCGGTAACTGAGGTGAAATGTAATGTTGACTCAGTAACTGAGGTGAAATGTAATGTTTACAGAGTACCTGAGGTGAACATGTAACATTGACACAGTACCTGAGGTGAAACGTTATGCTGACACAGTGCTGAGGAGAAATGTCACATCAACATGGCAACTGAGGCGAAACTTTATGTTGACTCCATAACTTAGGTGAAATGTAATGTTGACACAGTAACGTAGGTGGGATGTAAATTTGACGGAGTAACTGAAGTGAAATATTACGTTGACACAATAACTGAGACGGGATGTTACGTTGACACAGGAACTACAAGTGGGTGTTACTTTGACAAAGTGACCGAAATGTAATGTAGACACAACAAATGGGGCGAAATGAACCATTGACACAGTAACTGAGGTGAAATGTAATTTGGGCACAGTAACTAAAAGGGAATGTTACGTTGACACAGTAACTGAGGTGAAATGCAATGTGAAGAGAGTAATTGAGGCAAATGTAAAATTGACACTTTGACTGAGGAGAAATGTTATGTTGACAAAGTAACTGAGGCGAAAAATCACAAAGACGCGGTAACTGAGGTGAAATGTAATGTTGACTCAGTAACTGAGGTGAAATGTAATGTTTACAGAGTACCTGAGGTGAACATGTAACATTGACACAGTACCTGAGGTGAAACGTTATGCTGACGCAGTAACTGATCAGGAGAAATGTCACATCAACATGGCAACTGAGGCGAAAGTTTATGTTGACTCAATAACTTAGGTGAAATGTAATGTTGACACAGTAACGTAGGTGGGATGTTACGTTGACACAGGAACTAGAAGTGTGTGTTACTTTGACAAAGTGACCGAAATGTAATGTAGACACAACAAATGGGGCGAAATGAACCATTGACACAGTAACTGAGGTGAAATATGATTTGGGCACAGTAACTAAAAGGGAATGTTACGTTGACACAGTAACTAAAAGGGAATGTTACGTTGACACAGTAACTGAGATGAAATGTAATGTTGACACAGTAACGTAGGTGGGATGTAAATTTGACGGAGTAACTGAAATGAAATATTACGTTGACACAGTAACTGACAGGGGATGTTACGTTGACACAGGAACTTCAAGTGGGTGTTACTTTGACAAAGTGACCGAAATGTAATGTAGACACAACAAATGGGGCGAAATGAACCATTGACACAGTAACTGAGGTGAAATGTAATTTGGGCACAGTAACTAAAAGGGAATGTTACGTTGACACAGTCTCTGAGATGAAATGTAATGTTGACACAGTAACAGAGGTGACATGTAATGTTGACACAGTAACAGAGGTGAAATGTAATGTGGAGAGAGTTATTGAGGCAAATGCAAAATTAACATTTTGACTGAGGAGAAATGTTATGTTGACAAAGTAACTGAGGCGAAAAGTCACAAGGACGTGGTAACTGAGGTGAAATGTAATGTTGACTCAGTAACTGAGGTGAAATATAATGATTACAGAGTACCTGATGTGAACATGTAACATCGACACAGTACCTGAGGTGAAACGTTAGGCTGAAGCAGTAACTGAGGAGAAATGTCACATCATCATGGCAACTGAGGCGAAAATTTATGTTGACTCAATAACTTATGTGAAATGTAATGTTGACACAGAAACGTAGGTGGGATGTAAATTTGACGGAGTAACTGAAGTGAAATATTACATTGACACAATAACTGACAGGGGATGTTACGTTGACACAGGAACTTCAAGTGGGTGTTACTTTGACAAAGTGACCGAAATGTAATGTAGACACAACAAATGGGGCGAAATGAACCATTGACACAGTAACTGAGGTGAAATGTAATTTGGGCACAGTAACTAAAAGGGAATGTTACGTTGACACAGTATCTGAGATGACATGTAATGTTGACACAGTAACAGAGGTGAAATGTAATGTGGAGAGAGTTATTGAGTCAAATGTAAAATTGACATTTTGATTGAGGAGAAATGTTATGTTGACAAAGTAACTGAGGCGAAAAGTCACAAAGACGCGGTAACTGAGGTGAAATGTAATGTATATAATATATAATTATTATTATTAATGTACTATACAGCATAAATGAACTTGTTATGTTTTTGACAGATTCAATTGTACTGCTTATTCAATTGGCTTCATTTAGATATTTTTAATATATATATATATATAGTCATAGTAAAATTGGATACCAACACTTAATTAGACCCCCGCTTCAAAGTCAGCGGGTGTATATAGTGGTCATTCTATCCGTCCGTCCGTCCGTCCGTCCGTCCGCCGGTCAATTTTCTCCCAAACCATCAAAGGTACATCAACCAAACTTTGTACAGTTTTTAATCATTTTCTTCCCATGGCGCACAGATAATTTTCAGTTCTCTGAGAATTTAATTGTTTGTCGTTTCCATGGACAATTTTTGGACATAGTTTTATTGTGTTCAATCCGGACAAGTTTTCTCGGAAACTATTAACCCTAGGTGAATGAAATTTTGGTTGTTAGTACTCATGACCATATACAATTATTGACTCTGATGAGGTCAATACCTGTTTTTATGGACCCGAGAAAAAATAATGACCAAGGACAAAGAACAGGTATTGACTGAATCGACAGTCCATAATTGTTTTATTATGTATCTAATACAGAAATGAAAGGAAAACAATGAAATACAGTAAAAATGTAATTTGCTTTAAACAGCTCGGACTACAGTCATATGACGTCATGCAACAATCGTTTGACGTCATGCAACAATCGTTTGACGTCACTCTTTTGCTTTTGGTCGGACTCGGCTGGAGTCAATATGCTTTTCTGTCGACGGTCACATGATGGCCTCCCGACCAATCAGATCGCTGGAAAAATATGCTCACATAATAATACTTTTTATCGAGTAAACCAGTTCCGAAATATTATTTTTAACGGAGTTATGGCCCTTGAATCAAAAATTGAACTTAGTACCAAAAGAGCTGTGATGCTTCAATTGGGACAAGCTTTCCCAACAACAATTACATCTAGGCTTATGAAATTTAACATGTAGGTAGTCCAGATGATACTCTTCATCGAGTGCAAAGTCCAGTTCTGAAATATTATTTTTTACGGAGTGATTGTCCTTGAATCTGTAATTGAACTTAGTACCAAAAAAGCTGTGGTGCTCCAATTGGGACAAGTTTTCTCGGCAACTATTACATCTAGGTCAATGAAATTTAACATGTAGGTAGTCCAGATGATACTCTTCATCGAGTCCAGCTCTGAAATATTATTTTTTACGGAGTTATTGTCCTTAAATCTGTAATTGAAGGGGTGCGTTCAAAAAGGGCACATGTGCCATGTTAGATGCATAGAACATGTGCCCTTCTTGAATGCATCCCTTCAATTGAACTTGGTATAAATTACCACTGTGAAAAGAGTAGCGGATGGCGGGGGTATGTGAGCCATGTTCACGTTTTTCTTGTTATAACTAAAATGTGATGCGGTGGCAATGTTAGATAGATTTATTGCATTAAACACTAACGACATAAAGATAATATATTTTATGACTAATTTCTTCCAAAACATATTTATTTTGACATTCCTGCTAACAAAATATGCGATAAACATTAAGTTTCATAGGACGAAAACAAAAACCCATCAAAACATCTTTTATTATGCAATATGGGAGTACTCTTTCATACTCTTTTTCACCAAGTATTGACAATTAGTAATAAAAGCGTGAAAGTACGAATTTAGATTTAATAGGCTTCAATTCCTTAACCAAACACTTCTCTATGATTTAGAAGTGTCATTAGAGTAATACAGACCGGACTTCGTCAGTAAGCACCTTTCAAATTACATCTTTTTCCTTAAAAATTGATCTTGAAGGTTCATATTGCTGTAATTAGTGACTTTTTTTTATAAAAGCCAGTTACTAAAGGTTCATTAGTTAACTTGAAAGAATAGAATTAATCACATTAAAACTTTAATTTTTCAGTATAACAGTAGGCTTACATCTTCCTGGACAACAAGAAAGCAGAATTGTTTTTATGCAAATATTACAAAGTAGTGAAACGTTATCTGAATGAAATCTGCTTTGTCATATCACACAGTTGCTCTTTCTGATACATTGTCTGTTTTCTTATCAGACAACTTTCAAAGGTAAAAAAATGTGGGATGCAACACTGCTTTACTATGTATATATAAGAGCAAAAATCATATAGTTTTAACTCGACCAATCTTTTTAAATTTTCAACCGTGTTAAAGGGACACTCCATATGTTGTTATAGCAACATGGTTCAAAAGTTCCCAAGGGTGTTATGTTATTGAGAAGTAATTACTGTTGTCGAAAATTACCCTTTTAGTGCCAATCTGTTCAATATAGTTACATTAAGATGTTTAGTTGTGATTATGATCGAAAAACGAACAATGATCCGCGGCTGGCGCGCGTCAATTGTTCAAACGTTATTTTGAAAAAAATTATGTAGCAGACAAAGAGACAGATATGGGTTGGTACTCTTCAATGAAACATAAAACTTGTATACTTGTAAATGGGGCACATGAATACGGCTTCTCATTGTGTATTAAGCCGCTGCTCGAGTTTTATTGAAAGCAAGTTATTGTCAAATATTTGGCGTTAGTTGAAACATATGCATTTGAGTGAGATTATTTGGACGTATATCTGTACATTTGATATTTTTTGGATGTATCAAATCTAAATAAAACTTCATGAAAAACACATAGTGTCCCGTTAAATACACAAACATAACGAACGCCGATTTCATCCTACATGTTTCAACTTTATGTTGGAGGAAACCGTTGATAATTGTACTTGTACTCATTTGAATACATACTCTACACCTGAAGAACCACCCTTTTAAAATAAGTATATATGTATGCATACTGCATAGCATTGTCAATGACGCCAGTTCCCATGTCACGGTTGTATTTGTCCAATCACATCATATGACCAAAACAATTCCTCATGCCTTTGCCCAAGTCGTAAGTAACACCAATCACTAAATACAAGTACATGCTATAACAGGATATGTTCATTACCAGGTAGAAGGAAACGTTCCGTTGATAACTCCATTAGGAACGTGTTATTTGTTAACCCAGCCCGCCAATAGCCTCTGTTGTAATAAAGGTACGTGTAGCCTTTGAAAACCGGGAAGAAAGTTCCACCATGCTTGTAGAAATACAAGAGTTCCATCGCCAGTGCCTTGTTCCCATCGGGTCCAAATATACTCTCGTTATTTCCCACGTAGACTGGGGTCTTGGTGTAGATGGCGTTCAGCCAGTATCGAGGTGTGATATCCGGGAAGAATCGGACACCCAGGTCATATAGAGCACGGAAACATCGTCTGACAAAGGTTCCACAGTTCCAACCCTCCGTCCATTGAAGTTCACCTTAAAAGGCACAGATATGTGTGGATGTTCGACGTGTTTAGTAATTATGTAAATTTAAATTTATTTGAATTGACATGATATTTGTTTTTGATATATTCACTTCAGATTGTATTGTAGATGGGACACACAAGAAGAAAATGATATTCATCTTCTACTATATTTAGGTTACAAATTTACAAATTCTGAGTTCACTAGATATATTTCCATATCTGCCTTTCTCAATTAAAAGATCATGGGATGAACATCTAAAACGTGCTAAACGTACCCTATATATTTTTATGTTAAACATGATAGATATAATTCGGTATTGGTACTGCTTTTATACATAGAGTAAACGTATGATATAGATTTTTTTCTTGCCAGTTTTGGAGATATACATCTTTGAGTCTTTGGGTAAATAAATTAATGTGATTTTTTAATGATAAATCTTAAAGCTTTTTAAGAGTTATGAGAGGTAATGATGAGGCATTGAAAATTAAGGATACGTTTCCATATATTAAGATCAGGGGCGTATCCGAAAATTGTCAAAGGAGGGATCCACTCATTGAACATTAGCATCAGCAGACCTTCTTACCTCGATCTCTCCAAGCGTCATAGCCATCAAAATCTGTTGCGGTATTGTTGTCATGAAGAACCCACAGGGTGAACAGATTGAACACTTTACCTGTGGAGAAATAATTAAACATAGCTATTATTATCTCATGTACAGAACAAATTCATATCAATCTGACAAAAAGATATTCAAATATTTCAATATTTAATAAGGATAATGCTTCCCCCCATTATCTTCCCACGGAGGTGACTCCCATAATATTTTCTGATGTAACGATAGGAAAACCCATGCTCTGTCGAGAACGAATTTCATGTCAATTCGAAATGTACATATGATGTGACATCGAGGTAGTCTAGTACGTCTTCAGAACATAAGCATACAGAACTTAAACAATCTGTATGATACCTTCATGAACAATTAAATGTTTTACCACTTCAAAACGCAGTGTTATTGCTTTATGCGGAAGCAATTGCTGCACCATTCGTTCAAGGCATTCGTTCAAACCAACCAACTATATTTAAAACATGGCAAATACTTTACCAGTGGTTCTTGCAACCAAATGCCTTTCTGCTATTCCTTGCATGAACTTCTTTTTGAAGTTCCTCTCGAAGCAGGACGCAGCCTGGTTACACCAGAACAGCGTCCCGTCCTCCTGAACCAATGGAAGGTTTGATCTGGAGCCGAACATCCCGTAGAGGTGCAGGGTGTAGTTCCTGGATGTGTTCATGTTCCTGATGCCCAGGCCTGCGTGCTGAGGGAGCTGCATTTAGAATGCATAAATGCATGATTGAATAACTGAGGAATGGTCTCAAGTAGTTATCCAGCTTCATCAGGTTATTTGTATCAGATAGGCTACTTCAATCCACTGATCCCAATGACAGGTTGTGCTTCTAATCGCGTCATGAATAGCCAACCAACCAATAAAATGGAATCGAAGAACAGTGACAGTTCCTGAGTGAGAAGACCATATGAGCAATTCTTGAATCTATATCCAATCTCAAATGTATCTTAAATTCGTGGCTTGAATTCAAAGAACAATTAGAGTTAACACATTAATAAGCAAATTATTATGGTAAATTCTACGTCAGTCTATTTCATATTGATATCTTATCTTTGAAAAATGAATGATTGTACATCTCGAAGTAAGCACACTACTGATGGAAACGATTACCTCATTTATCAATGTGTAGACTAGCAATAGATATAACATTTATAGAACACATTCGACTAAGGGTTCTTCTTACAGTTACGTTTAGGCGCGGGATGTACGTTGTATCTTCCAGCATGTGGTAAACCTCGATGACGTCATCATCTGCAAAGGATGTCAAGCTGATCCCGGCATAACAGAATGGACGGTCGGTAAGGCGGACACATCGTGGGTCAGGCGGCGGACGTCCGGGGTAGAACCTACGGGTAGACATGCACAGTTTTTTAAACGGGAGGTGTTCGAACCAATGAATATCGGTATATCCCTCGCTCGAGAATACTACTATTCAAGTACTCGTGTCGTAAAAAAAGTATGGCTTAGACACGAATATAGTGTTCTATTTATTATTAAAGTCATTAAATTGAATAAAGAACCCGCTGCCGCCGCATTTAGAACGTCATGGACAAAGTGTGACATCATGGCATTGTTTATGACGTCACGTTACCACGACAAAGTGATATTCGTAGAGAATCGTATGAAAAATATTGACCCCGATATGATTTCCCTCGGAGGTATTAAATTGAAATGTTAACACGAAACAACTGTGGCTTAAACTTTAGCATGTTTTCTAACCGAAATAAAAAAGATATAACAAAATGGAAAATAAATGTTACCGATTGGAAAACAATCCTCCTCAATCAATAACAAATAGTTCTGAAATCAGTTTTCGTTTTACACTTGACAAGGTTCATACGACCTCGGATAATCGAAAAGTTTTGTGTATTATTTTCCCTCTTCAGTAAATTAATACTGCATTCACTTTTTTAAAAGTGGCAAATTTGAAGATATAAAATGAAAAATAAGGTGCTACATGTACAGTGCCTTTAAAGCTGCATCCATTGTGGTGTTTTCGGTCTCCTATGCCACACATTTTAAATGGTGTTATTTTTTCCAGTACTGACAGTTGCCAAAATTACCATATTAATGATAGTCGAATCAGTATAGTGACGATATAAAGGTAAAAGTAGTGATTTCTTATCGAAATCGGACAATGCACGAACGTAATTTTGGAAACGTATTTACAAGAGGCAACTTTTGGTTGACAATGTTTAGTATAGGTCATTTAACCTCTGTGTGTGTAAATGGGACGTGTAGTTTCGGATTCTGCACACATAATATAATGATGTTGGCGAAGAAATACAAGTTGAGTGAATTTGTTTTTACTGAAATCATAACATATGGTAAGTTGGAACGATTTTAAACATAATTTTATGAAACACATTGGAGTCATATTTAAGCTCAAACATAAACAGCATACTTACCGGTGAGGTATTGGATACCGCGGCCTGGCTCTAGATGTAGTAACAAGCAGAACGAAAGAGGAAACAAACAAATAATTAGCTGTATTCATCCTGGTCTTTCACAATCGGTGTACGGTTAGACTTGTCAGTGATTGAACTACTGAAACTGAATATTTGGATTTTATATCACTAGAGATATCCAGCTATCACACAACATGTGGCTTCTGAAAAACATTTTAATAATTCATTATGAGTGAAGGGTGTCCCAACCTAATTATAATGTTTAATTATTTCTGAAGCAAATTGAAATTAAAAATGTCCAACTGTGCGCTATATAATTGTATTATTAATAATATAGAATTGGTTTGATGCGTCGTTACAAATATAAAACTATACCAACCTATTTATGTTTTCGTTGAGGGAGATATTATTAAATGTGCAGTAATAACGTACTATTTAAATTGCAGTAGTTCACTGATGTAAATGACATACAACTGAATTCCAAAATTACAGAATAGTTTCATCGGGAATATCATTTGGTTCAAATTACAAATTCTAAATGTTCAACATGTAAATTTAATAAATTAAATGACATTTAAAAAAACATTACTGGAACAACATAATTCTAAAATAAATATTTTATGGTGCTCCTGGGTTTTATTGACAAGTAAACAAATAGTTCAACCAGTTATCGTAGTTACTTGTAAGTAAGTATAAAAGTTATAATGTTTATACTTTTACTACATTAACAGTTTAGGTTGTATGAAATGATCTTAAATCTCTCAATAGCTTTTCTGAGATTATATACTCAAAACTAACCAATTTCGGGACACGTCCCAGTGAATCACTGTGAATCGTTAAACAAGGTTGACGATCTGTAACTTCCAGTCTAAGATAGACAGGGCTTACACTCTGTGAATATGTTCGTCAATGCAATAGTTATGCTTCCCACTAAAACAGGTGGGTAGTGATGTATAACATTACTAAATGTGGATCACGCTTTATAAAATAATAATAACGTGAGTATCTGTTCTAAATCTAAAGTAGGGATATACATACGTTTTGGTGATCAAAGGTACCTCAACATCTAAAGTATATGTTTAAAGACATGGTTAAGAGGATTTGGGTCTTGGAAACAGAAAAGTATTAAATTAATTAAATTAAATTTAGTATCAATGAAAATCATTTTACCATATTGATTGTGTTAGCAATTTGTTTTTTGTTTCCAAGCAACAACGTCGCAGTCATTGAAACCCATAATGTTTTAAATTCTATTTCTGTTTGACGAATGTCGCTGAAATAGTTCAAATGTCATTGTCATTGTGTTTGCCCAATTCTTATCATAGTAACAACGAAGAACGAATTCATCAACACAGGATATCAGTTTTCAGCAATTAATTGAGATGATCGACTCCCTGACGTAGAAAGCAACCTGGGAAAATCAATGCACCTTCATGCACCTCAGGTAGGGCTTCAACGAGTCCAAAATATTGGACTCAAGTACTCGAGGGGTTGGACTCTTTGGATTCAGTAGTATATTATTTTCAAATGCATCTTTTACGTATTTATTAGAACCGAAATGAGAACACTCAAACACTGTAACAATGTACCAATGCCAAGATCTCAAGACACAATAAATGAACCCTTTTGACTAAATTTAATTTTTCTTTGGTATTTTAAAGTACAAGTGGAGAAATAGCAAATGCGCAAGGGCACTATTCACAAAAAGACACCCAGTAGTTACACTAAACGCCAAAGGAAACGTTACCTCATTTCTTTTTTTAATAACGTTTTAAGTATCAAAGATATTTGAGAAATGAATGGTTCAAAAGAAAGCTGAATAACGTAGCTTTATGCTAATAACACGTTTAAAAATCCTGATGTATTCATATTGTGGCAAAATGCAGCTTGTTAAAGAAGTTTAAAATTGTCCGGTTTTCGACCAGGCTGGTAGTAACAAATAAATGTGATTTAGATGTCCAGAAGAAGTTGAAAGTAAACTTTTACGCGTGTGAATAGACAAAAAGGTTGTATGCTTTACATCATAACCCCTAAACGATGAAAATACTGTTATTGAGTAAGTTTAAGTGTGAAAATTATGAAATATATTTTTCTAGTCATTAAAGATCTTTTCTCGTAATTTACCTTAGTGAAAACGAGTTTACTGTGTTGTCAAATGACTTAATAGTATTTAGGAACACAGACGATTATGTATGTGAACATTTTCGCATGAAAATGAAAACTTTAAAAATGTTGTCAATCACCAAAACGCATTATCACTCAAATGTAGCAAAATTCAAGCAGCATTTACATGAACTTCCATTTTCTGGGACTCGAGTCCAGCTAAATCCCTATGCACCTGTAAAAAGGTAGTCATTTCTCTGTTTACGAGTACTTGGATTGTAACTAACCGCAATAAATGTTGACAGTTCTGTTACGCACCTTTACTCTTATCTAGAGTATGAATAACTCATAAATAACTTAATGTGTCAGCCGCTGTGAAAAACGTATATTCTGAAGAGAAGGTTGAATCAAATACATATTTAGAAGTGAACTGATCATGACTTAAGGACGTTTACAGGCTTAGATTTATCATAAACACCTAACTATCGACCTTAATGGCTTCAGTGAAACAGAACTAATAAGTCTACCGTTGGAGCATAGTGGTTGTCGTGCTGGCCTCTCACGCCTCTCGCCATGGAGACACAGCTGTACAAATGGGTACCTGAAATGCGACTGAACATGACTTCGTTTAGGGCGTCGGTAGCTCTGAAAGTACAATTCCGTCAGGGGATGATGTGGAGCGTACTGAGCATGCATTCGCGTGTGGATAATCTGCGCAGTATAAATATCAGAAATGATCACCAACTATCGAGGAACAACATATTTGCAGAAGTTGGCAAATTATTCCCTATTACAAGTTTTTCTCATTCTATTTAAATTATTTAGTTTCCGTCTCTCTCTCTCTCTCTCTCTCTCTCTCTCTCTCTCTCTCTCTCTCTCTCTCTCTCTCTCTCTCTCTCTCTCTCTCTCTCTCTCTCTCTCTCTCTCTCTCTCTCTCTCTCTCTCTCTCTCTCTCTCTCTCTCTCTCTCTCAAACGATACTCAATTCAACTCGAGTACGTTAAACACGGCTACATGAATTGACCTTGAGAGACCAAACTTCAAGTAGTCACGTACAACATGTGATAATTCATGTTCTACAACCGGATTGTTGTGGGCGGTGGGCGTGACTAATGTTATCTGAATGTGAGAAAGAGCTGCAAGCTACACAGGATTTCCAATATTTCATTTAAGAATATTCTCAGTGTAAATCAAAATCGAAAATGGCCAAAATGATTCAAGATTTTGGAAGAAATTATCTACTGGTATAGGCTGACATTAAAAGTGCTTTCATGCTTACACTCTCCGACTTTATCAGCTTGATATCCAAACAAAACGGCGAATACTTTGTGGATATGTGTCTAGGATGTAAGATTAGATGTGCTCTATTGTGAATTTTACTACAATTACACAGTGTGTGGTTGTAGAAAATACAGTATGATTAAAATTGATGGTTTCCCGAGGCATAACAATTGCAAAATAGTGCATCTACCGGGATACGAAATCATATCGTTCAGGGGTTTCCACCCCAAACCGTCTGATAACAGCCCGTAGACTTCCGTGTTCTGACGCAATTCAGTTAACCAATCACAAGACGTCCAACAAAAGCTTTCGGTGCGAGAAGCTAGGGGCAGATAACCCCAAAGCTATCCTTTCGTCTGTTCCGAATGCTTACAAAACGGAGACCGTTTAAAAATTATGATGTGATTGGTCAGCTAATTGCCTGGGCTTTGGCTGCGCTAAACTGGTTCGGAACCCGCGCCTATATGGGATGTTCTCAGACCTTGTGGCGAGGAATCTACAGAACCTGTTCGTATCCTGGTAGATGCATTATTTTGCAAATTTTATTCCTCGGAACAAGGTCGATTTTAATCAGACTGTAGAAAATCTGACATCTATTATTTATACATTTTCGGAGGCGAATCAGAAAATGACGACTGTTTCAAAGCATTGACTATGTTTCTGTGTTTCTGAGAAAAACTAGGCTCCAAAGTGGCCCGCCTAGGAATGACACCTGCACAAAAATAACTTATCTCAGCTTAGAAATAGATACAGATCACATGTTGATTAGACTCCCATAGAAAAGTTCTCCATTAATGAAGTTCTTGCACACAGGTTAAAGAAATAACATTACATCAATTGCATTATTTGAGAGAAACATTATAACTAATTGTAAATGTAAAATTAATGAATGTGTTCCACTCTTAGAATTTTAAATATGTTTAATATACCAAATATATATGTTTCAATTAAAAACCAAGGAACCGTTTCATATAGTGTAGTAGACGACAAACTCATGTATGTTCTCGTTATAAGACGCTACAGAATCAATTCTGTCTTCATATCTACTTTATTAATGTATCCAAAATTACGTTTGACTTAATGGCTGCAGCAGGCCAAGGTCCATTGTCCGGTTTTCGAACATGACCACGACTTGGAATGGTTGTATTTTCGTTATACTGAACTGATTGACCTTAAACTGGTTATTATATGTTAAAATTGATAATTCTCAATTAACTAATACAAATTATAACTTGGACATAAACGTGACCTCACCAACATGACTATGCCCCTTTAACTTTTGGCAACCTTGGTTGCACCCCCTTGATAGTTAAGCACCCCCTTGATATTTGTGATGATATCTTTTCGAGAATATTTTAAATAGTTAAACAAGGTTCATTTATGAGAAGAGTAGTGTTTGTGCGATACGTTCAGACCAGTGATGCGTGACAGTCGCGCCTATCCGTTCGGGGCATGCACGTGCAATATGCTACGCTCGAGGATCACAAAAGCAGTATGGCTCAACTGCATTTGGTGGTATGCAACGTTGCTTTCCATAGCCATTAAAGCAAATCTATCGAACATGGCAAGAAAACGATTGTCAATGGATCTCAGAAATCAAATTATTGGTATGCACTCTGCAGAAATGTCCTTTAAGGCGATAGGACGAAATCTGGGCTACCATTACACTGTTATTAGTCGTTTAGTCCGGAAGCATGCGCAGACAGGAAGTGCAATGGACCGTCCACGGTCTGGAAGACCTTCTGTCACCACACCTCGAGAGGACCAGCACCTTCTTCGACATGTACGCCGAGAACCCTTCCTGACAAGTCCTCAGCTGAAACGTTGGACAGGCAACACTGGAATCTGAGGACCTGGCGGAAAATCCATTGGTCTGACGAGAGTCGATTCTTGCTCCATGTTACTGATGGGCGTGCACGTGTTTGGAGACAGAAGAATACAGCTTATATCCCCAGGAACATCCAGCCAACTGTTGGGTATGGAGGTTCCTCTGTTATGGTATGGGGATGCCTGTCTCATGACTGCAAGCTGGATCTGGTCACCATCAGGGGCAACTTAACGGGAGCTCAATTCATCCGGGACATGCTACAGCCGGTCGTTGTTCCTCCTTTCCATAACCATGCACTTGCTAAACGACCACAGTACATGGACGACAACGCCCGGCCTCACCGATCACGTGCCGTTGTCGATTACATGCGAACCAACGCAGTGACAACTTTATCCTGGCCAGCAATAAGCCCAGATCTGACCCCTCTGGAGCATGAATGAGATATTCCAGGGCGGCGACTCCAGGCTCGGAACCCTCCAGTACCGAATTTACATGAGTTGGAGGCAGCTCTGCACGCTGAGTGGATGTTATTGACACAAGAACAGACCCGACGTCTGACTGGAGGCATGAGGCGTAGGATGCAGTGTGTCATCCGGGTACGTGGCGCTCCTACCAGATGCCGATCATTCTTATTGAACATGTACACTAGGGTCTACATTGAACATTTAGAAGTAACAATACCAATGCGAATGTGTTTTGTTTCACTTGCAGCTCCATACTTTTATGGACATTGTTTCATGTTAAAACAGTACCCGTGTAAACATGACGTCATCGCTATTAAATAAAGATAACAGCTACATATTGTTGCGTTTCTGTCTTGCCAGATGACTCTTCTATCTAAACAAAATAATCTCGGACTAATTTAGGGTCATAGCAGAGCTTACTTGTTTCTGACATTCAGCTATATGAAAATATCAGGGGGTGCTTAACTTTTTTCTTTGTGTTTATCAATCTAAATGATGCTGAGTTCTGAAGTGAATTAAGCAAACAGTTTCTTATTAAACATTTGCTCACTGAATGTCTCGCCGGCAACCGTTGCAGAATATATAGACTTATCATGAATGAACGTTTAGAAAGTTGAATCTAATCACTTTCTGTTATTAGAAACAGACAGATACTACAACACAACGCGACCTGGGCGTTTTGCCCTAGCCTGTTTGCCTTAGCAAGTCGAAATGCGACGCATCCAGTCATCATGAAAATGATTTCTACAGCAAGTGTCGTCTGATGTATTCTATTTTTATATACATTTACTTCACGTGAAACCTTCTTCATTATATATATATATATATATATATATATATATATATATATATATATATATATATATATATATATATATATATATATATAATAAAATACTTCAGACGACACTTGCTGTAGATATCATTTTAATAATGACTGGATGCGTCGCATTTCGACTTGTTTACAAGTCTTTTCAACAGTGTGGAGCATTTTCGACATGGCGAATATATAGGTAGCTTAAACAATGTAAAATAGACGTTGATTGATTGATAAGTGAAAAGTGGTTAGCTTGATTAGCACACAATAAACTATTTACGAGGGATTAAAATTTGATTCATTGCAGGTCTCACATCCTGGCCCACAGTCAATGAATTGATCATGTGTATCAATTGCATAATTGACATTTCTAGCAAACATGTAGTTTCGGGGAGTATACGATTTTGTGCTTCTTGAAAAAGTTCTTCTTATAAAATCAAATTTACTCCAAATACCTTTTTTCATGGTGTTTGGAGAGGAATCTAAAGAGGTGTTATTAAAGTCAATGTTTGTTGTTTCTGTTGGTGACACAGTGGTTTGGTTGGATGCACTTGTGTTGATTTGGTCTAAGTCCTCAGTTGATGCTAACACTGGGGACTGATTCATCCCCTCTATTGAGAAGGACCCATCTGATTCGTAGTGATGATAATCAGTTTGATCGATACATTTGTCTCTGTTTGGAACTACAAGTGGTCTTCTGTTACGATTTCCTCTCTCCTTGCGAACTCTGTGGTTTCCGACCTGCTTACTTCCGTTGTATGCAATGTTTCTTTTCTTCTTCTGTACATTTGATTGTCTTGCCAAAGGCAGGTTTATTAACCAATCTTCTTTTTTCATCCACAATTTAACACTTTTATTTTCTTCCCTTATAATGTCATTCTTCCAGATTTCCAACAGTTTATCCTGCAAGGAATCACTGGAGGCATTTGTAATTAGGTCTGACATGTATTCGTCTATCCTATGGTATGTTTGCACATATCTTACATGTTCATTCAGAAGATGGTGGGTCTCCTTTTCCACTTGCTGTATGGAAAATTGCTTCCTCAGCTCCTCTGATGTAAATCCATTTCCCTTTTCCAGAAATTTATTCGGTATGTAAGGGGTTGGCATTTCTAGAAAGTCACTGTATATTTCTGCAGTCCGTTTAGTTCGAACAGCATTATAATAAGCCTCCTTTCGTTCATTTAGCTTCCGTCGCCATGTCTTGATCATTGCTTTTCGGGTTTGAAAAGCTTCATACTCCACTTCTTTGTCATTCTGCAATTCGAGGTGTGAACCATAATGCCTCTGGGCATAATCCTCCAGTTCGGGTTGAGTGATCCCTCTCTGTTCTTCAGTTTCAACTGGAGGTACGTCGTCGGTATTCAGTCCAATGAAGCGAGACATCTCTAAAACCTGTTGTTTCAATAAACACAGTTCCCGAGAAATGTTTTTGTTCACTTTTTCATTGCTCCTCTTCAGCTGCTTAATCGCCTTCATGATATCCTTAGCTTGTGCCATCTTCAGTCTTTCCACGTGGATTATAGATATGAAAAGGTTGAGGAAGGTCTTACGTGATGTAAATGTATATAAAAATAAAATACTTCAGACGACAGAAGTCCAGACGTCTGAAGTATTTTATTTTTATATACATTTACTTCACGTGAGACCTTCCTCAACCTTTTCATATATATATATATATATATATATATATATATATATATATATATATATATATATATATATATATATATATATATATATATATATATATATTACTGATAGGTAATAGGTATACGCGTGTGTGTGCAGTGGCCTGTGACCTTAAGTGTATGACAACTGGCATGTGTAACCAATGGGAGGATACCACTGGGCTGGGCTGGCCTCATTAATTAGTTTCTTTTATAATTTCACTGCACTTACGATCTGACGTAATTATAGGTCATTTAAAATGCGAAAAAAAACCATTTGTATATAATAATCATGCATTTGTCATCTGCGGGGATTTGCAAAGTTGGGTATCTCAGCATACCATATGTGGACAATTTGAGTTGTTTTGTTTAAGGTTAGTATGTTAAATCGACAGTTAAAATGGTTATAAACACGTTGAAATGTCAATGACGTCAAACCTGACAGATACGCATCAGTGACTAGAATTCGTTAGTTGGAGGTGATAAGGCGGTGTTTTTAAAAGGCCGTATAAAAGTACTTTAAGGACCAATTTGAGAAACGTGCAGTGGAGTAATTGTCAAATTGAAATCCCCTTTTAATGAATTCGGAAAGTTACCATGGAGCATTAACCCTACCTGTAACAACATCCCACATCAAAGGCAGACCGCTAGTCCCCTTCAATTTTCAGAAAGTCGCCTAAATGCGAAGACCCCGAATTGTTGAATATCAATATAATTGAGAACAATTGTTTGGGACAGTCTATTTTATGTGCGGGGATAACATGTCAATGACAACTCGTTAGCAGTAGCCACTGGTGCATAAAGTTGTTTTGATAAAACTGTAGGCGAAGGACATTGTCATCAGCTGATATAACTTACCGCCGATCCTTTATTCGGTTTCATTCTAATATGAAATGGCCAATACTGTTCTATTACTTAAAGTAAAATAAAGTGCATCGGCGTACACACAGGAAGACGTACACATTGGGTCCCTAATCAAGCATAGCATATGATTGCTCACATTTTGCTGAGTCACGTCTAGGCGAGTTGTATTTCAATGCTGTTTTCAGATGGAGTCGACTTATCGGCGTATTTTTGGCCAAAAGTAAGAAACTGAAGAACAGTTTGGCCATTTCATATGAATATGAAACCGGGTGGGTGTAGATCATTTAGACTATTCGTTAAAAGGGATGTGGATACTCTTATATACATTGTTTACAGTAAGACCTTGGGTATCCTCAATTTTCTGTGCTGGAAACGACCAACTCGAGATGCATCATCATGGAAAGCAGAGAAAGACGCTTAAAGGGACAGTAGCACGTTTTTTCGCTCAAGTAAGTCAGTGAAATGTATTTGAAAAATAATGTCACCAATAAGAAAACACCCTCCTCTCTTCGGAAAATCAAGTTTTAAATCAGTGAACATGGTTCGGTAAAGCCCTGATAATCGTTTTTATAAATCAAAATAATAAAATGTGTTCACAATAAAATGGCCGCCATGCAATTTTTGCTTTATAAGCAATATCTTTATTACCACTACGGATAATTGGTTTGTGTAACAAGATGTTTTACCCTCTAAAGTTAATTTACATAGAAAATTTGAAAAAATAAATTTTGCAAAAAACGTGCTACTGCCCCTTTAAAGTGGCTTGGACATATTGTGAGAAAACCATCCCCAGACATCACCAACGTAGCCCTCAGATGGACCCCTCAAGGCAAGTGACCAAGAGGCCGCCCAAAAACAACATTTCGAAGAACAGTCCAAAGCAAACTGAATCAGATGGGAATCACTTGGGGTGGAGCCGAGAAGACCTCTCAGGATCGAACTTCACGGAGGAAGCTTGTGTCGACCTTATGCTCCTAACGGAACGAAAGGGTTAAGTAATTATGCCAGCATAATTTGAGTAAAATAACAAATTCATCTCTGATCTTTGACCAACATTGCTCTCGACCCATTAAACATTGTGAACCTAAATTTGTCTTTATGTCTTGTGTAAATAAGTTTCCAAAATAATGTTTAACTCATTGACGCGCGTCAATCGCGGTGCATTGTCCGGTTTTCGGTCAGAAATCACCAGTTTTACTTTTATATCGTCACTATATTGAGTCGTCTACCATCAACATTTTAATTTTCGGCAACAGTCAGTGTTTCTCGATACAATAACACAATATATATATATATACAGTTTGATATATGTGACCCCCAACAATACATATATACCTTTAACATGTCACTCTGATGTCAGCAATAATGGACAATTTCAACATAATGGGTTCTGTTGCACGTGTGGCTACCTGGTGTAAAGTGTTCCTCTGGCTGTAGTACCCTCTTAGTCTAACACTTAGACTTTGAAATAACAAAAGTTTTTATATCTGAAAAAAAAAATGTATTGAAAAACATATTGAAAAGGAGCCTTTTTTACAGAAAATTTCATTTCTTACAGTCTCCTTTTCAATGTTTAATAAAATGGGGATATTTTCAGAATAAATACCTTTTTCAGAGTTTGAGTTTAGTACCCTCTCTGCTCATTGCTTGTTTCAACTCAAATATAACATCAGACAGAATTATAACAAAACTGTTATTCGAAGCGTTTTCTGTTTGAGAATGGCAATTTGGTTAAGAGATGTTTCATTGAAAAACAAACTGTCAAACACTTTTCATTTTGCCAGTAATATATCAGGAGTCACTTTAGATAATCTAACACTTTGCACGCGGCAAATTGAAAAACTAAAAATTCTTAAATTGTTACTGACAGAAAATTTTCTTCATAATGAATATGTACTTTTACCCTCTGAATGCCGCTTCGAAACTCCACTTTCCATAACACACAGAGCATCAAAGATCTATATTAGAACAAGCATTGTTGTTTTAAATCAGTTACATGTATAGGTCAACTTTTGGTTCATTTTCATTTCTTATGACTCATTTTTATCTTCTGTTAGTCAGTTATTCTAATATTTCTGGCTAACGTTGATATTTCGTGTTGTAAATGTCCATCTTGTTTAGTGCACGTTGTTAGTGTTACATGTGTTTTATGTATCCAGGTAAATATTATTTAATAAAAAACGAAAATTACATAATAAAGTTTCACTGAGACAGCACGACTTTCCAGTTTGATTCAGAAACGAAAGTTACATATTTTAAAAAAGCTAAAAAGCCCAAAAGGCACATCTAAAATGTATTTCAATATTAAACGAAAATCAATAAATTTGAATATATGAATTTGATCAGATCTACGTGTAAGATTGGCATTTATCTGTAGAAAATGAGCTCTATTTCCTATATATGTTTTAGATAATTTCCTCTTCAGAATGAATAAAAATTTCCTGTCTATCCAAAACTATTGTAAATCTATATATTGACACTGTAGCAACTATTTAATGCTCGCGATGTAAATATACATCGGGTGGCAATATTATTACGTACGTACATTTGACGTAATTCGCATACACTTACGTTTGAATTAGCTGTTGCAAGAATAATTTTCATAAATTAAATAAAAGTCCCTTTGCGGTCATATTTTGCGGACAGATTGGTAATCATCTCAGTTACAGGTACATAATTAACTATCATCAATCAATGATTCCAGTGTCCCATTGACGGCCATGTTAAATCTCATCGTATGTGTTGTTTGATAAGGGGTAGGTTTCTTTATAATTGTCAGAAAATATTGTGGAAATAATGTATCTGTAGCTGAGATGATTTCATATATTTGGTAAAGATTTAAGAATTAATCGACAAATAATAGATTCATGAAAAGTATTCTGTCAACAGCTAATTTATACTTAAGTCAACATGTGCGTAATAATATGGCCACCCGCTGTACTTGGTTTGACATCTATATCCCTCTTTTAAATATTCAGAGTAAGACTTTCCAAGCGTAATCTTGGCCATTTGACAACTATTTGTATTCAAATATTCTTCTAAATTGAATTATGGGCTATGTGACCTTCAATGCAATATACATGTCGTCATGACTGGCTCAACCCTTCAATACAACTCGGTGAGTTTGCGTCACGTGACCTTGCTACCCGACCCGCTCGGGCCTCACCACGCTGCAGCCACAGCAGACACTCCCTACCGTAATGTCCCTCTTTAAACACAAAGACAGACAGACGCTTATCTAACTCAACCACTACCAAGAGCTCACAGAAGTGCCTTGGCAAAATTTAGGTGTGGGGTAGCACCTCTACGGGTAGAAACGGGTCGGTATGAAAATGTACACTACAATGAAAGATACTGTTTCAACTGTCCTCAAAGCATTGAGGATGAAGTACACGTCGTGCTCTCATGCCCTGTATATAATGATATACGACAAGAACTCGTGGATGAATGTCAACGGAAAGTACAAGATTTTACCCACATGTCTGCCGAAGCCAAATTTTATACTTTGATGAGTGATCCAAAAATTACCTTTGACACTGCCAAAGCATGCCGTCAGATCTTAACTCACTGTAGAAATATTTTATATCAATGACTCTGTGATATGTGCATATGTTCTTAGCCACTTTTTATGTATGTCTTTATCGTATATTTTATGATCATATATCATCAATCTTAATTGTATTTTATGCATAGTATTGTACGGTTTTAATTAATCATACTAATTTTTAATGTATAGTGCAATAGTTTTAGTGTCTCTCATAAATCGCTGAGCGATTGGTTGTGTATTCAAGTGAGACGAAAATAAAATATTCTGTCTGTCTGTCTGTCTGTCTGACACAACTGATAAGACCCCCTCTCAGCCACGATAAGACACTATTTCTCTCCAGGAATAGCTGATTCTGTACTGGCTTGTGAGTATTCTGAGGAGTTACTCCATGGTCATGACGTCAGCCTATTGTGTTCACAGTGGGTTACTTCTTAAGGTTCAAGGTTCAAGGTTTTTATTAACTCAATTCCACCATCGGTGGTACATGAGCATAATACATTCACATTTATATACACAATAAATTGATCAAGATGGCACATGCATATAAACATGTCATGCAGATACAGAATACAAGTAGGGCAATAAATATGTGCAATGTACAGATACTAACTAAGAGTTTTAGGAAGCTTAAGGACATAGTTTATAAATAATGACAACTGTTTTATATACTTAATATTTTTTGTGGTCAATAATTGTTTCATTGCTAAAAGGTTAGAAAATTTCATAAAATGGTCTGGGATATACTTGATACGTTGTTGGAGAAGAGCTTCACATCGAAAGAGATAGTGAAACTCGTCTCCTATAGCTGGTGAATTACATAAGTTACATAAACGTTCATGTTTTGGAATATCTTGCCAGCGTCCGGTTTCAATCGGGAAGTTATGATTACTTGTCCTAAATTTCAAAATTGGATAGTATACAGAACGAGGCATGAACAGATAATTTTCAAAGCACGGGGATGTCTTAAATATTTGATAATATTTACCTTTCGAACTATTTCTAACCGAACTTTGCCAGTTTTGTAAGTGTTGATCGGATAGAATCTGTTAAATTTTAGAAGTGCGATGAGACGTTATATACAGCCATGGTTTGCTAAATACCAAGGATAAACCACAATTGTTTAAAATCTTTTTAATAAATGAAACCCATCGTAGATTGTTCACGAGGTTTGAATTTTCTTGCGATATGAATGTATATAATAAACTAAATATCTTTAATGTTTCGTTGTTAGTAGCTATCCTATGCAAATAATGTATCATTCTTACATAAATTCTGATATATAGAGCTTCTCTTCCGAATTCACCGATCAACGCAAAATTAGGCGTAGAGTTTCTTAAATTTGTCGCCAACTTTAGAAACTTTATGTGTAGTTTCTCTATCAGTTATATATTTTCAAACCCCAACTGTGCAAACATGTCTCAAAGCAAACAGGCCTTAAATAGGCACATGACCAGGGTGCATCAAATAGGAAAGTACACCTTAAATGCAATCAATGCAATCAGGGATTATTCAACAAGGTCACTCATAATTCACATCTCCTGAAACATTATGATGTAAGAAGTTTTTATTTGAAGACATTTTTCATTCATATACATATGTACAACAATGCGCATCCGCGTTTTATTCCATATGTCTGTCGCTGTTTTCTGTAATGAACTAGTGTACATCACCTCGCATACTCGTTTTATCCCCAGGAGTGATATGATTAATATTAGATAGGCATGCTATTAAAATGGATCGTTGATACACACATAAACATATCTTTGAAAGAATTTCAGTCTTGTATAATAATTTCTACATATGCATCAAAAGATTCTTTTAAACTCTCTCGATCTATACCTTTCCTTTTAGGACCAAATCTACCAGTGCACAGAATGTTCCAAAACGTTCTCACTCAAAAAGGACATGATAGCAGTTGCAGTTCATGAGCATCAAAAGCTTAAAGATATTCAGACGCATATTGAGTAAACATAGTATGCTAGGAAAAAATATAATATTTTATCTATTGGCAAAGTTTTTCATTTTTGAAAGCACACAAAAACACTTTTTACGTATAGATTGGCTTAGGTCATAGAACTGTTTATGACGACACTAAACTATCAGACTACTATGTTGTACACTTAGGGTACATGTATATCGTATGAAAATAACGAACCACGGTATTATGTCCATCATAAGTAATAAATTAATTTATAGTTCATCTGAACATGAATCATTAACATATAGATTACAGGATATTTGATGATGGAAATAAATAAATCGGTTTAATATTTGAAAGTGACAACAAAATGATTCATTAATCGTACTCCCTTGCCAAACAACACTATTCAGATATAGGTTATGTTGCAGAACAGTTACTGACAAATATTTGATTATTTTATACTTAGTATATTGTGAACGCGAATGTAATTTTATAATCATAATCAAACATGTCTTAGAGATATGGATATATGACAATTGTTTATTTCAAAATGATTTATCTAATTCAATAAGAATTATGTCCATTGTTAATAACGCTATATTTCAGTAACATCAATACATAACATAAATTTACATAACGAAAATTCTGTTAATTTTCAGAATGGAAAAAGTAAAAAAAGCATGCAAATTGGTTGAATTTAAAACAAGTATAAAGTGATTGATAACTGTTACCTCCAGTACTCGAAGTTGCCTGAATAAGGAATACATGTGTCAATTTCATTATTTGGGTAAGCTGTTGAGATGATTTTAAATTAGCTTATTACGTTGGAATTAGTTGGGTTATTAACATTCCTTCTCTTTTCCATTTTTATTTCAACAACTATAAATATCACGATATAAAAATTCAATTAAACAAACGAAACAAACATTACAGATATGCGGTTGTTTTATTTTACGGTCATCATACATTTTTTTTACGGTCATCTTGATCAAACAGTGAAATTTTGTAACGATCATCATTGAGAAAATTTTCTCGAGCCACATATCAATTATTAGAGTAACTCGTACTTTATATGAGATATATTTAAGAACAGCACTCACTTATCTATATATCTCCGATAGTTGTTAATTCCTACAAACAGTTGCAGAGCTGAAAACGGAACAAGAAATATCCTACCGTGGTCGGCTGCCGCCATCTTTGGATGACCGTAAAATATATTACGGTCATCAGCTTGTACACAGTGAGTACGGGATTTGGGACACTTTCTTACTCCAAATGCATCACGTGCAGCACGTGCGCGATGTCAACTGCTGTGTTGTTGATCGTGGTTGCGTTTACTGCACGTGTGTTAATGTGTTGTAGGAGCTTGTATATACTATCCTTAGCTTTTCACGAAAATCTTCACATTTACTTCTGTCATATGGTTTAGGAAGATCTGGGCTTCTATTATCCCCAACTTCAATATCATTTTCCCCCTGGATACCTATGTTTGTGTTATTGTTGACTACTGAAGAAAAAACTGGGACAGCTTGGAGTCTGAAATATACTGGACAATGGACGTCTGAGTATAATGGTGAGTAATCTAGTATTTGGAAATTATTTATAAGAGATAATGTTTTAGGTGAAGAAATAACATAGTCTACGACTGATTTGTTGTGACATGTGACACTACCTTTTAATTTATCTCTACCGATTCTACCTTTACAGATGAACAGTGTCAGATTCTTACACATGTCAATCAATCTATAACCAAAGTTATTGGCGCTTTCTCTGTCTTGAGTAGTCCTATCATATGGTAAATCTAAATTGTCTAATATTCCCTTTGGATAACATCATTTTGTATTTCTGGGGAGTCTAGATTAAATTCTTCAATCAAATGTTGATCAACAGCATGCAAATCACACAAACTGCTTGTGGGAGCATTAACGTCACAAAAACTTTGACATAATCACTTAGCGTGAGGTAATGTAGAATTGATTGTTCTTATTCATAAAAATGCATAATTATCAACATATTTGGAACCTTCTGGTCGGAGATAAACAATACCAGCATATAAATCTTGATCATTATTTAGGAGGTCTTTCGATATTTATCCCAAAGGATATAGTTATTTTTGCTTTCCTTTTCTAAAACTGTAATGTAATTACTATACTTATTTTTGAATAATAATCCAATCCCGCCTGACCTTCTATACTTCTTCGTTCTATGTTTTATATACACTTTATAACCCGGTATGATTATATTATCTAGGTGGTCAGTCTTTGTTTCCTGTAAACCAATAATGTCATACTTATCTAAGAATTGGAGGAATTCTGGGTAGTAACATCTTTTTCTGATTCCACACACATTTAGACTAAGGAAATCAATGGATTTGCCACTAAAATGTTCGTCATCATCATTATTATCATCATCATCATCATCATCAACAACATCATCATCATCATCATCATCATCATCATCATCTTCATCATCAACATCATTTTCATCATCATCATCATCTTTTTTACTATCATTTACACTAGCATCCATTATTGGATAAACATGGATATTGTCTTTTGACACATCATTATCATTTCCATCAACATAATTACCAACAGTTTTACTATCATTTACACTCACATTAATGATTGGATAAGCATGCATATTATCATGTGAAACATCATTGTCATTTCCATCTACACAATTACCAACTGTTTTACAATCATTTACACTCACATCCATGATTGGATAAACATGAATATTATCATGTAAAGCATCATTGTCATTTCCATCTACACGATTATCAACTGTTTTACAATCATTTACACTCACATCCATGATTTGATAAACATGGATATTGTTATGTAAAGCATCATTGTCATTTCCATCTACACGATTATCAACTGTTTTACAATCATTTACACTCACATCCATGATTGGATAAACATGAATATTATCATGCAAAGCATCATTGTCATTTCTATCTACACAATTTCCAACTGTTATACAATCATTTACACTCACATCCATGATTGGATAAACATGAGTATTATCATGTAAAGCATCATTGTCATTTCCATCGTCAGTGTGGTGAACACAGTTACCAACTGTTTTACAGTCACTTTCACTCACATCCATGGTTGGAGAGATATGAATATTGCCATGTGAAACAACATTTTCATCATTGTCATTTACATTCACAGTATTGTGAGTAAAATTTTGAAGTGTTTCTCTTTAACTTTAACTCACATTTATAATTGGAGAAGTATGAACAATATCTTCTGAAACATCATTGTCATTTACATTTACAGTATGGCGAACATCAATTATTTTATCTGTTGTATTGTTTGCATAATTACAAGTTGTTTTGACATCTATCTCATTTGAAATGTGTCTTACATGTTTGTTGAAATATTTGGAGTTCTGATGAGCAATTTTATGTATCAGTGTATTTTCAGCATATTGCCTATGGTTTACAAAGGGCCGTTCACACGTTAAGTGTCCTGGCTCCTGACCACCGTCGTCCCCCTATCTTGGGGGTAAGTGTCGTTTGTGGTCTGTAGGGAGGAGGGGTAGGTGGGGTCTGTTTCCTGCCCTCAATATAGAGAGTGTCTACAACTATATTGGCCCTCTTCCCCTCACGCCGTGCTGCCTTAAATAGAGGCATCAGAACATCTTTCCTGTACTGGCTAACTTCTGGAGGGAATTGCTCCACCATATAGTAGGGTGTATCCTTCAGGAACTTGCCCTGGCGCTTCACCGAATCTCGCTCCCTGGTATACAGGAATTTAGCTATGATGGACCTAGGTCTCACTACTTCCCCAGGGTACCGAGCATTGAATCTCTTCCCTATCCTGTGAACACGCTTAAAGTGCAGGGATGAACTATCCATGTTAAGCTCCTTCTGAATAAATTCTCTCAATTTATTTTCAGTGTTTTCCCAGGTCAACTCAGTTGGATCTTCAGGTATATTTGTAAAAATGAGATTGTCTCTCATTGACCTAGCTCTCTGATCGATCAAGGATTCCTTTAGCTCTAGATTTTCAGCTTTAATGTCATCTATGCATTTCATTTTTTCTTGTAACAAGAAACCACTACTCATTTACTGTCCCAGGCGATTTACCACCTACTGTTTTTCCTCTAATACAACCCCGGGGTTATATTTCATTCAGCACCCCCTTACCCCCGGGTTCTATTAGAGACCCGGGTTGTATTGGAGGCCGGGTTATATTTTTTCAGACATGAATTGACGTTTATAATCTTCTTTGGGTCAATTATTGTAAAAGGAAAATTAACTGAACCGGACGGATATTTATTATCATGGACCTGTTATGCTGAATCTCACATGGACACACCAATATTTCCCCTAAAAACGAGTGTATAACTATTTTATATTGCAACACGGGGTATTCAGTTGTTACGAAAAACCCGGGTTCTAATAAAGACCCGGGTTGTATTTACCTCAGCAGTATTGGTGGCCCGGGCTCTAATAGAGGCCCAGGTTCTATTAGAGGAAATATGGTAAATGTAGACGACCTATTAAACCCATTATACCGACGGCCGGAAGGTAATTATTCAAAACAGTCATGTTAAACAGGTGAAGGGTCACTTATAATATATTGAGCTAATTGTTGAGCCTGTCCTTCATGAAGTTTATCTAATGCCTTAAAGCTATGATTAGAAAGTTCATCTCCTTGTTTAATTATCTTATTTAATTTGTTTCTATTTGTTAGAGACAGGGAGCCGAACCAACATTGGATAGATAACATGAGTATAGACTGAACACAGGTTTTATAGAAAGATCCCAAATAGTGGAGTCATGATCAATGAGGTATTATCGGAGATTCCTGGGGAAATGAATGCGAAGACTTGCTATAAATGCGATTCGTATTTTCAGATGAACTTAACTTATTATCACTTTGAATTCCAAGATAATTATAACTACTTACTACTTCAAAAGGCTTTGATCACACATGATGATAAGGTATTTTCTTTTACATTAATTCAGGTTGATGTTCAAAGTGACTGCAAGAGCAAAGTACGGGGGACTTTATCAATTGTATATAAACTAAATTATTTAATACTGAGACAAGATCACTTATCGTTTTTTATGCTTAGTGATATGTTATGTGTTCTGACAGTTATGGATTAAACTATTATTTATTGTTTTATGTTGAATAAACTCATGAATAAAGTCATTCTCTATAAATATTTTGTCTTATTGTTTGGACCAGTCCCTTACTTGGGAAAGGTAACAATGTAGTAAATTCAGTGCAACCAACCATAACGGATGTTGTTTTAACGCGTCTAATTTTTTGGCCGTCTGGTTATGGGATGTTACCCCCCAGGCAAGAGAACTGTCAGGTTTTAAAATTTTCAGCAATTCCCAAATTTTAAGAATGATGTATTTTGTTTTGTAAATCAAAATCGGATCTTAAAATATCTTAAATAGTACACATTTATTCAACAAGTGTATGAGATAGGATTTATACATGCTATCCCTCGTTTGTTAGTTCAACGACTTTATCCAAGCTACGAAGAGCTGTTAGAAACGATATGGTTGTCCCGCGTTCTCCATAAATATGACATAGTGGGTAAAACGTGAGACGTACATGGGGAACGTTACTAGAGCACGTGAAAGGCAGAGTTTGGCTGTCAATCCCATCGTTCTGCGCTGCACGCACGTGCGTGAACAATCCTTTTAATGATGAAATTAGCTAAACTTTGCAAAAGATGTAATATTTGTGCCAAATAATTGAATTAACAATTAACAATCCCTAATGTATGTTTTGTGACGTCATACACGGATTATGGAGAATACATTCGGAGCAGTGGATTCGTAAAAAAACCTCTTATATTAATGATAATAATACTAATATGTCCACTGTTCCTGTATGTATTGTCGATCACAATAAAGATTTATGTACATAATACAATGTGACACATACATAAAGCTTTCCATTTATATTTATCTTCAGGAAACTGAATTAGTCACTGCCTTTAAAACGCTTTTAAAAGGTAAAATTTAAATTCGTCTTTAACAAAGAACAAAGTATTGTTGTTCACAAATAACATTAAATTTTATCCATCCAACTTTAATAGCCAGTTCAAATCAAATCTTTCCATTTAGAACGCAATAAAGACAACAAAGGACTTAACAAAACAGACAGACATATATCAAATATATATATTACCTAAGCTTTACAAAAAAACATCAGGATTTCTTATTTTTCTTGCATGATGTAAAACTAGGCATAAATTATTTATAACATTTATATTTGTTTAAGACATGAGAGTAACAAAACTGTATTGTGATCATGGGTGTCTCAAATATTAACGAGGAAATATATTCCTTACATCCAGGTAGGCCCCACAGTGAAGTAGGACATTGCTCAGTACTATCAGTTTATAGTGACCAGCCACAGACACATCCTCGGTTACCCATGGTTTTATATATGCTCCGTTACTCTACACTATATCACCCATGGGAAACCTTATCAGGAGTATCTGTACTAAAATTACCCGCCCTTGGCCGGCGTTACGAAGTCAGTAACCAAAGAAAATACTCAATATGATAAGATAATGGTCATGGGAGATAACCGGTGATGGATGGCTAACAAAATGACCTTGCGTGCTTTGCGACGAAGTGATATTAATTGTCAATGGCTCGCAGGTCCAAGTGGCGTAGCGGTTTGATTGGCTCACGTCAGCCAAGGGCGGGTAATTTGAGTACAGATTTCTCTGATAAGGTTTCCCATGGCTGATATAGTGGAGAGTAACGGATCATATATAAAACCATGGGTAACCGAGGATGCCACAGACACCACGCCAGTACGAAGCCAGTACAAAACATTGTTGTTCACAAATAACAATAACTAGTATCCATCCAACGTTTATGGTTAGTTTGAAAACTAAGCTTTCCATTTAGAACGAAATAAAGACAACACAGGTCTTTAACGATGCATTCATAGATTTATTTTGAATCACGTGTTTTATTTAGTGACCATTATGTTGAATGTACAAAGTTAATAAGTTAATATTTCTTAATAGATATGTATTATATATTTGGCTGATATACACAATCCTAATTTATCACGCTATATTAACTGTTTGATCATAAGTATGCGAATCAATTTTACTTGTTAAACGGCAAGGTGCAAATTGTTCAGGACTGTCAGTTTATAGTGACCTGCCACAGCCATGATGTCAGCAGCAGAAGCACACCAAACCGAGGAACCTTCTGTCTCAGGTGGACTGACACAGAACCCGAAGCCTCCTGTTCAACTGTAACATAAAGTAAGTATTGCTGTAAACTTTGTGTTGTCAGTGTGTCGATTGACACTTTAATTTCATGTCACACCGCATTTAAAGAGACATAAATGACACAGTGACAGTGTTGGTATGGCAACGTTCTTATAAGTATAAGTAAACCTCACCAGTTCTCAGGATGCTGTGGACAGCAATGGTACCGTCATTCACGGAACATCTGAATTCTCGTCGATTATCCTGTTGTATGATTCGCCGTGTGAGAATAGACATCCAATAGAACTGACACTTGTTGGTGGTTGGAAGTGGAGAGCTGTAGGTTATGTCCTTAGTTAATAGAGTCCAATAATATTCCCCAGGCAGTTTTGTTTCCCATTTGAATGTTTCTCAGGGAAATTTTGCTCGAACATGTTACCAATCTTTCCAGAGCATCGTAAAGCCACTTCGGTGTTGACTGGATATCTGCAGTTGTTCGGCACCCTTTCAATTGTCAAGCTTTGTGGGTTTGCTAAAAAAAGGTAAACGATATGGGTTATTTGCTCAGTGGACTCGAGAAGACCATTTTCATTTAAGAATCTAATATCTCAAATAGATAAAATGTTATTCAGTTTAAAGAAATAACACACATGTTTGGCTCAACTGGGAAAAATGACATGCGGAAATAAAATACACTCATCTGGTGGCTCATGAAAAGGGTTATTACTCTGATCATTATATTGCAATAACAAGATAGTTCCTATTTAGACAAAACAAATTCCAAGCAATTCCCCACAGAATAACGTTGCCAATGATGAACGTATGTGAAAATATTAACCATTCTTTTAATACGAAAGTTAACGTGTCAAAACTGTCAAAACTTCGAACTGTTTGGTTTAAAACAATAAATATATTTAATGTTTGGTTCATGAAATTGCATTTCCTTACAGGTCATCGGTCTGTTGCAATGTACACTTATAACGCTAATTAATATTGATTCAGAGATATTGGGGGAAACAAAAACACAAACCGTTTATGTTGACGGTCTGTTGAACTCTCCGGCTCAAACTTGTACTTGTCGCAAACGAGCAGTAATACTCTCCCCTGTCATCGCAAACCACGTTGGTGATGTGTATCACAAGGTCTCCCCGTTGCGATTGGATAGTTCCCGATAGAGTAGCTCGATCAGTAAGGGAGGGGTCAAGTAATCTCGGGCTCTTGTCGTTTTTGGTCAGAATAGCAAGCTTTGATGTGGACACATTATCAGCCTTTCCCATCTCTATATGGGAAATATGAGTGATATCATCCCCTGCCAGTCTACATGTCGCCGTTATAGTTTGTTTTCCAACTTCCCCACCTATAGTTAACTTGGATGGGTACACAGTCAAGTCAAGTTGTCCCCCTGAACATAAAAATGTAGTAAGTATCTTAAAGGGACAGTAGCACGTTTTTTCGCTCAAATAAGTCGATGAAATATATTCGAAAAATACTTTTTACCAATAGTAAAACACCCTTATCTCTTCTGAAAATTAAGTTTAAAATGAGTGAACATGGCTCAGTAAGGCCATGGGAATCGTTTTTGTCATTCAAAATAATAAATTGTGTTCACAATAAAATGGCCGCCATGCATTTCTTGCTTTCTTTATACGCAACAACTTTATTGCCACAACGGATAATTTGTTTGTGTAATAAGATGTTTTATCCTCTAAAGTAAATTTAAATGACCCAAACTATCATATAAATAGGAAATTTAAAAAAATAAATTTTGCAAAAAAACGTGCTACAACCCCTTTAAATTTGGTGAAGGTTTGGGTTTGGAAGCAGTGTTGTCACCTAATAAGTGCCTCACAAACGGATCATGGAGACATTAGGCATTTCGATGTCATTAAAGATTATGTTGAATATAAATATATCAGTTAAATCATTCATAAGACAATGGTACGATTTTAGGGTATATCGCATAGACATAATACATATTTAACACTTCTTACCAGCAGGCGACACTAGAAAACACAACAATATCCAGAAAACAACAGCCATTTCGACGCTGTTGGGTGTTTGGCGACCTGTGGCAATCCTTATCGTGAATGCTTTTTATGTATCGATGTCACAATGCACGTTGACGTAATGTCCAGAATAAGATTTTCACTAGGAAGTTCTTTATAGGTCGCTGTTTGAATTAAATCACCGCTTGTGTGATATGCAAAGTATACCTTGTGTGTTTCAGGTGAGTATACATACGTACGTATTTTCGATTCTCATTGGCCTAAGTGTTAAGGTTTTTATAGTTCAGTAAGACCATATGTATTTTCTCAGTACTTCTCTCTCAATGAAAGTTCCATCTTTTGTCATTGGAAATGAAACGTTACTGTAAACTAAACAAAAATTAAATTAAACATCACTAGAACTGTTGTTTTCGGGATTCTCGATACACGACGCTAGTACTTGATTAGGCAGATATACACAGGATACTAACCGACCTTGCATTTAATTCTTTTATGAAATGAGCTTAAGCTCCAGACAACGGGTACCAGCTCCAGTACTAATATGCCGTAGCGGTACTCGAAGGTAGATATAGAGCTCCTGCGCTGCACTGTAGTATCTTACACGGACGATTTATACCTAAACAAAATCCCGTAAAATCCCGTAACAAAAATACTTTAAATATTACGAAAGTTCCACCGGTTAATTTTTAGATTGAGGTCTTCTAATTGTTATAAGGTGTACTCATCATTTTCGTATAAAATGAACTAAACGCCAAAAGAAATATTACACTTCTTCTAATTCAAATATTATAAAAAGCTATGTGCTCAGATAAATATGGTTTATTGGGTTTTAACATCCCATGAGTTTAGTATTTTAACAGACATAACTATTTACTGTCAATTATCCTATTATCGACCATAGCCAAATGGAAGGTAAAATTGTAAAGCAAGGCAAGAAAATTAGCCAAAATGTTACTGTCTACTAAACTTTAATAAACCATGGAATTTTTTGGGACAACGTTTTAACTGGTAAATCGTCAAAAGAATGCCTTCTGGTTTATAAATTATTATTCAATGATTTTATCTTTGGCAAATGTTCAAATAATAGATATGGTATATCAAAAGAATTTTCGATGAGTTTTTTTTGGAAATCTCAAAATTTGAAAAGTACCATTTGGCTAAAATCTGTAGTTAAAAGCAAATTGAAAGATATATTTCAGCAAAATTGGTTATCAACAATTGAAAATTCTTCCAAAGCAACTACATGTATATACAATATCTTTAAAAATCCATATCTCCATTTTCAACAATACCTAAATTTCTGAATAACAATTACTTGTTAAAATTCCGATCAGCTAATCATTTTCTGCCAGTCGAGACCGGTAGATTGAAAATATTCCAGTTCATGAAAGAAAATGTACTCTTTGTAATTTAAATGATATTGGGGACGAATTTCATCATTTATTTGTATATCATTTTTACAATCAGAAAGAGAAAGACTATATTCACAATTATTATTATAATTGGCCAAATATGAACAAAATGAATATTTTATTTAAATCTAATAAGCTAGGAGCTTTAAGAAAAATCTAAATATTTGGTAAAATCATCTTTTTTCAAACAATAAGTTTTATGATCCTCATATGTACCTTAACCCTTTCACCACTAAGAAACCTAAACGCTAATATTATGTTTTCGGGCCTCTGTAGAGGCATGTAGGGGTGAAAGGGTTAAATGAACCTATATATACACCTATTTTAATGTATATTGTATACATGTATATTTGTTCTATGTACCTAAGGTAACAACATAAATGCCCTCTAATATCAGTTTCCATGTCACCGTAATCCCGCGCATTCGAACAACTACCATAACTTTCTTTAAGAGGCATTTAGAAGTTGGTGATATGAAGAAAAAACAATTATATGAGTTTACAACTTCTTTGCAATAAAGGAGTTGTAAATCCATATAATTTTTTTTCTTCAACTTCTATGAATGTCCTCTCCTGGGAAAATGACTAATATCAGTTGACACTTCGCCGTTATGCCGCGCCTTAGTTAATTTACCATTCAACTCTATTATTCACAGTTGACTATCGCATGTTGGCATGTGTACTGTTGTTAATTTTGAATATTACATATCGTATATGCAGATAATTTGTCTATGCTATATATGTTGCGGACGTCGTTTTTATGTATTGGGTGTTTGGTTATTTACTTTGTTGTTTTGTTTTGAATAAATTATACTTTATTATTATCAATATAATATTAAGGACATTGTTTCTGTTTTCAAGATAAAAGTATTTTTTTTGATAGGTACAATTAACACTGTGTTTTGACTCAAGCCATTGTGCGATTTCCGACCAGATACCTTTCGATATTTTGCATTCATACATTAAGTGGGTCAATGTTTTTGTCAATTATGTTAAGTAATATCCTGTGTATCAAACGATTTTGGAACCATAAATGGTTAGTAGATGTGTGGCATTCGTGAGCAGATCGATGTATTATTTTCCAGTTTTTCTGTGAGCGACTACAATCCAAATCTTTCTCCCATTTTATTTCGAAATTTTGTTCACTTGTCTTTTATGTTTTCAAATTGTAAGATATCGTAAAATTCCCTACATCCCAATTTATTTGCTACCACATTTTCAAAAAATAAATGGTAATATTGGATTCGGTTGTTTCATGATAAATTCTTTACATTGAGATTTGGTGTAATATTTAACAGTTGCAACAATACCCGCATATTCAAGGAGATTTGTCTTTACATTAAACTTTGTTGAAAGAGTATCTACGTACATCAAGAAAACATCCTTGATTAACAATAATGTCGTTTACATAATGTATACCACCACCTTCCATCCTTTTATAATATATTGGTTTTCCGTTGACCGTTATGTAAGCGTTCTGCCACATGTGCTGTGTATATCATTTGCGGTTTTCGTATCCTTTCCTTTAATCGTTAAAAAATACCCATAGCGTCCAATAAAACTCTCCAAAAAGATTTTGTTGTCACTGTGATTACTTGCTGTAGATATCATTTTAATGATGACTGGATGCGTCGCATTTCGACTTGTTTACAAGTCTTTTCAACAGTGTGGAGCATTTTCAACATGGCGAATATATAGGTAGCTTAAACAATGTACAATATACTTTGATTGATTGGTAAGTGACAAGTGGTTAGCTTGATTAGCACACAATAAACTTTTTACTATTGAGTCATTGCAGGTCTCACATCCTGGCCCACAGTCAATGAATTGATCATTTGTTTCAATTGCATACTTGACATTTCTAGCATACATGTTGTTTCGGGGAGTATAAGAGTTTGTGCTTCTTGAAAAAGTTCTTCTTGTAAAATCAAATTTACTCCAAATAACTTTTTTTCATGGTGTTTGGAGAGGAATGTAAAGAAGTGTTATTAAAGTCAATGTTTGTTGTTTCTGTTTGTGACACAGTGGTTTGGTCGGTTGCACTTGTGTATATGTGTGTGTATATATATATATATATATATATATATATATATATATATATATATATATATATATATATATATATATATATATATATATATAAATTTAGACACATGATATCACAATGTTACCAACAATTATAACCTGTAAACATGAACTACATATCATGGTTTCAAGTAAATTATGATACGTTGTACATTATATATATATATATATAAAAATATATATTATTTAGGACTTTAATGTGCTCTCCCTTAATGTATATGCATGCCATAAAAACTTACTCAAACGTTGTAATATAAACACGTTTTCCGTTGACAATATAGATCTAAAGTTATGCATGTTTGGATTCTGATGAAATACATCTGGTAAGTATTTAACTCGTAAAACGTTATACAAAGTACATATATATAAGAGATGATACTCGTCTTCTACACCTCGGTTACAAAAACGACATAAACGTTGTGCTTAATCTAGATAAGTTTGAAATTCTCAGAAGTAAGAAGAAACTTAAGGAAAGGATGAACTTCAGCAATGTTTACATTCACACCGACAAATCTGTACAGCAGCGCATGTATGAATAAAACATGCGCATGATTGCCGAGACCGTAGGAGCAGGCCCACTGAAAGCTGAGTGGAGGCAGACTACAACGTGTTGATGACGACGATGACAGGAGAGAATGGCAACGAGTGGACCGGGGACGGCGCCAACCACGACGCGTCATCTCAGGAGAGAGGGCAACACACCTACGAGGGTATCCAGACACACGTGGCTCTGCTGATCAACAAAGACCACGTGATAGTGGGAGGTTAACCAACCAGGAGCGAGAGCGGTATGCAGATGAGGGTCACAGGTCATCTAGAAGGACTCGTCACAGCTCGGGGTCAAATCAGCGCCAGCAATACTAGGTCAATTGCGGGTTTTGGAACGTCGCGGGCTGGGAAAACAATACTTCGGAAAATCATAGCGTGAGACAATTGTGTATTAATAATAAAGACATTGATATACTAGGGCTTGCTGAAACACATCTCATTGGTGACAATAAACTTACTGTTGATTGGTATATTTGGTATGGACAAAATAGAATTACTCTCCACAGAAACGCAACCAAAGGGTCCGGGGGTGTCGGATTTTTAATCAAAAGACACATTGTGGACAATTTTAATGTGACTGTATTAGATGACAATATGGAAGGTATTTTGTGGTTAAAATTATCGGATAAGACCTAAAGCAATTATGTTATCAAGATATGTGTATGCTATTTACCACCGGAAGGCTCGTCTCGGCCAGTTGATGCATCAGAATGTTATAATATGCTTCTTTCACAGGTTTCGCGTTATCAGAACAACAATATTGCATGTGTGGTGATTTCAACAGCAGATGTGGCTACCTGACTGACTATGTAGAGGGCGTCGACACTGTGCCAGTGAGGCAAATTATTGATGATGTTGTAAACAATCATGGTCGTTTGTTTAATGATTTTTTTAATTGATACAAATATGTGTGTTGTCAATGGACGTGTGAATGCTGATAAGGATGATTTTACGTATGTATCACCGAGAGGTCGCTCTGTGGTGGATTATTGCATATGTTGTCATGAAAGTATTGGCAATATTTGTCAGTTTTCTGTTACTAGGCCAAGCGTGTTGGTATCCGAGTCGAATTTAGTGGGTGTAGTGGATGCACAGGCGGTATCTAAACTTGACCATTCCATCCTATCATGGACTCTAGCACTTGAGTACGGTATTGATGTACAGAAGCAGACAGAGTCTGAGGAACAAGTAAGCTATGTGATCAGTGATGTGACTAATGAACCGACTGATTTCCTTTCATCAGAGGAGTGCCAAGCTAGGATTGCAAGTATGATAAGTGAGTTCGAGTTATCTCAACAAAACCAAAATGATGTTGACAGTGTATTCAAGTTATTTAAAGAGACCGTGAAGAGCGAAATGAAGGACAAGCTTCCATCGAGACGAGTGTGTATACGGCGTGGTTCTGGTAATAGAAAGAGTAGAACAAAGAAGCCATGGTGGACTGTTGAACTGACAGACAAGTGGAACGACATGTGCAAAGCTGAGAAAAACTGGTGTAGATGTAGAGATAATAAGAAGTCCAACTTGAAGGCAATGTATGTTAACAAGCGTCATGTGTTTGACAAGGCTGTAAAGTTTGCTAAAATACAGAACGTGCGAGAAACACTCTCAGAACTGGAAGTTCTGTGTACATCGGGTAAAAGCGACTTTTGGAAAAAGATAGGAAAAGTGGGTGTAGGCTGTGAAAGAAATAAGAAGATTCCTATGGAAGTTAAACTTGAAGATGGTACGATCTCGTATGATGAAAATGTTGTCATTGACACCTGGACCAGTGCTTACCAGAAACTCTTGAATTGTAACAGTGAAAGTGAAGAAATGGATGACGTCACTCATACTCCCAACCAAGACACTACACCGCTAAATATGGGCATCTCGGTTGAAGAAGTCATTACAGCAATCATCCAAGCTAAGCAAGGGAAGGCAACTGGTGATGATGGTATACCGGTGGAGGTTCTAAGAAACAACACCTGTCTCATGTCTCTATACATATCGTGGCTTAACCCTTACAAACTCGTCGTACAAAATCTACTGCAGTATGCTAAATAACAGACTGACAACGTACGTGGAGGACAGTCATCTTATTGCTGATGAACAGAATGGTTTCAGAACTAAGCGTTCTACTACAGAACATATTTATGCTCTTACTTCAATTATCGAATCCAGGAAAAGTAAGGGAAAGGACACGTATGTTGCTTTTATTGACTTTCGGAAAGCATATGACTGTAGAGACAGAAGGCTGCTATGGAAGAAACTCTCTGATATTGGCATAAATAGTCATATGGACGACGCACTTACGGTTATATACAAGTCCGTGAAAAGTTGTGTAAGGCTGAATGGAGTTACGGGTCGGTGGTTTGATGTTACATGTGGACTACGAAAAGGATGTCTTCTCTCGCCTTTACTCTTTAATATATTTATCAACGATCTCATCAATTCAGTGAACAGCCTCTCCATCGGCATCTCTATGGACGACAGGAATGTGGCAATACTGGCCTACGCTGATGATATAGCACTTATTGCAGAGAACGAGGACAATCTCAACCTTCTCCTTGACTGTTTGAACAACTGGTGCTCAACAAATAAGATGAATGTAAACTATGATGATCTTAAGTTATCCACTTCCGGACTCCGTCTATGGAAAGAACAAGTACCATTTTTCGATGTGGGAACTGTCAGTTGGAAGTAGTAAGCAGTTATACATATCTAGTTCCGCTAGCCGTGCATTCGGACTGCTAATATCCAAATTCAAGATTCTTGGAGGGATGAATTACCAAACCTATACAAAGCTGTATGACACCATGGTGTGGTCAGTCTTGGACTACGGATCTTTTTTTATGGGGACAGTATGCTATTCCTGCTGTCAACGCTCTCCAAAATCGCGCTATGCGTTTTTATCTCTGTGTTTTTAAAAAATACCTCAAATGCTGCTGTAGTAGGAGACATGAATTGGATTCCCCCCTCTACAAGACAATGGAAAAGTGTGGTGCGTTTCTACCGTCACCTCTGTGGGATTCGATCCGGACGACTACTGCAATCCATTTTCACATGGTCAAACGCTGTTGCAGAACGCGGGAAAAGGAATTGGAACTTCAGAACCCATTTAAAGCTGAAACAACTAGATTTGAGACACTTCATTCCTCAAGATAATCCGTTTCACACTCAATTTATAGTATCTGAAGTCTGCTCCAGAATAACACGGCAATTTAATCAGAACTGGAAGGAAGAGGTGCACAGAACAGAAGGTAGAAGGGGACAGGGTAGCAACAAACTGAGGCTGTATAGACATTTCAAGGAGAGCATCTCTATCGAGTTTTATGTGAGGGAAGATTTATACAGAAGTGCCCTAGCCAAATTCCGGTGTGGCGTGGCACCAATCCACATAGATACAGCAATAAGCCAATAGAAGAGAGAACCTGTGTCCACTGTAGGAGATAGAAGATGAGTTGCACGTGCTTTTACATTGCCCACTATATTGTGATATTCGCTCTTATCTGTGTAATCATTGTATGAATATATGTGCATGTTTTATTGTGTTATCTGATTTTAAGAAACTATGTTATATTTTGTCCAGCCCCGCAGTTATGTATTATGCAGCCAACGCCTGCAATGATATTTTACATTTTAGAAAGCGCATTTTATATAACATTTAGAAGTTTTACATTGCATTGCTATTTTAATTATGTGCTGTATGTATCTATTTAACTTTTTCTTATTTAATATATCTATGTATATACATTCCATAGTCCCTCATAACCCTTATTGGGTGGCTCGTGTATTTTTATGTCAGTTTTTATGTTTTATTCCATTTTATGAATGAGGTGGGACTAAAATAAAGTATCTGTCTGTCTGTCTGTCTGTCTGTCTGTCTATTCTTAACAATCTCCTTTCGTTGTATTTCAGTCTTAATAAACCACATCTGAACTTAACAATTATGTTTCTTAATCGTTTAACAATTATACAAGAGAAATATTTTTCAGGAGCTAAAATACTTTTAAATTCCCAATAGATACAATATCTCGAGCTATTGGTCAGAGTACATGTCCAAGATTGGAAGAACATATTGATAGCAACATTATTAAAGGCATGGATAAAGGAACTTACATTTCCTACAGATTGAAACATCCAAACGTAACCCAAACCATGCGAGGATAATATATCATAATTATATGATGCATAAGTGGTGTAACCACAGTTAAAATAATAAAAGTGCATTTTATAAACCTTAAGTGGAATTCGACTGTCATGCATTTGTAAAACTCGAGGCCAATATCTTAATGTTTTACACATTGCATTAATATACAAGGGATATCTCCCGCATTCACCATATAAAATGGCATTTGGTGTTTGTGGGCTAACATTTAAGAATTTTTACATGCTATCAAATGAACTTTTTCTATTTTATCAAATTTGTGCATACCCCATATTTCCGCCCCATATAATAAAATAGGTTGTATTTGCGTGTCAAATATCTTAAAGAAAACATCACAATTTACCATTGCGACTTTACTAAGATTGATAACGACTTCCATTAATGCATGTTCACCTCTCATTGCTAAATAGGATATACATCCTCCCATTTTATGAGTCGCAGAAAACACTATACCAAGGTATTTACAACTGTAATTTTGTTGCCATTTAAAAACCAGTTTCCATGTTTAACTAAACGCCCACCCCGTCGAAACACCACTATATTAGTTGTATCAAGGTTCACCATTAATCCAGAGTGTTCTGTAAAAGCATGTTATATGTTTATTTGGTTTTGTAATCCAGGGACAACATCATCTGCAAACATGAGAAGTAAAATTTCTAATATATCAGGAAATAGTTGTATGCCATATTTACCATGTTTTGACAGCTCATCTAACATTTCATTTATGAAGAGTGAAAACAAAATAGGACTAAGTACACAACCTTGTTTTAAACCCACTGGACACTCAAAATAATTGATGTATTCATTATTACATCTTATAGAAGTTTTTACAGAATGGTATATACTCATAATTGCATTCAGCATATTCTTTCCTATACCAGCTTTATATAGGCGTTTCCATAACTTTGTGCGATCAATAGAATCCAATGCTTTTTGAAAATCTATGAAAGCTACATAAATTATAATTTCTTCTTCTTTTTTAAGGAGACATGTATGTATAATTCCAGTCAATACTGTTGAATATCCCTGTCGAAATCCTGCCAGACTTTCAGGTATCTTGTCTCTTGTATTAGACCAATTTGAAATACGGATATTCAAAACAGATGTATATAATTTACTTAATACACATAGCAAGGATATTCCCCTATAATTATCTGGGTTGCTTCCATCGCCCTTTTTATGCAGAGGTACTATGATTGCTTTACTACAGGCATTTGGAAAAATACTCTTGTCAAGAAGCATAATTAAAAGGTTTCCCAAGAAAAGGCATGAATAAAATATAAGATGCTTTCAACAATTCAACTATAACTCCGTCGTGCCCAGCTGCTTTACCACTTTTCAAGTGCTTGAGACTTGAGACAGAATTAGTAATAGGATTCTCTAAAATACAATGGTCGATTTTATCTAAAACAACAGTTTCATAAGTTCTTGAATCTTGACTGTTACATTCGTCTTCGTTCTGCTTAAAATCACAATATAAATTCTTAAAATGTTGATGTAAGATTTGTTTATCTATAGGACAACTTGAACTTTTAGCAGATATACCTTAGTTTTTTCCAGAATACAGATGGGTTGTTGATTGATGAACATAACTTTAAGCTTTGTTTACGTTGATAATGATATTTTGCTCTTCTACATTCATTCTTGTATCTGTTACGTAATATGCAATAGCGCTGCTTACTGGTTTGGTACTTCTATATCGTCTTAGTTCACGCCTTGCCTCTCGTTTTGCATATCGGCAATTAGTATTATAAAAGATCTGATGAGTTGGCTTATTTGTTTTTCTTCTAAACGTTTCAGCAGCATTGAGGAGATTTATGAGAAATGATTTTAATGACGCCTCTATATCCTCATCAATCAAATCTGTTAATGAATTTAAAGGTGGCTGCTGAGTATTAAGTAAGTCTAGGAATTCGTTGGCAAGTCTATTGTCCCATTTGTATCTAGATAATGGTGTATGGTTACAGTACTTTTCGGTATCTTCATATTGTGAATATTTACAGCTTACTTTCAGACTAACTGGTAAATGTTTAGATTCGATTCTACAGTGCACGAGAACATGTGAGTGAATATTAACAGATGCTATGAAATAGTCGATAACACTGCACCCAATTTCTGAAATATATGTTAAACTACATTTTTTATCACCTGGAGTTCTACCATTTCATATTTAGAGAATAACTAACGAGGTACGAGCATATTTCCCGGTGACGGTGACGTCGATGGAGATTACGATTACAACACAAAACATTGGACCAAGGAAGTGTGTACCAAGGGAAATATTTATTGTAATGGATGCCGAATGTAGATACACTGCGTGCAAAGGGACGCCCTGGTGAACGATTCTTTCGATCGTGGCGCGATTGAACTGCAGTCCCAATGTCAAACGCATCGACAGGTTTGATATCATTCTGCAGGCTTTTTCTGATTCAGAAACAACGAGAATAGTGCATAGATTGTCCAATATTTTCTTATGTTGTCTCTCGTTGATGATTATTAGATGCCTAATTATTTATGGATTGAACATTCTCGTGTCCGGAACTGTTCAAGTTTTACTCTGTTGGCAGCCATGTTTGTTTACAGACAACGACAATAGTGAAGCCGTTGAAATTATTTAAAATGATCGTCAATAACGTGTCAATTAAAGTTAAAATGACAATGTAGATAAATAAATATATTATAATTTCGAATACAGAACATGTAGATAAACTAAATATTTTTATATTCTTGATCTCTGTTTTTATTTTTAAAATCGAGATGTGTGACCGAGTTCGGCACGTTCTATTCATCAATGAAACAAGAAAGTAGTACGGTCAACCAATCGTCGTGTCATTCTCTGGCTACTGACCAATCAGCGTTGAGAATCACTAAAGAGAACAAGTGCGAATATCACAAAAATAATCACCTGGGTGTCCTTACCCGTATGGGTAATATATACAAGTTTTACCTATTTAAAACAAACATCCAACAATTTCCTCCCAAACGTATTTACAGTGGGGTCAAAGAAGTGTCTGTGGTCTATGGGGACACTCTGTTCCTCCGGAAACGCTGCTCTATCCACACCTGGATCATCCACTGTTTCAGTTGGGTTGTTGCCACACCCAACACGTGCATTCAAGTCCCCGCATATTATTTGTCTCAAAGCTGTGGTAGGTATTGTGTGTTAGCCACTGGTCAAGTTCTTCTATTCCGGAAACCCGTTCTCTTGATTTATAAAAGGTAGAGTCAGACGGAGGAAAATACACACCTAATAAGAGAACCTCTTTATCCCCTTCTATAAGGGATTTATTCATCTTAATGCCAACAGCATTTTCGATATTCAAGTTTATATGTAGGCAGTGTTTAGCTATGGACGTGTGTATTAACATGTAAACACCGCCTGATAATCTACCAGCATTGGCTAGTCTATGAGCTTTTTGCAGCATAAACATTGGAAGCCGAAAGTTAGGAGATGTCGATAATTTTGTCAAGGAACGTCTCTAATAAACATACAATGTTGAATTTCATTAGAAACTGAAGACATTCAGAATCGTTTATTTTAGACATTTATCCATCTACGTTCCAAATAAGTATTGAGAGGTGATTAATACTATATGAATGAATATCATCATCTGTAGTGCTTGAAGTGTCTGTAGATGCCCGGCCGCTTCGCTAGAATTCATCCATAGCGTGTGCTGAGGAGGTAGCACGTGACCCTTCAGATCCGGTGTCTGGGGGTGTGTTGTGCCGGGCTGCTTGTCGATGGAGCAGGATTGCGAGGGGGTGCCCACGGAGCTCTGGGACGTACGGTCCTTCTAGCGTTGCTGGTCTCAAGACTGGCAGTAGTGGGCTTAGTGTGGAGGATCCCAGGATTCTTGAAGTATCCGATTAAGCCTCTCTTTCTCAGATCTGCCAGTTCTTCTAGCTTGAGCTTCGTCAGATCATTTGCAATGCCTATATTAGTGGCCCTGAACTGTTCACGATGCCTCAATGCCTCGATCTTGTCGTCCGTACAAGCAAACTTTGCTATCAGGGGACGTGGTTTGGTTTGATGGTCTCTCTTACTCCCTATGCGATGCGCCCGTACAATCTCAATGCTCCCCCACTTTTTTGTTGGAACATGCCTTACAAGTTATTCGACAGTTTTATTTTGACAGTTGTCGAAAGATTCATGTTCACTTTCGCTTACGCCATAAAAGACGACATTATTTCGCCGGCTAAAAGACTCAAGTTTATCTATTTCATTGCCATGCGACGCTAGCTTATCCTCGATGTTTCATGCTAAGTGTGTCTATATTATTGTATATTGTATTCTGTTCTTGTGATATTTTATCGATATCTTTTTGGATATCCGTAACAGAATTGTCTAGAGAAGCACATTTATCTGATAGGTCACTCAGTTGAGATTTGACTGACGATCAATCAAGTTCATCAGACACAGTGTTTCAAAGAGAGCAGTATACCAAACAGGACACACCTGTTGAAAAGTGGTTGTAGTAATTCAAACAGAGGATGTCATTGTGGATGCCTTTTTTCAAACTTTTTTCGAGGTACCATGTGTTCTCTCTGTAAATATTAGCGATATGATGACTTCACCTGATATGAAATTTATACTGTATACAGAATAACAACCTAAAAGAAATATAACAAAATGAAAGAAGAATATTATCTGGAGAATCAAAGGATTAACTTAAAGTGATTGCGGCATCTTAGCACTGTACAGTTCACATTATGTAATTTATATTATTGCGTAGTGGTATACTACTGTGTATTATGTATGTTTCTTATAAATTTCTGAACTGAACGATGTAGTGCCAGTTCACAAAGTTATCATGTAAGCTTATTCCCTCAATAGTCAATTCCTGCAAAATAATGAACAGACAATTATCTTAAAAACAAACAAGAATAAGAATATATTTTGGTAATTGAAACATTTGATTTGATATGCGTAAATATGCCAAAATAGATAAATGTTGACTGTGGCGGCCATTTTGAATTTGGCGGCCATCTTTGAAGGAAATTAATTGGACCCTTTGGAGTAGATTTATTTGAAGATCATAAGCTCAGAATACCAACCTAAATGAATAGTAAAAAGATTAGGGAAAAGAATTCAAATCTAGCTTATCGAAGGATGCCCTTCACGGACAAATTAGCCGCCATATTGGATGATGGTTGCTATTGTCAACAACAGGATTACCAATAAATTACCAGTCATGGTATTTCTAGTCTAAAGAAGCCAGATTCACAATCAAATTGGATCATATAAACACATAGAAACGTACAAAAAGATAAATCAACACCAGTCACAAAATTGGCCACCATTTTGTTTTTTCGGCTTCTATGGATCATGTGTACCATCGTCAACAGGGTAAATGGTCTCATGAGGCTCCATTGCCATTTATATCCCGATAATGTACTGCTATTCGTCCTCTATCTATTACAAAGAAAATCAGTCGGTACTACACTCTTTGACGAACTAAAGGTTGCCGGGATAGATGCATCGAAATGCGTAGAACTCCCATCAGTCTACACACAAGAGAAAATGCCCATTTCCAGAAGTACCATCCCAAAGGAAAAGTTTATTCATCAATGGCCTCACCTTAAAAACATTTCACTTGCACCGATAGATGCTGAGATAGGGCTCCTGATAGGAAACAATGTGCCAAAGGCAAGGGAGCCTCATGAGACCATTTACAGTGTCAACAATGGTCCCTATGCTGTCAGAACTGTCCTGGGATGGACTATTATTGGACTTGTCCAGGATAACGGGGCCGGGGCAGGAGAGGTCAGTCAGAATTATATTTCTGTAAGCAGAGTACGCATGCTAGTAGACGAGACATCCAACAGAGGGACATTAAAAAGACCACTACAGCGATATTGGGATATAAATGTACGGGTTTGAGAGGGTTGGGCGAGGCGTCAGCCGAGCCTAACCCTCTCAAATCCGTACATTTATATCCCGATAATGTACTGCTGCGAGTTCTCTATCTATCTTAGAGCACAGTCAAATGCTTGAGTCTTTAAGAAAATGACTTAAAATGAATATATTTCAAATGAATTGTCAACAAATTTGTGAAACATTCTCTCGAACACAACATGCAAAACATTGACATATCTCATTTTCATATGCAAATGTTAGGGACATTGACGTCATCACCAGCAGTGTGAGCACTGAATTTCTTACATTGTCCGAGGTGCATGAGGCATACATTTTATATAAAACGTACGAGTCGTGCTACAGCATAAGCGTCGTGCTTGAATCACGAAATGCATGATATAAGCACGTTTTTATTCAGCAACATTGAGCAGTAATACATTTCATTGCTTATAAAGACTGAATGGATTTTAGAATGAATCAGTTCACACAATGGCTTCATCATTGACAGTCCAAGGACAAGTACACTATTCATTCAGGAAAGGTAACTTTACTTTTTTTACTCCTTACTTTTTAAAATGTGTATTTTTTAAAATTCAAACTGTGTATCATTAAATTGGTTTTTTTAATAACAGTTATTGTTTTTTGTATTTCACATATGTTTCACGTTAAGTGGTTTGTTGAGCTGTATTTATCAATATGCGAGTTGTAATATCTATTGTTTCATATGCTATTGTGCACCCGTCTATATTGCATATAAATTATTTCAGGTTACTGCAGCAACGACATTGTAACTCGAACTGTCTATGGGAAAGAGTGTAACGTCGTACTGGACATCGCTCAGACGCTGTGTGACGATACAGGGGTTTCAGTGAGACGACAATGCACTGAATGCAGCCTCCATATTCTAACACTCAAAGAAGGTAAGTTTATATAACTTTCGTCTAATTTTTTTTATGTCATTCTATATAACTTCTGAATATTATTTTTTATATCGTGGTTGTAAATATATAAAACATTGGTAACATGGTTTGATGCTTGTCATTGTTTCACTTACTCGTGATATAAATGAATTACATTTGAAAAATCCGAAATGACCTCACATTACTTACTTTATTTACATGCTTTTATTCTTCTTTTAGGAATATCAAGCTCCTTAACATAGAAGACCCCCGTCGACGGAAGCGACTATTTCCTTTCGGAAAGGGAACACAGCAGACCATTTGTCAATGTCATAAGTGTTTATTTGTGTATTATCCAGATAAATAAAACAATCAGTTGACATTGTTTGTTGTTTTTATGGAAGTCTGTGAAACAGTTTTATGAGCATGATACCCGAACGCAACCAGACAACCGTACATCTATCGGGAAATAAATGTACCCCACGTGACCACAATACAATCATATGATTGGACGAAAGCATTTGACTGTGCTCTAAGGTTCATTGTGGTTACAATGATCTCTGTTCTTTTACCTTTGACTTTAAAGGCGCTGTAGCACGTTTTTTCGCTCAAATAAGTCGATAAAATGTATTTGAAAAATAATGTCAACAATAGTAAAACACCCTTCTCTCATCGGAAAATCAAGTTACAAATGAGTGTACATAGTTCCGTAAAGCCATGGGAACCGTTTTTGTCATTCGAAATAATAAAATGTGTTCACAATAAAATGGCCGCCATGCAATTTTGGCTTTATACACAACACCGTTATTACCAGTACGGATAATTGGTTTGTGTAATAAGATATTTTACCCTCTAAAGTAAATATAAATGACATAAACTATCATTATAAATGAGAAATTTGAAAAAATAAAATTTGCAAAAAAAGTGCTACAGCGCCTTTAAGCTCCTTTGCTTACTTATCAGTGCAGAATGTTGCTGAACTACCTCCTCTAAGAAGGCATAGGTCTTAATGTAAACATCACTTGTCTTTGACTTAATCCAGACTGGCACAACAGGCATACAGCTTACTTCCTTGCTTTGTGCTTACATTAATGTAGGAAAAGCAGTGACGCTGTTACTTGTCACTCTCTTAGGCAGGGTAGAGTCATCTCTATCACTGTTGTGGTCTTTGGTGTTGTCATGGAAACAGGTTGCTTGGATCCTCTTACATAACTGGCAGACCAGTCTTCTCGGACAACCTCTGCTTGTATGTCCAAATTGTAAGCATCCGAAACATACACCTTTTGGTCCTAGGAATTTGATCTTCTCATCTAATGTCTTACGTCGGAATTCTTGACATCTTTCTAGAGTGTGGTCTTCTCTGCAGAACCAGCATGGTTTGGTAAGAGCATGTGATTGGACGCTACTCTGCTCTTCTTCTTCATTCTTTTCTTCTGCTGCTGTGGTATAACTACTGAACTTTGGTTTCTCGCTTAATTCTGTCTTAGACTGATACATGTCATCTTGAATATTGCCAAATATAGGATTTGACAATATCTGAGCTTGCTTATCTACAAATTCTACATGGTCTGAAAATGTGATACTTCTTTTCTCTAGAATGTAGAATGATTCACTTCTCCATCGTTCTCTTAGCTTAAATGGCAGTTTCGCTATCAAATCTCTTAAATTCTTAGGGTGGTCAAGTTCTCTCATGTGCTCAATATCCTTCATGGTGTTACCGCAACTTGTCAAGAATATGGAGAAGCTTGTCAAAGCCTCTGCATCTTCTGGCTTGATTGATGGCCAGTTGAGAGCCTTGTCCATATAGGCAGTCGCCAACTTATATTTATAGCCGAACTTCTTATGTAACAGAGACCTCGCTGTCTGGTAGCCTTCAGCTTGGTCGATGTGGATGCAACTTCTCACAAGGTCATGGTGTTCACCACTGGTGTATTGGTCTAAATAGTACAATCTGTCTTTCGGGCTGGTTGTCGTGTCTTCTATCCCATGCTCAAATGCTCTGATGAATGTCTCAACTGGATTTCTGCTAAAGTTTGGAATCTTTCTCATCGAAAGAGAATACAGTTTTTGGTGTTCTATTATAAGTTGGACTAAATCAGTTTCTTGAGACTTTGTCTGGGGGGAAATGTTTGGAGTTGACTCTTCTTGATGAGGTTGATTAGTCTGTGGAATACTGATAGACCTAAATTCAACTGCTTGTGGATTTAAATTCGAAATTTGTCTTTGGTTTGAATTGATGACGTTTGATTGGGTGTCAAATTGGTCATAAATCTCAAATTGTGCATTTGCAATCTCAAATTGTGCATTTGCAATCTCAATTTCCGTCTCTAATTCCAACTCTTCTCTTCTCTGTCTTAACTTAGTTCCTTCTTCTTCAAGTGAATACATTTCATTTAGCCTTTTCTTATTTGCTAGCAATTCTGATTTCTTTGCCATAATGTGGATCTTTGCTGAATGGACTGAACTAACTTGAGAGCCTACTTATGACATACTTTCTATAGGTCTGACATCGTGATTAACACCAGGACTGTTGTTATTCTGTTTTAACCAAATAGATTTGTCTTTGTGAAATTCAATAAAGTCATTGCTTTCTGTTTGATACCACTCTACAGCTTTATCTTTCTCAACCTGAATGTCTAATTTGTCAACATAGTCCTTAGCAGAAGCTTGAAACTTTCCATACAACTCTTCCGAAATTCATTAGCTACAACATCAAAGTCCTCTTCTTCATCTTTCAAAGAGCAAATCTGCCTTATCTTTCCCATCAGTTTATGGTGTAGGTTGTTTCTCTTTTCTAATACCATATTTATCATGTAAGATTGTCCCTTTTCTGTTGGTTTTCTAGATCTTGTTTCTGACACTGTAGATGTACTAATTGTTGGGTCTTCCAGATTGCTATTGAGATTGGCTGTATCACTTAGTGGTTTAGCTTCCATTTTTGGGGTGTCACAGCATGCAGCTTGAAGGTCTGAGTACCATTGTACTGACAGTGGACACATCAAGTTTTAGCGTTTAACTTTGGTGAAAACATTTGGATAAATCTGCTTTCTTTTGTTTCTAAAAGCTTGTTATTATCAAAATTTAATTTATAGATTGGGAAGACAGAAAAATGCCCGTTTCCACATTCAGCTAAATGTTTACTTAATGGAATAGTACTGTTTTTGGGCTGATTTATGTGGGATCTGTGTAAGTTCATTCGTAATTTCAACTTTAGTTCTGTCTTCCCAATGTATTTTTCATTACAACCAGTACATATGATGACATATACAACATTCTTGCTGTTACAGTTGAGATTTTGACGAACAGAAAACATTTGAGTTTCAGTAACCTGTACAGTAGACCCGACAAGAATATTTTTACATGTAAGACAGCGTGAATCGCCGCACCTAGATACAACTGGTTCTACACAACTTGAATCAAACTTAGAAGAAGTTAAAAACCTGCGAAGATTCTTAGGTTGCTTAAGACTGTTTACAATTCGGGATTTACTTAAAACCTTTTCCATACCTTTACATTGGTGTAAAATGGGTAAGTTTTTCTCAATGATAGAAACAGCACTCTGGTGGTTAGGATTGAAAATAGAGACCAACGGGACAATATCTTTGTTAGGTTTAGGATCTCTTAGGCGACATTGATCAAATGAAGCGGCTTTCGTCACACCATCTAAAACTAAATTTTAAGGGTAATTTTGTATCAATAAAAAATCTTTGAGTTCATTTAAACGTTCCTTCTTTTGAGTGTCATCTGTCACAATAGCACATATTCTTCTCGCAAGGCAGTATGGGATGTTTCGCTTTGTATGACTTGGATGGCAAGATTGAAAATCCAGATACTGGTGGGTATCTGTAGGTTTGTAATACAAATCGGTCGCTACACGGCCGTCCTGTTTCACAATTACCGTCACCTCCAGTCCACCCATTGTGTTATGGGGATGTGCCAGTTGTGGTTGTCAGTGTCAAAATGTACACCGCGGATGTCATAGCGACCTCTAAGGTTCTCGCCATGCAGGACGGAGACTCCTGCCCAATCCTCCGTGTCGACTGGGAAACAGTCTTGGATGACATCTTCACTGCATATACAGGCTGGGAGTAGGGGAAATCCCAGCAGCCATCAGGCAATTAGGGGTATCAGGGTCGCTGGAAGCACAACCCGGGTTCCTAGCTCCTCCCGTGCCACTAGAGGAGTCCAAAGTTCTGGGGCAAGTGCAGCCGGAGACAGACCCATATTGCCTATTGGGACACATCCCTGTTGGCGGCCTTTTGTCAAGGTTTCACGAAGCCACTTCGAACACCTGGTTCCTGTCCACACTCAGGAACGGGCACATGCCACAGTGGAAACGGGGTCCTCTTTCGTTTATCGGGGTCCGTCACATAAAGTTGCCCTCCTCGCCGGAGAAGGTGGATATACTTCGCTCAGAGAACAAAGCGTTGCTGAGCAAGGCTGAGATCAAGCAAGTTCCCGAGGGCCAGGAAGAGAGCTGATATTATTCCAGCTACTTCCTGGTAACCAAAAAGGGTGTGCGTTTCAGACCACTTTTGAACCTCAAGATCATGAACAAACTTATAGAGGTCCCATCGTTCAAGCTGAAGACTCTAAGATCTGTGATATCGTCAGTTCAGGTAGGGGAATGGCTATCCTCAATCGATCGCAAAGACACATATCTCCCTGTTCCGATGTACCGAGACTTCAAGAAGTTCCTCCCATTTGCAATCGACTGGAAGTGCTACCAGTTCAAGGTTGTCCCCTTCGGAATCTCTACTGCTCAAAGGGTGTTCACCAAACTCATGCTGGTAGCGGCTCAAGTTGCCAGGTCTCAGGGCAGGTTCTGTCATCCCTACCTGGACGACTGGCTGATCAGAGTGCTTTCCCAGCTTCCGAGCCATGAATCCAATCAGGCCATACTGCACACGTTGGTCTCGCTTGGGTGGATAGTGAATCTCAAGAAGTCGGAGCTAGCCCCATCACGGGACCTAGTCATCCTGGGCTCCAGGTTCCAAACGGAGCCGAGGACTGTTTCCCTTGCCCTGGACCGGGTTCCCAAGATACTCGCTTTTCTCTGTTCTACCTCCCACACAATGCTCGGGTCTGGCTCCAGCTAATGGGTCATTGCTGCGACAGTAGATGTGGTGTGGAGGTCCCGGCTCTGCTGAGGCATGTCAAACTTCGGCTGTCTATTGTCCCACTTGGAGTCTTATGAGAAGCTGTTCGTCACTCCAGAGTGGCTCTTACCACACCTGACTCGGGGTTACCCCTTGTAGTCTCTGGTTGCGTTCAAGACGGTTCAGACCGACCCCTACCTTACTCTGTTACCGTGTCGACCGGGACTTCTGTCCCAGGAAGGCGCCCCAGATCCCAACCCCAGTGTTCAATGGGTGGCCTGACCTCTGTCCGATGGCTCTTCCAAAACAGGGGTATTCCTGCACGAGTTGCAGACACAGTACTGGCTGTGAGGAGGGATTCGACAAACGTTTAGTACCAGGATAGGTGCACCTGTTATACGTGCTGGTGTGCAGATAGGGACTTTTCCAATCTATTTTCTGCAGATTTAGTGGTAGTTCTGGAATTCCTTCAGTCTAGGTTGGACGCTGACCTCGTCACATCAACCGTTAAAGGATACCGCTATTTCAGCTTTTCATGTTCCGGTGGACGGTGCTCTTTTGGGTGCTCATCCACTAGTCTAGCAGGTGTGGGCAGGATTCGGTCTCCTTGGAGGTGGATGAGCCCTGTGAAGGACCTATCCATCGTCCTAGATTGGCTCTCGGGCCCTAGATTTAGGGACGTCTCGACCCTTTCACTTCGGTTACTGACCTGGAAAACTCTCATTCTAATGGCCTAGTCCCTATCCCGCAGTCTCTTCCCTGGCTGAAGGTACCTGCGGGGAAATCTTTTCATAATGGATTTTTTGTTCCCGCTCTGTCTATTTAAAAAAATTGGTGTAAGGCTGCCTAGTCCGTCGGTAATCCCAGGTCAGGTCCCTATATTCCCATGATGGATACAGACCAGTACTTTGAGTGAGTTATACCTCTATTCTATGTACTTACTTGTGCAGACTGAATTCCTCTGTCTTTTGGAGTACCCAAAGAAGGATCCCTTCTGAAAAAGAATCAGAACAAACCTGTATGGGTTCCAGATTCTTTGAAGAGGATCCTCCTTGGGGTAGGGCCTCCCTCCTCCCCTTATTCAGTCTCACTCTGACCGCATTGAAAAGTGGTGAGAATATAGCTATCTGCCCTTGGCTGCATAGCAACCACCATGGTTGGGGCCCAAGAGGAGTGGCCAAAAGTACGATTTTTTAAAGTTTTTAATTATTTTTTACGTTGAAAAAATAGTTACAACCTGTCATATACCTAAAGTTACCAATGTTAGGCAATAAGTACCCCAAGGAGGATCCTCTTCAAAGAATCTGGAATCTATACAGGTTTGTTCGAGTTTATTAATCTTCAAGCAATAAACCTAAATTAAGTATTAGTCATATATTCCTAACTTTACTATCCTTTTTATGACCGAGATGAGAGAATGTGTTTAATATAAATGCTATGTTTTGATCGTGATAAGAATTAATGATGTTGAATAAATGTTGTTACTATAAATGCATTCCACCTTTAGTTATCTTTTAATATTATTTTATCACAGCAAGTCCCAGTCCATTAGCGAGGTGCTGTGAGGAGATAGGTGCACCCTTGTACCACCCACATGGTATGTGAACGTATCTATATTACATCAATGTACTATATTGTATCATTACAAGTTGTACATAATGAAGTATTCTATTTTATACCATATCGTAAATGTATCAGTATCAGATTGAAGCATGTCATCATTACTCCATAAGTAATGGTGTAATATGGTTTTATTGTATTTAAGGTTTTCTCATACTTTTCATGTATGTGACAGTAACATTATCCATGCCTTGAGTAACTATGGGATGATAAGTAAATATCCATACGGTTTATCGGGTCGTGTAATTAAAGTTTTTACCCTCAATATAACGTAACAATATATTGTATAAACTTTAATGATCAATGGATTATTTGAGAAATTTATTATGCAAAAACGTGCTACATAATGTTCTTGTTTACAACTCTTCAACACGGCTTACTCGGTGACGAATTGGTAAATACCACTGTTGGTGTGCATGTTCATGATCAAATGATCAGACCCCCTTTGAGACGTCAGCCACGAGAATACATTTCTCTTCAGGAATAGTTGATTCTAGTCAGTGTCAGCATGGTGTTAGTCAGTCTATTGTGTTCACAGTGGATTATGCAATGAAGTTTGCACGAGGAGCAGTGGATTCGTTAAATAATTAATAATTGATTATTTTTTAACCATTACTTCGAATGAAGTCTCAATCGAAATCCATGTATGACGTCATGAACATGCACATGTGATTTTATTGCATTCTAAACAATACATAGCCGCGACCCTCATGAAAGGGATTTCATCGTATGTGCAGCGCAAAACCTCCATGCGATGTATGAGACAGCCAAAACCATGCCTTTTCATGTTCTCCGCTTTTACCAGTCTAGTGGATTACATGGATTAAAATGGATAATGCAATAGGAGCAGTGGATTCTTAAAAATAATACACATTTACAACAATACAAATAAGAATTTCCACTGTCCCAAATGTATTCTCCATTACAGAGTAGGTTTACGTACATAATAAAACATGACACATACATACACCTTTCAGTGTGTTATACTTGTCTTCATGAATGTAAACTCAAAATCTAAAATAAAGATGCTGCAATTCAAATGCTGTTGATAGGTAACATTTAAATTCGACAAAACAAAAAACAAAGCATTGTTGTTCACAAATAACAATCACTTGTATCCATCCAACTTTAATGGTTATTATGAAAACTAAGTTTTCCATTTAGAACGAAATAAAGACAGGTCTTTAACGATGCTTCATAGATTTATTTTGATTCACGTGTTTTATTTAGTGACGATTATGTTGAATGTACAACGCTAATATTTCTTAACATATATGTATTATATATTTGGTTGATGTACACAATCCTAATTTTTCACGCTATATTAACTGTTTGATCATGAGTATGTGAATCAATTTTACTTGTTTAAGGTCAAGGTGCAAATTGTTCAGGGCTGTCAGTTTATAGTGACCAGCCACAGACACGACGTCAGCAGCAGGAGCTCACCAAACCGAGGAACCGTCTCCCTCAGGTGGACTGACTCAGCACCCGATGCCTCCAGATCGTTTGCATCTGTAACATAAAGTAAGTATTGCTGCATGGGGTTACTCGGTGATTTCAATATGTCGATTGCAAATTCGCTGAAAGCTTTCAATGAATTATTCAATGAATTAAATCTTATGTGAACGCCATCAACTATACCAAAAAAATATAAATGACATTAAAGAGACGACATGCCATGTGTACACCTTGGAGAGACGAACGTTCGATCCTACCCCTATGTAGGAGTCTTTAAGGTCCTAATGGCATATTGAGACGGAATACAATAACAGCGTTAATGTATACTTACCACAGTAAACCAGTCGTCAATGTCAGTGTGATACAACAGCTAATGTGTATTAATATTACAGTGACACCACAACCTCAGAGACGTTAATGTCACAGTGACATATTGACCGGGTCATTGTGACACAACCATTAAAGGGACACTAATGTCACAGTGACACCACGAACAATTCACTGTGATACCACATTTTATGGATACATTTATGATACAGTGATATCTTACCTACTCTGATGATGGTGTGGGCAGATATGAGGCCGTCATACACGGAACATCTGAATTCCCGTTCGTCGTCCTGTTGTGTGACTCGCCGGCTGAGAATAGACACCGAATGGTACTGACACTTGTTGGTAGTTGCCACCGGGATGCTATAGGTTATGTCATCAGTGAAGGGAATCCAATCATTCTCTCCAGACCGCTTCGAGTCCCATTTGAACGTTGTTTCCGGGGAGCTGGGGTCGAACATGTTACCAATGTTGCCAGAGCATCTTAAAAAGACTTCGGTCTTAACTGCATACCTTGTGATGTTTGGCACCCGTTCAATTACCAAGCTTTCCGGGTATACTTGAAAAAAGTACATCTTGAAGAGTGAATAAGTTTAATGGACTCGAGAAGTAGGTCAACATTTTAGAATTTAATATCTCAAATAGATACAAGGCTGTCCAGTATGCATACTAACAAGTTATGGCTCAGCTGTGAATCATAACATCTGTTGGGTCAGATGGTTCATGAAAAAAGCCATTAGTTCGATATTCATATGGCATTGATACCGGTCCTGTTTGGACCATATCGTCGGCAAATAAGTGAAACATGTATAACTTTGCCAAACATGAACATATGTCTGTTCCATTGTGTTTAAAACGAAAGCTATCTTGTCAAACTGTCGTACTGTTTAGTTTAAACATTTCAATTTATTTAATGATTATTTCAAAGATTGTATTTCATTATAGGTCATCGATCTGTAACTGTCCACACTTATATCGTTAAGGTGGCCTTACGTCACTAAGGCAGCCTTAGAAGTGCATGTTAAAAGATGGCACTCAGGTTAACCTTAGTGTTAAGGTTGTTTTGTGCAACGACTCCTGGGTCCCGTTGCACAAAACTCTAAGGTAATCTTAAGTCACTAAGGCAGTCTTAGTGCAATGTTAATATATGGCACTAAGGTTGACCTTAGTGTTAAAGTTGCTTTGTGCAACAGGTGATAATGCAAACGCAAACCTTTCACATTGATGCTCTTTCGGACTTCCCCCTTCATACTTGTACTTGTGGCATAAGAGGCAACACAGTAATAATCTCCCCCATCCTCGCAAACCAGTTTGGCAATGTGCAGCACAAGATCACCTCGTTTGGATTTTATAGTTCCAGAGACAGTAGCTCGATCAGCAATGGGCGTGTCAAGTAATATCGGGTTATTGTCGCTGTTGGTCAGAATAGCAAGCTTTGTCACGGACCCATTCCCAGCTTTGCTTACTTCTATATAGGAAATGGAAGTGATATCATCCCCTGCCAGACTACACGTAGCCGTAGCGGTTTGGATTCCAGCGTCTCCGCCAATAGTAATCTCAGATGTGCTTACAGTTAGGTCGAGCCTCCCTTGATTGTCTGGAAAAAAATATCTTAAATGTGGTAAAGACTTGGAGGGGCGGGTTGTCAACTTCAAAAGCATCACAAATAGATAATGAAGACATGAAGTATTTTGATGTCATTAAAGATCATGTTGAATATAGATGTGTCAGTTTAGATCATTCAAATCAAGGCAATATGTAATTTTGTAATGGTATATTTCAATAACAAACAATTCTTACCACTCAAAGCACCAGAAACTAGAAAACCCGATCCAAGGAAGAAAATAATTATACCAACTTGAAGCATTTACCAGGTTGTTGAGTGCCTGGACATTGTGACAATACTTGTCGTCAATACTTTCAATATATCGATATCACAATGCACTTTATATGTGTGACCATGACGTATCATTCAGATAAGACATCCAAAGGAAGTATCTTTGCTTAACGATGAAGTTATTTTTAGTTAGCTATTCAAACTAGATCACCGTGTTTGTTATACGTAATTGTTAACTTGTATTCCTGTATATACCAGGTGAGTATGCATGTATTACATATGTTTCGATCAAAACGTTAAAGCTCTCATAGCAAGAACATCATATGCCTTTTTTTCTCTTTCGATGAATGTTCTTTTTCGATAGTGGATATTAAATGTCACTGTAGAAAAACTAAAATCGTTGTTTTGAGGATTCAATTTGAGTAGATAAGGTAGATATATAGGGAATACCATAGCGACTTTGATACCGAATCACAAAATTAATAAACACTGCAGTATATAGAAGAAGTTTAACTTTCTGTTTATTTTTTGCCAAATTATTAAATGGAAATTGCCGACTATTGTATAGAAATTGAGTGTCAACTTTGAAGTTTTAAATAGATGCAATGGTGTCTTTGCTTATTTCAGTGTTAACGAAATGGTATGGATTAGGAGTCCAATGCAGATATGACTTTTCGAAATTGAAAGCATTCAAAGTCATTTTTTGGATATTCGTTGATTTTATAACAATGTCTCATCAATCTGATATCAGCAATAATGGGAAATTTCAACATAATGGGTTCTTTTTAGGTGTGAATACCTCGGGTTCTCATTCCAAGTACATGATTTACAGTGTACCTCTGGCTGTACTGTGTTTGATCAATCTTGTTTCAAGTTTGTTTAAATTATTCGGAAATATGAGCATTTACACTTTTGTTTGTGTTAATCCAAAAACTCAAATATAACGAGCAGAGAGAGTTATTACAAAACTATTATTCAAAGCGTTCTCTGTTTTAAATGGCAATTTGTTTTGGAGGTGTTCATTGCAAAACAAACTGTCACAAACTTTAAATTTTACCAGTAAAATATCAGGAGTCCCTTTTAGGCACGCAAATGGAAAACTCGCTTCTAAAATGAAATTTTCTTCATGATGAAAAAGTACTTTTACCTCTGGATGCTGCTTCCAAACTCCACTCTTCAGATAATCAGAGCACCAACGAACTTCATTCAAACAAGCATTGTTGTTTTAAATCAGTTACATGTAAAGGTCAACTTTTGGTTCATCTTAATTTCTTATGACTTATTTTAACCTTCAGTTAGTATATTCCAATGTTTTGTTTCTGGCTAACGTTGATCTTTCGTGTTGTCAATGTCCATATTGTTACGTCAAAAGTGCCGTGTTTTAGTGTGCTTGGTTATGGTTACATGTGTTTTATGTTTACAGGTAATTATAATCTTAAAAAGTAGAAAATTACAAAATAAAGTTTCACTGAGACGGTATTACTTTCCAGTTATGATCCGAAAACGAAGGCTTCATATTCAAAGAAGCTAAATTGTCATCAAATATTCTTCAAAATTGTATCATGGGTCATGTGACCTTGAATGCAAAATACGACATGACTGGCTTAGTGTCCGCGTTTACAACCCTTCAAAGGCCTAACTCGGCGACACTGTTAATGCAACTGATAAGACCCCCTCTGAGATCGCAGCCACGATAATAAAAGTATTTCTCTTCAGGAATAGCTGATTCTTAACTGGGTGTTGTGTGTTCTGAAAAGTTAATCCATTGTGATGACGTCAGCCTATTGTACAAGCAGTGCATTATCTCTTTTGAAATGTTTAGTAATTCCCAAATTTTAGGAACGATGTATATTGTTTTGGTATATCTAAATCGGATTTTAAATATCTTAAATAATACAAATTCATTTAGGTAGTGTATGAGTTAGGATTTAGAATGCTACCTGTTAGCCCAGCGACTTTATCCAGGCTACGAAGGGTTGCAAGAAACGATATGATTGTCCCGCGTTTTTCTGTAGCATAACTTAGTGGATAAAACGTGAGACGCACATGGTGAACGTGACTAGAACACGTGAAAGGCAGGGTTTGGCTACCAATCGTTATGCGTGGACGATTTGCGCTACACGTGCGTAAAAATCCCATTTTATGATGATATTATGTGTTCCAGTTCCAAAGAATGAATACCGAACTTAAATAAACAAAATAATTAATAAATGTTGTGCCAGATTACCGAAATGTAACTACGTACGTAGCCGTAGCGGTTTGGATTCCGACATGTCCGCCAATAGTAATCTGGGATGGGCTTACAGTCAGATCGAGCCTCCCTTGATCGTCTGAAAATATTTTTTTTTTATTATATGCTAAGCGATTTCATCAACGTTGCTAAGTGAGAGAGCAACACTGGTATAACGTCGCCAGAACTCGCTCAATTGAAGCAATTTTGGACTTAAATACCACATTTCCGATCACAGAAGCATATAATAAACAGAATAGTTTGTGTTTTCTGTGTGATATCACTTTTCTCTCATCTTGTGAAAATATCGGCTTTACCCCGTCACCCGATGAGAGATAAGTGATATCACGCAGAGAACACAAAATATTCACTATATAAATATCTTAAATTTCGTAAAGGTTTGGATGGGGAGGAGCAGGGTTGTCAACCACAAATGCATCACAAACGGATCATGAAGACATAAGCATGTTGATGTAATTAAATATCAAGTTGAATATCGGCATGTCAGTTTTAATCATTCATAAGACATTATGTAAAGGTGTATTGCAATAAAACAAAATCTTACCACTCAAAGAACCAGAAACTAGACCCAATGCCAGGAAGAAAATCCTGACAACAGGTACGTCGATGTCTGGTGGGTGCCTGAACATTATGACAATACTTGTAGTCAACACTTTCAATATATATCACAATACACGTTATATTTGTAGTCATGACGTAACATTTAGATAAGACATTTCCCAAGGAAGTGTCTAAGCTTCACGAAGAAGTTTATAGTTAGCTATTTAAACTAGATCACCGCGTTTGTTATACTTAAGTGTTAACACGTACTCCCGTGGACCAGGTCAGTATGCATGTATTTTGCAGGATTCACTTTGAGTAGATATGGTAGATATATAGAGAATACCATACCACCCACCGTCCATCGAATAAGAATTTTATTATGAAACGAGCGAAAGCGACTTTGATACCGAATCACGAGTTTAAGAAACACTGTATTATATGGAATGAAGTTTATTTTTCTGTTTATTATTTGCCAAAATTAATCAAACGAAATTGCCGAAAATTGTATAGAAATTGAGTGTCAACTTTGTCAACAATAGCGTCTTTGCTTATTTCAGTGTTAACGAAATGAATATGGATTGGGAGTCCAATGCAGATATATGACTGTTGGAAATAAAGCATTTAAAGGCACTGTAGGACGTTTTTGCATATCTCCCCTTAAATTTGTCATTTATTATTAAAGTTTATTCAGTAAACTGTTACCTAAGATGTTTAAAACATCTCTTTGCACGACCCGATAAGCCGTATCCATATTTAAACGGTTATCCATATTTATGGAAAATGGTGTGACATATAAAGCGACAAGTTTGTGAGAGGTAGATTTGTAGATCTCATGCGATTTTAAGAGTTCAGCCAGAACGATAGTTGGATCATTCTACCATATCTAAAACTTTTCTTTAAATGTTTAGGAATAGCTAAATCAGTCAGATCACTTGAAATACCATTGAGCGTCCACTTTAACGTGAATTCTTAAAATGTGATGTGAAATGGACTTAACCGAACCATGTAATTTCGTTAAGAAATCTTGTTTATATTATTATTTAGGAGTATTTTTAAGACATTTTTATAACTCATTTACATTATTGTGATAAGCAGTTTATTTCAGTAAGAACGGCGTGCTACAGCTAATACAATTATTAATTTATTCTAAATATTGTAAATGTTCCACTGATTAACATCATGGTTTCCTTTTGATAGTATATATATTTGATAGTATAATAGTATAATAAATATATTGTAGAAATAATAAAGTAGAGCTCAAAGTTGTATACAGTGTGCTTTTTTTGTATAACATATGCTTAAAACCAACACATTGTTACACGCATACCATAGTGAAACTGCATTTGTACTGCAACTAACCCTATATACATATACTGCCGGGCTATAAAACACTACTCATTTTCAACAAAGTAAAACCTCCAAAAATTGTCTTGTAAATAACTAAACAAAATTTCAATTCATCAGGGTATGATACTTTTTAATTACATGTATATGTATCCAAACACAAAATTGCTGTTAAACTCGCTTTTTAACAATGTTTACGGTTACGATGTTTGTCATTTTACCTAAAAATTAATAAAATATGAAAAATAAACTAAAATTTAAACCATTTGACATAATGTACCTTCTTGAACTTACCGCAGTTTTGCTGTACGCCATTTTAGGCTAAGCCAAAATATCCAAATTCTCGTCTAGTTAATGAGTTTCCAAAAACGACTTATTTTTTAAAAGCGCGTTTCCCAGAAACAAGAACAGAAAATATTCCAAAAGATATAAATTTAGATGGTTCCTAGAGAAATGGCGTAACTGTGTATCAATCATTATAACTCGTGAATTGAAATATCGTTTACTTAAGGGGTAACCGGTAAGCGTTCATTTTGCCCGTTAATCTAAATCAATACTGTTGTCAAAGTAATCCATAAGTACTAGTAAACAAAACGACACAAGTGTCCTATCGTGGGGAACTGATTGATATGAAGTTTTATAGGTTATTCGTTTAGGTCAAATTGTCTTCCCAAACCGTTCCCCACATTATACATATCGCTTGTGAAAAACAAACTATATGTGTACAATTGTTCATATCGCTGATGGATGCTAATGGATTGTCTGGTAATAACCTCCATTCATTAACATAATCGAGGACACTATGCTATGATTTCCTTTATGATGATGACCTCACCAGTGTATAATGTAAACTGCAAAAAAGTAGGCTACCGACCTTATTTGATATCGATTTATTCAATATATTAAAGGAAATGAGATTCATTTGATTATGGCACGATACAACACCACTTTACTGCAGTTGTTTGAATAAATTGATTGGTAATTGTTTATATTTTAGTTAAATTATTTTTGTTTAATGTAGACAAGAGTAAGATAAGAAAAATTTACACCAACATGACCCCTACCTATAGTTTGGCAGGAAAGTAAGTGACACCCCTATTTCGTACAATAACTACAAAACCACGCTAACTAGCAAAGTCATCTTTTGCCAATCTTAATGTTATGTTTGTACCTAATAGGATTTAAAATTTTAAAATTTTGTGAAACGAAATACAAAATCTGTCTATATAACCATCATATGAAATCTGATGTAAACACTCAAGGCTTGCAGAGGGTGGTGTCCAGAGTTTGAAACAGCCGCAGGTTGCTATTTTAGGATGTGCTACGTCACAGCAACCAGGACAGAGGACGGTTTTGTCTGTATGTTGTAAATGTGTACAGAATGAGTCACATTTATTGATTTCATATATAATAGGCCTTATATGTCGATGAACAGTTGTCATTTATTCACAATATTTTTTTAAGTATCTTTAAATTTAAAATTTCATTTTAAACATGTTTTACCCATTAACGTAAAAATATATTGTTTAAACTTTAAAACACATGGTTAATTTGAGTAAAACATAATATTATTAAAGTAATTGTTTTAAATAACACTCATATTCTCCTTAGCCTTATGGATTGAGCCACTAACTTGCTGAGATTCATATTTAGATACTTACTTGTCAATGAATTCATACAAAATGCTTAGAAAAAGTATACAAAATAAGTATATTAAAAATGTTGCTTTACACATCACAATATTCATAAATTTGTATCATTATTATCTTGTTCTAGTAAACACATTTAGAAAATCTGTCAATGTATTTATATCATTGCTTTATACTCAGAAAAATATGTACTCTCAACTGCCTAAGATATTGTTTGTATATACATTGTACATGTACATGAATGCACTATCAATCTGTGGCATTTTAAGTGCAGATAAAGATAGATTGATCTTGATCTACTGCAATTTCTAGAGCTGTATTTTAAATGGATGACATATGGTGTTTATTGCAGGGTCTTTGTGGCTCATAATGGGACCCAGTAAGCAAGTAGCCGATACACAAGATTTCAGCTATCGCTGACTTTCAGTCACCGAGAAGTCCAAAGAAACTTTTAAGAGTGTGACCCTTGACCGGTATTAGTGGTAAGCACGTGTTGTGGCCCACGGTGTAGACTGGATTGTGAAAATAATTAAATTACAGATCAGTTAAATTGTATTTCTGCTGCACTGCAGCCCGTTTTTCCTACTTAAATAAAGTGATCTCATGAAAAGATAAACAAGTGTTACAAATGACTATATACTCCTGAATCAATCACATTAAAATGGCCGCTCGATGGTAGTTCAAGGTGTCTGATTGATGTGGCGATACCTAAACAGTAAACACTTAAAGTAGAGTTTTAAATATGGTACCATGATGGTCAACGATCTTAGTGTCTGAACTCTCAAATGAGCCCTACAAATCTACCTCTCATACTGAAGAGTTCAACATCACTGTCGCTTTATAGGATGCATCATTTTCTTTCAATAAGGATGTTCTATGGATACGGCTTATCGGGTCGGATAAGAGATGTTTTACCCTCTAACATAACCATATATTGTATAAACTTTAATAATAAATAGCAAATATGATAAAACTAAACACACCAAATATCATATTTATAGCAATAAACGGCTCTCTCAGTTTGTCATTGATGCTTTATATATGTCTAAGATTTGACGCCTCGAACCCCATGTTGTCAAATGTATGAACAAGTGCAGTTTTATGTGGAAGAGAGTTTATCAACACTTTTTGATTAAAGCAGAACACATTGTTCTTCAACCTCAGATATTTCGTTCTTACATCATATAGTGCTGATAATAGAAATTGCATTCGGGGCTCGTTGTTTATATTAATTATTTTTAACGAATCCACTGCTCCTCATGCATTCTCCATCTTAATCCATATGTGACATCACGTAACATGCTTAGGTGATTGTTTTGCATTTTAAACAATAAATTTAAATATTGTGACACCAGAATTAATTTTTGGTACAAATTTCGACGCCCATTCATCGGATATGGTACATATAGCTACGGCCCTCATGAAATGGATTCTTCCACTCACGTGCAGCATAAAACTTACACGCGAAGCGATGTGATTGACAGCTAAAACTCTGGGGGTTTTTATGTTCTCGCTCTGACCAGTCTGGTTGAGAATTCATGGTGTTTAATGACAAACAATCCTTTGATTTCTAACAGCCCTTCGTAGCCAAATGGATAAAAGCGCTGTGATAACAAACGGGGGCTTTCCTGTTCCAGTCCAGATTCATGCGTTACAAAATAAACTATCATAATTCAGATATTTTACAGATATTTTTTTTGAAATACACCAACACAATGTACATCAATCTCCAAAAATATACTCGGTTGGGGTTTACTGAACATTTCAAAACCTAACACCTCTCCTAACTCGGACAGTCAGTGACCAGTAGATACTTAAGAATTATCAATTGTTAACACAATAGACTGACATAATCACCTAATGACATTTACATATATATTTACATTCTCTTTCCACAGTGGTTACACCACTCAGTTATTCCACCCTAACCTTTGTACGAAGAAAATGACATATGTAACGTTTTACATACAATGTGTTCAATAAGTTCCTGGGTTTTGTTTTCTATTAAAACGGTCAAGAAAAATAGTTATCATGATTATATTTTTCAAAAATTCACCTTTAAAGATATATTGAAACATATTTCAATTTCAAACTCAGCGTTTAATTTAATTTTGATCATTACCAATTTGTTTTGAATTAACATTCAGAAAAAGGAAAAATCATTCTTCCTTTTCGCTTCTAGAAATTCCACTTTCGTCCGTTGAATATAGAAGCGCTCGTAAAAGAATCACACTATCGCTGGGATTAGTGTGAGGAATCATAAATCTGGTTTTAACACATATCCAATCTGATTAAAATATTAATCGACCCTGCAAAATAGTGCATTTACAAGGATACTGAATGGTTTTATATATATATCTCTTCTTTTACATCATATAACTCTTATTCCTCGGAAAATGGTTGTTTTTAATCAGATTGACTACATATCAAACTTTTACAACCTTGGGGATTTTTTCATTAATTGCGTATTATGTGTTTAATTTTGTATTTTACTCACTAATTTTGTATTTTATGTCTATTTTAGTCTTACATTCTCAAATTATCAGATTAAACTCATATCTTTATCAACAAATTAATATTACAATTTGAGTAGACCAATATATTAATATTTATCAAAACTGTTTAACATTTTGTAAACATATTTTCAAAATATATCTTAAATTCCAATATCTAATCACAAAAGTGAAATACAATTCGAGTTCATTGTATTACATTTTGGGTTAAGTTATATTTTATGGCACTCTTGTCCTGAATTTAATAAATCACTGTCAAATATCAGTTTTAACTCACAATTTTTACAAAACTGTTTTGTGTAGAGTACAATTTGTCAAAGTAAAGTTGAATTTTAGTAATGCAGCCAGATATCATGCTCTTCCCACAGAGATTACTCCCTACAGATGTCCGATCCTAACCCCTTTTTCGCTTGAAATCGAGAACTCCAGCAAAATCCCCTAGTGGGGGAAATGGGCAGATCATACTGTTTTCCTGCTTTTTAAACAATGAGGAGTCATCTTAAGCTTTCGGGGGCCATGTCGACCGAGTGACTTCAAAGATCTACGCATTTGACTTTTAAGGATCTTGATCATTAGCATATGTCCTTCGAATATGTCTGATGTAAATTACACAAATTAACTATTTTTGGTATAAATTTGTCTCTGATTTGGTTTTCTTTATTTATAAGCATGTTTATGATCAATAGTTTTTACAAAATCAAATAGCATATTTCGAGGAAAACACATTAAATGGGAAAACGTTAATCTTAAGTTTATTTTAACATTATGACGTGTCATGATCAGTGACCCATGTCACGGCGTCGCTGATTGCACAACTAGATTCAATTGCACCAAATCAGGAGACTCCATTTCTTCCCTCATTTCAAGCGAAAAAGAACAGAGGTTAGAGTCGGAAATCCGAAGAGAGTAACCTGCGTAGGAAGAGAATGTCATATATCAGTTTTAATCACAATTTTAACAAAGACTTATACGCACAACTATTCTTTTACTGCTCTCAAAACCTCATGTATCTTATTTTACAAAGAGACAATTTTATTACAATTAGAAATGATAAATGCGGAAAAAACAGAGGTAGCTTATTTACAGTGTAACTACACTGCGTTAACAAGATATTCAACATACTTTAAACATAGCCAATCATTATTTCATCACACGTGTTTGTAAAACGAATCTTAACTTTGTGTTTGTATATGTAGTGGAGTTCCTTAGTGTCATTGAAAGAATCTGGCTTAAAGTATGAAACTTGGCATGAATGATCATTAGGCATGTATTTGTTCATTTAGGATCCACATTTTTTCACCGCGGGTACCTGGTCACATGACCTAAAGTCCAAAATGGCCGCCAAATTTTATTTTATTTTAAGTAAATGCCTACAGAATACATGTATTTCAGCATACAAAATCACTCATTTGGTGTATTTTATTGCATATTTTATAGATAAAAGGTCAAAATTTAAGTTTTTATTGATTTTTGCCTGAATTTGTTTAATTGTTATTTTTACTTTGTCTGATCTATGAAAAATCTTGAATGTTGGACATGCTGATACACAATTTGGGATAAAAGAAGTTTGTTTATATATTAATTAATATTAATTATGTACAGTTATTTTCTCATGACCTGAATTTACATTAATTACCTAAAATCCAAAATGGCCTTTAAATTCCCATAAGTTAATAAAGAATTCAAAGAAAGAAATGAATTTAGCCGGAATTTTGTCTATTTTAAGTGAAGTTCAGCAACAATGACACTCTTCATGACTGCCATCCCGGTTCCATCACTCCCAGGGAGTTCCAGCCCGGTTCCATCACTCCCAGTCAGTTCCAGCCCGGTTCCATCACTCTCCGTCAGTTCCAGCCCGGTTCCAGCCCGGTCCCATCACTCTCCGTCAGTTCCAGCCCGGTTCCATCACTCTCCGTCAGTTCCAGCCTGGTTCCACCACTCCCAGTCAGTTCCAGCCTGGTTCCACCACTCCCAGTCAGTTCCAGCCCGGTTCCACCACTCCCAGACCGGTTCCATCACTCCCAGTCAGTTCCAGCACGGTTCCACCACTCCCAGTCAGTTCCAGCCCGGTTCCATCACTCCCAGACCGGTTCCATCACTCCCAGTCAGTTCCAGCCCGGTTCCATCACTCCCAGTCAGTACCAGCCCGGTTCCACCACTCCCAGTCAGTTCCAGGCCGGTGCCATCACTCCGAATCAGTTCCAGCCCGGTGCCATCACTCCCAGTCAGTTCCAGCCTGCTGCCATTATTCCCAGTCAGTTCGGGCTCAATTCACCGTCTTGTCTCCACCGGGATTCGAACCCGGGTACCTCGGCGCCTCAAGCCTGGCGAATCCCACTAGACCACGGGGGACTCACACTATCAACCGATCAAATCTAAATGATCAACTTTCATTTTCCTACAACAGCCCCTAATTGAATTAGGCAATTCAATAGCAAATACATTTGTTGTCCTTACCACACGGCTTCGTGGCACAATGGTTAGAGCGTCCGGGCTAATGAGACGGTTATTGATATATTAACTACGCTTGACGTGTTCGAACCTTTGAATTTTTACTTTTGCAGAATTTCTTTTTTTGTGAGTACAGGAAGATTTATTTTATCAGAAGTATAGTATGGGGTTCTCTATTTGAAGACGAACATTAAACTAAAACCCCCAGATTTTGTTCTATCGTTATCTATCATATTTTGCAGCTATAGAGAGCTTCGGTCAATGTTGTTTTGAACTTTGCATGTTCAAAAGTATTTGAATCACATATAGTTAAAAGTTGCGAATCTGTAGCAATGTTGATATACATACATGCACGTGGATACAGTGGCATGGATGTATCTATTACTGCTTGATGTACAAACATAGATGCATGTACATTTACATAAAGCACCATTTCAAATACACGTATTTATCCACAGGGGTTCGAATCGCTGTTTTGACAATATTTTCAAAATTCAAAATCTAGATTTTTGTAATCATATACTGTTTATATACGATATGGTGAGCTTATATTCCAAATCTGAGCGAAATCGGTTAAGAAATAAAGATTTGAGATAAATATCCCCGCTATTGATATAAAGAACCTTGTGTATTTATCTATCCCAATTATGGCTCAAGATGTTTCCTTTTTCAGCAAATGAACTAAGGACTTATTTTAGGAATCTAAGGTTGGTAATCTACACTCAACCATAAAGAAACGTCACCCCATTTTCAACAGGGTAAAACACAAAATACTGCTGCCGAAGAAAGCAGCTTTTGAATGTAATCGGTAACACAATTTCCATATAGAAATACTCATAATTTCATGCATCAGGGTATGATACTTTTATTATTATGTCGGTTGAATTATACTTTGGGTGCTGAAATCGCTTGATGGTGTTAGGCCAGAGTGTTTGGCATTTATGTAAAAATGTGAAAAAAGTTGAAATGTTATTAGTAAGATATGATGCATGTCGACATAAATGACCTTCTCAAACTTAAATTTGGTGACGCGTCTTTTCTGTAGGACGTCATAAAACAAACCCAATGCCCCTTTTGAATATCCTATCTCTTCCAGTTAACGAATTCGAAAACGCGTCTCTCTCAGAAATATGAAGAGATAATGGTTTGAAATTACATGTTAGTTTAGTTGGCTGTTGAAGACTTGATGTATCTTTGTTTCATTCGTGTTTATCACTCGTTTAAGAATATTTGTGTAACGCAAAATAGTTTGTAAAGTAACGGGCCAAAAAATGTAGACAACTTTGAATTCAACTCCTTATTTAAATTTTTACATAGACTTATGAAAATTGGCACATATGTAGATAATATATTTACAAATTGTTTAAAATAGGACAATAGCCAATCAGGCCGCCGTTTTCCTCAAAACACTATTTTATCTGCTGAGACATGGAATAAACCAGATTGTCTTTGAGTTCCTCAGATGGCTTGAACAACTTTTCATGACTCTCGTTTCTAATCTGCTATATAATTTTCTTCTAACTATTCAAATGTGTCCTTGAAGATTTGCCAAACATGTTCAATGGAGTTCAAATCTGGTGAAACGGCAAGAAAATTATACTTTGCATGTCACAAAATTAATGTTTCGGTGTGCACCTATGTGCAAACACAATCATAGTCTTGTTGCAAAAAAATGTCCACTTTATCCAGTATCAGGCACACCCACTTGTAAAAGTTTATGGTACTTCCTATAATCAATGCGACCTATAATTTTCAAGAAGGGCATTAAATCTAATTTTCCAATCTCATCCACGCCATCAGAAACCGCGAAAACTTTGATTCCGGCTTGCGCTGGAAACTCACTGCTACTTGAAATCTGAAATAAGTCTATATGATGATTCTCCTAGGTAACCCCGGTGTTTTCTGTAACTTTCTAACTGATTTCAACCCTGTTTCATAAAAAAGCTTGAAGTCCATATTTTGCTTCCGTTTTCAATATCACATTGGTAACTAGGAAGTCGTCTGCTACAGCGTCGTCACGTGACCCACTAAACGACAGGGGAGATAATGCTGAGAACATCATACTTATGTCAGAAATGCAGAGTATTCACATACTTTTTCTAAAAAAACTGAGCGGCAACGCAAAAACTACTTTTTGAATGTGTCTCATTTTTTGGCTCTATACTATAAATAGCCTATTGTGATTTTTAAAAAATTATTTGTGACAACTTCATTACAGTTCAGGGCATATAACCTGACTCTAAATGAAAGGGATTCGAATACATATTTTGTAATAATATATTTGATTAGAATTTCTCCTTTGGTACATAAGAGAGTGCTTCCCAAAGATATTACAATTGGAGGCAATTTTTATAACAATTTCCGACAGTACAATTTGCAATTTCTATTATAATTCAGGGCACAAACATTGTCTTCCAAAAGAGGTTACTCCCTTCAGATTTCCGATCCTACCCTCTGTTGTTTTTCGCTTGAAATCAAGAGCAGCACCAAAGTCCCCTAGCGGTGGGAAGAGAAATCTGATACCGTATCCCTGCTTCTTAACCAATGAAAGCACATCTTACAATGGCCCTGTAGACCGAATGAATTCAAAGATCTAGGGATTTTACTCTGAAGGGTCTTGCTCATTAGCATATGTCATTGGAATATTTCTGATGTAAATAACGCAAATGAACTGTTTTTGGTATTTGTCTCTGATTTGATCTTCTTTCTTTATAATTATGTTTATATTGATCAATAGTTTTCACAAAATGAAACAGCATATTTCGAGGAAAACACAGAAAACACAGGGAAAAAAGAAAACGTTGGGCTTACGTTTATTTTATCATTATGACGTGTCATTGGCAAATGTCACTTTTACAACGGCGTCGCTGATTGCACACCTAGATTCACTTGCAACCAATCAGGACACTCCATTTCTGCCCCGGATTTCAAGCGTAAAACAACAGAGGTTAGGATCGGAAATCTGAAGGGAGTAACCTCTGTGGGAAGAGAATGGGGCACAACACGAGTTCATTAATTCATAAAACATCTCTTCTTTCAGCCCAATGTTCTCCACGTGTTAGAGATTCCCACGTCAGTTCCTACTGTATGTTCTCGTTGTATTGCTGTGCTGGAGTAGGCATGTTGTCAGACTTGATCATTCCTGAGCGCTTACAAATATCCTTCTGATGATTTCTGTCAGTCAAACACTGTTTCTGTTTCTAAACCTCCTTCCTTGCATAATGTCAACGAGTACAGACACATTTACAGTGCAACTTAAACGAGAACAGTTATGTGTAATATTAGAATCACAGTTAAATACACATGTAGACAATTATGAAACTTTTAAACAACACAATTTTCACAAAGGGTATTGAGTCTACAATCGTAAAATTCATCATTCTTACATACCTGGGCATCATTGCACAGCACATGTTTGTGTGAGCTGCATCTTGTAAATCAGAAATCCCTAATGCCGTCCTAATAGAGTTTTAAAGCGGCCAAACATGCCAATTTTCAAAGATTAATCACAAAATTCACTCACGGTCAAATGTCCTCAAGAAACGTCATCTAGAAAATTCTAAAAAAGATTGCTTCAACAAAATCATTCATGATATAAAATTGTATGATCAAGCTTTTTTTTATTCTGGATGTGTGAAAATATAGCTTATACTCAGCATATTCTCAAAATGATATAATTTGATACGAAACATGTCACGACATCATATTTAAATTTTTATCTTTAAATGTTGACAAATATCTTATTTTATTCAGTGAAAATTAATAATTTAATGTAATTGATTTGTTTCTTGATACGTTATCATCAGGTTAAATATCACGATAATGGACAATACGATGCGTCAAAACCTCAATACTTACAAAACGCAGTAGTTATTTTGTTCTGGTCTACGCCATATAGCCTTTCTGTCTATAGCCAATGATAAATACACTTTTAGTTTAAGTGTTAATGTCTAAAATGTCACGCACAAAATCTTACCTTCAGCTCTATACCTGAGCTATGACTACACTGCACGTTGAAGGACACAGTTACATCCAATTACATCTTAATATAGAAACAACATTTCAAAACGGATTCCATATATATATTTTTGCCCGTCAGTGTATGTCCAACTTCTACCTGCTAAAATCTTCTCTGCGTTAAAGTAGTTCATTTATCTGATACATGTGTTCAGAAATGTTTCTGGTCGTCCCTGAGTGACAGCATGATAGTTAGTTACAGTGGCGGTAGGGTGTTTCAGGGGAGAATTTTTTTTTTTAATTGTACATGTTTTTGACCACCCCCTAAGGGCGTTTTCAGATGCTCTATTTTAGGCAAAAAACGTTTTACAGTTAGGTATGATCACTCCATACATACAGTATGTTCTCAAATGCGTAATAAGTCTCATATATTGACTGTGGTGTTCATATACCAGCAAGTCTTAACAGTACTCGAAATAAGTCCCAGTGGCGTTTTGCAAATGACAGAGACCATATTTAATAACATTTACTGTTACCTCTTATCTTATATGTCTAACATACCAAGCAATCGCTTCGAGAGTGTGGTTTATGCGCAAGGCGTGGGAATATAAGTATTGTTGATGTTTGAGTTGAACAGACGATGTTTAATGACCTCGGTAATTGAAGGACACATTGATTATTTTAATAACGCGATTGAAAACGTAATGCAATCACAAAAATATTCGCGTGGCGGCCTCTTTTCTTGTGTTGCTGTACGGATTTATATTGCGAATCCTAAGAGTTAAAAGCTCGAATTTTTCAGCGTGACAGCAACCACTGGCTGTACGCGCTGTATTGGAGCTTTCTCACCGGAACACCTTCTGATGGCAGCGAGTATATTAGTGACGTCACGGAGAACTTTATCGCTGTCTGAAGCTAGCCGTTAATACATACATATGTAAGCTGTTATCTTCTTGTATGTTATCCGATGTGTGTTCCCAGTCATATCCAGATGTATCCGGGAACTGTCGTTTGTGATTATCCTTGCTAATGTCAGTTATATGTATTTGCATACCTGACGTCTGTACATCTGAAAACATCAATATAAATATAAATACATATATATCAATATCAAATCAATATAGATAATATCAGATGGATGAAGGAGTAAAGACATACACAATAAAGAAGGTCGTATCCAGAAAATATTGCTTTCTTTTGTATTCAACTTCTAAATGCCCCGAAATACTACATCTTTTTATGTACAGTTCACCATTGGAAATTTTCGAAATCAAATATTGAGGATTTGATAATAGCACACAATCTAGTGTATTTTAATTTGGAGAAGAACTGAATGAACTCAATTTCCTCCCTCATCTGAAATTAAAAACATTTCTGAAACCTCATAAAAATCATATTTCTGATATCTCTGAATGTGTCTTAAAATGTAGAAGGACACACTTTTTAAACCAGTTTCACAGTGTACGTCTATGCCCAAAAAAGGAGGTATTGAGTATCGAATGTTCCTGAATATATTCGTTCTTTTCTCGCCATTTGTGCTGGAAAAATAAGATTCGGACCACACATTGTAGTTAGTTTTGATAAATCGGTGAAAGTCGGTGACAACACGTGTTATTTATTTTACTTTGAAAGAGATAGATTTTTTAAAATTCTATATTTTATGGCATTTTAAATTATACACATGAGCTTTAGTGCTAAGTTGACCTTATAGAAATGAGAAAATGGCCTATTTCAAAAAGATTAGTTAATTCTTTAGTGGCATTTGGGAGAGAGTATCACATTTTATAATCATGGAAGCAACCTTTGGAATCAATTACAAAATGTCTTCAGGAAAGAATTTCCCTATATATTAAATAGTCAACAATATCGATTATTACAGTTTATTTATGAAAATGAACGTATAGATATATTGGTTAACTTTATAAATATCAAACTATATTATTATATATGACATCTAGAATGATACAGAACTGAATGCAGCGTGAATGGTGACTTCTCTTGTGAACACTCAACCGCAAAAGAAACGTCACCATACAAAATACAAGGTAATTCAATCCACGAGTGATAAACACAACTGTTACAGAGATGCATCATGTATTCAGAAGCCAACTAAATTAAATTTGAAATTTAAAAACATTATCTATTCCCATTTCTGAGAAACCCACGTTTTAAAAATATCGTCGTTTCGAATCTCCTTATCAAGACGAGAGATGGAAGTCAGAAAGGGCCTCTTTGGCGTGTTGTAGGGCGTTTACGTTGTTGAAAATGTGGTGACTTTTCTTTGCGGTTGAGTGTACACGTATGTGATGATAGAGCAATTTGACAAGGCCAGGTTATGAGCAGGTCGCAATAATCGATATATAATATTACTAATTCCTAAAAGATTTACAGATAGTCGATTGCTACTTAAGCAACATTATTCAAATGTAAGATTTTTAACTCTTATTGCGTCTCAGTTATGATTAACATTCTGACTATATACAGTGACAGCAAGTGGTATGATTGGCTTCTTTGCAAGTGGTTGAAAACAACTGACTTTGATGCTGGAATAATTCATATCTGTTGTTATTCTTTGTTTTAAATGGCAATGCTTCTTTGACCAATTAAGCTGTAAATATAATGCTGACCGAGACATCAGTCACACAGGGGTTCAAATCACTGTTTGGCCGGGACAATATTTTCAAAATTCAAAACACAGATTTTACAATCTAAAATGTTTATATACGATGTGATGAGCTTATATTCAATATTTGAGGGAAATCGGTGAAGAAATAAACATTTTAGGTAAATATCCCCGCTGGTTTTGAAAATATTGCCCAAACAGTGATTCGAACCCCTGTGATCAGTCATATTAACTTTGAAACAAATATGCACATATCTTTATCGTTTCAGAGTGAACACTCCCTGCTTCTAATGACGCAGTTGGTATTTAGAGTTGTTCTGCTGCGCGTTTAATGTCAGGAGCGATTTCTCTTGAGTCTTCACAAACTTCTCGTTAACACAACAAGTCATAGAAACAACATGCAATGGTTGAAAGAGTGAAAACACATGAATTTTGTGAAAGGAGTAAATGTTTTAGCTAACCCACATTGTTGAGTTAATGAGACCAACGTAATAGGTCGCAATAGGAAATTTTGTTTTCTTGGCTCGAAATGTGTGATTAGTGGTTCAAAGAAAAACAATGTATGACATATTAGAAGTGAAATGACTTGGATTACATATGTGTGTGGCGAAAAGGTACTAATGTTCTTCAGTCATAGGCACCAGACCCTAAATATGCATATACGCATAACCTACCTACCTATGTAAAATATAAAGAAGGTGAGACACTGTCCGCCATCTTGGATCCTGCCATAGGACATGGATGTAAACTTGGATCAGCCTCGAATATTACCAGCGCATTAGAGCCACCAAACCAGTTTAACAATTTTCCGGTCCTATGGCAGGATCCAAGATGGCAGACAATGACTCAACTTCTTATACATGTAGGTATATGTATATTTAGGGTCTGGCGCCTGTGTCTTCAATCTAATATAAGGATAATAAGCTAACATTCAATTTCATGTCAAGCAACTTACAATATAAACCTGTTACCCGTAAATTGGAGAAATCTAGTTAAACTACATCATCGCGTCTTAAATGGTGGTAACATGAGGTGAAAGTTAATAATGAAGAAACTCCGTGGTTTTTTTGCTGACATATAAACTTAGAAGAAAATAAAGTACATACCTAAATGTCCAACTTAATAACACATGCAGTTTACTGTTTCACTGTATTTTAAAATTTATTTGCGGCTATTTTGATACTAAAAACAATATGGATTAGAATACATTTCAGACATCTTAAGATCAATATTGATATAGATGGATAATAAAGTCAAGATTCTACAACTCAGCTGATATGAGCTCGGATACAAAGTTTTATGAGTTGCATTTCACTGCTAATGTTACTTAAGATTTTTGACATTTGTTTGAGATGTATTTTCTGAAGTAGTCATGACGTCAATGAATGAGGTGATCAGACAAAAAACACATTTAATCTAAAAAAAATACATAAGACATTTATGGGTGTTCGTTAAATAAGTTAGAAATACGGGCAAACTTACAAGGATTAACAGAAACTATATATATATATATATATACTATATATATAAACTAACAAGCAAACATTCCAAGTCATGTAAATGTCAGATCGGGTTTCATTATGTATCTACATCCCAACAATGTCTTCACCTGTCCGTGATTGTAAGTGTAGATATTATGTAACTGGGGTTTCCTTCGGAAACTGCATTGCATCCACTACACTGTCAATATGTCAATATGTCAATATGTCAATGTGTACAAACATCATTTCCGAAAGTACAATCTCGATCTTTAGCATGCTGGAACAGATATAAGGGTCAGGTTTTCAAATTTCTTATATCTTGGTACGTGGTCGAAATGGGATTTCATCACGTCATCAAGATGCCATAAACTGAGAATAATCACTATTGTTTTACAGTTGATAAGTAATTGAACATTGTACATGGGAAACGTGGAATTGACGGAGATATTGACATCAAGTCACTTCAACGAATGGTTAGCTGAGGATATGACATGAGACCATTCTGAAAAACACTGTGACGAGAAGCATACACACATGAGAGAACAAGAGAGACAGAAATCGTCCTTGGCAGATCTATAGTACGTACATTCTTTTCCGGTTCTTATGAGATATCACTACCTTGAGAGTTCCCAAAAATCCATATCAATCCTTTTTGTTTACGTTGACATATGTCAGAAAGAATCAGTATGTCACAGATTTTTTAGGGACACGATACACACTCCTCGTTTTTCGCAGGTGAGTGTAGGTGATTTACATTGCGTTAGTGGCATATTTTCATTATGCTTACAATCTGTTGTCATTGAGGGTGACATAAACATATGTATGTAATGTCTTATTTTGGGGCGACAATGAATTAAGCTGACACTGCTCTCTGGCAGTGCAACAGGACTTGTACTACATCTATACCGCTACTAAGCACTTCTTCAAACCAAAAATACCTTAATTTCCGTGTTCAGGTACCAATTTGTAAAGCTCGGGGCATTGAGTGCGATGTGGATGAGATGCCTTCCCAGTGACTTTGCACAGCATAAAATAATAAATAATAATAATAATAACACTTAATTGTCCTCATTACAATGTAAATTTTGGAAATTCGGGTTGTGCAAATGGCACTCGGCAGCCACAGTGCAGCGCCAGTTCAAGCGTTGTTCTGTCCTTATATGCTGAGCGCCAAGCAAGGAAGCAACAACTCCAATCTTTTAACGACTTTTGGTATGACGCGGCCGGGACTTCCGGGTGATGAGCGGGCGCTCTACCAACTGAATTACATCCCCGTTCACATAGGTAAAAAAATCGCTCCACCGGGATTCGAACCAAGGCTGGAGAGACCAGCGTGCTAACCAATTAACCACTTGCCGTCAGACATTAGCTACTAATGCTAGTCATATCATGCTATTCATTGAAGCATCATTGCGTTCCGTATGAATCTCTATTAAATGCACTAGTACTGATTACCATTAACAAATCATTATGTTGCGCTTTTGTTCATTGGTTATCCTTGGCTATAAGGTGATTTTAAGGTGATTTGTTTTTTTTATATCAGGTGATTGTTGGTACCAGCTGATCAATAACACGTTAGTACAAACCATATAATTGATGATGGAAATACCAGCCGACTCACATCAATCGTAGTGAGAGAAGTATTGTTTAACGCCGCCTTGGCAGTATCGCCGTCATTAGTACCATCACCAATCGTATGCCTTTCTTGATTTTTTTGGTGATTATAAGTAAGCAGTGATATGTGAATGTTTTCGAGAATTTATTTACTGTAGTTTCCCATGAAAACGGTTCAGTGCGTTTCAAGTTGCAACCATGGAACACATTATAATAATGTGTGTACTTCTATAGCGCTAAACTTCCACACACAAGTGCATGCTCAAAGAGCCTACATTATGCATTATGGCAGCTAGGTTGCATACTCCCCGAGAGTTAGAATGAATAAAGGAACGAAGGTGGTTCTTAAAGGGGCTGTAGCTAGTTTTTTTCCAAATTTTATTTTTTCAAATTTCCCATTTATAATGATAATTTATAATCAACTTACGAGGGTAAAACATCTTATGACACAAACCAATTATCCGTAGTGGTAATAACGATGTTGCATAAAAAGCAAACATTGCATGGCGGCCATTTTATTGTGAACACATTTTATTATTTCGAATGACAAACACGATTCCCATGGCTGTACCGAACCATAGATTCATGCATTTTCAACTTGATTTTTCGAAGAGAGAAGGGTGTTTTACTGTTGGTGACATTATTTATCAAATACATTTCATCGACTTATTTGAGCGAAAACACGTGCTACTGCCCCTTTAAAACCAGGGTAATAATGTGTACGCGCTTTGAGCATACCGGTATAAGTATCCTCACTATTGTTATTATATATTTTACATATTGCTGCATGGAGTCTTGTAGTGGTAAGGATTATTTGGTATCGGATACATGTAAGTGTATTGGCTGACGAGTTCATCTCTTCCAGTACATCACCTGACAATACCTTCATTCCGATGTACAGTAGAGTTATTTCTATCAGCAGCGTCTGAATGCATGGTTCCTACTGCTAATGCTGATGTTTGTTCTCAGTTGTTCTGATGCGAGTTTAATGTCAGAGCCGATTCCTGTTGAGTGTTTGCAAACGTCTCTTTAACACCGAAGTTGGGTGAAAGAGTGTAAAGACATAAACGATATGAATGGATTCCAACATTGTTGAGTTAGGTTGCAATTTTAACAAGAGCTGTCGGTGAAGCAAATGTGGGACATGAACTACTTGGAATGTGAAAGAGTTATACTATTGCACTCAAATATAATGATCATGAGCCATTTTCTTGTCTGTCATGTTGAATATTTAAAAGGAAACATCCTTGCAATTCATATAATAATATATAATATGAATGAATGAATGAATGAATGAATGAATGAATGAATGAGTTTATTACTGTAAAGGGGCCACAGGCCCATTATACAAGTACATAAAGCTAATACATATCGATACAAGCGCCGTAAAATATAATAGTAATCAACATGATACAGCAATATTTTCAAAGTACTTTTTCCTCATTTTTAAACCAAGAAATACATATTTTGCTAACTGATTAACAGTTTTTGGATTAACAGATAACATAAGTTGTTTAAACTTTTCCATCGTTGGGTTGGTGCAGTAGTACAAAGGTAGAATATCATGTCTTAACTTTGCAAAATATGGACATCTTAAACAGAAGTGGTATTCAGATTCAATACAAGGGGTAACACAAAAAGGACATAATCTTTCATTACGATGTAAATTATACTTCCTACCCTCTTCTACAAGCAAAATATGACTGGAACAACGAAACTGAGTTAAGGCTATCCTATAGACAGGAACAGTAATAATAGATAAATATGGTTCAAACCTAAAGTCAAATTTAAAGGTCCGAAAAACATCCAATTTAGACATGTTACAAATACTTTCATATCAACTCTGATTATTAATCATAATACATCTATCTCTAAACTCTGATATAAAACTTTCGACACACCCAACATCCTGATTTACCCAAGCATATCCAAATCCATAACTAAAGAGCAAATTTTTAACGCTCAGAGCCCAACACTTTCTACCTGCTTCTACGTTTAAGAATTGGAAATTATATGTTTTACACAAAATACTGTTAACATCCTGATGCAAAATTCTAATCCAATATTTGATTATTCTTAAGTATTGATTGACTTTGATGGAAAAGCGACCCAATTCACCTCGAGCAGCAATACAAGGAGAGCCTCGACCCAGATGAAGAACCTGTTTATAATAATTGTCTGCAACACGCTCCACTGCAGCAGAAGGATGAAATCCCCAGACCTCAGAACCGTACAAAAGTATTGGGAGAACTTTGACATCGAATATATGTAACAAAACATTAATTGGCAAATTAATGAAATCATTGACATTTGATCTTAACGAACGGATAACCTTTAGAGCTTGCACCGAGAGAGTTGCCTGCGTAACATGCCATGATGCCGAGCTAGAAAAATGAACGCCCAAATACTTATAAGACGAAACTACTTCCAGTCTAGAATTATTAAACGAAAATCCTTCATACTTCCTCAACCTCCCACCTCGACGAAAGACCATGACCTTGGTTTTATCTACATTAACCATCAACTGCCATTTATTACAATAAACTGCCAATTTATCCAGTCTTCTCTGTAATCCGATTACACTACCATCCAAAATCACCATATCGTCTGCAAAGAGCAACATGAAAACATATAATACTCCTAACTCGATACACCTTTGTCCATCATCTCCCAAGGACTCAATGATATCATTAATGTACAAGGAAAACAAAAATGGTGACATCTGACAACCCTGTCTTACACCAAATAAACATTCAAATAACTCTGAGTAACTGTCCTGGAGAGAAACACAAGCTATAACCTTTGTATACATATTACTGATTAAACGAAACACTTTACCTTTCACACCGTTAACCCAAAGTTTATACATCAAACCGCTCCTGGATACAGAGTCAAAAGCTGCTTTCAGGTCGATAAAGGCACAATACAATCTACCTTTATATAAAGATAAATATTTAGTAACAATAGAATCTACTATGAAAATGTTATCAATTGTCTGGAATCCTTTTCTGAAGCCTGCTTGTTCTGGAACTAATATATCGTTACTTTCTGACCAAAGATAAAGCCTATTGCAGATAACTTTAGAGAATATTTTACCGGAAACTTCCAACAATGTTATGGGTCTGTAATTGCATGGTTTATTCACACCCCCTTTCTTGTGAAGAGGAATGATAACTCCAATTGTCCACATTTCCGGATATAAACCGGTTGATAACACAACATTAAATAAAGTTTGTAGTAAGTCTATACACGTTCTTGGGGCGTGTTTGAAAAATTCTATTGGTATGCCGCTAAGACCAGGGGCCTTACCGCCATGCATTTCTGCAATAACATCCACAATCTCTTGGTAAGAAATCTGTCTATCTAGACCCTCCATATCACTTGTTGAGTCAATCAAGTTACTATCAATAGAGTTGACAAACTGTAACACAAAGTCATAGAATTCAATTTCCTCGGATGATGTATTGAGACCCTGGAATAATTTTTCAAAATAATCAGTCCATTCACTTGCTTTAATGTTATTCAGAGTTCTTCCTGGCCTCGATTTTACAATTGACCAAAATAGTTTACTGTTATGTTCAGATAAAGAATATATAATATTATCTGTGATGCTTTTAGTAAAAACAGATTGTTTATGTTTACACAGTTTCTTGTAGAATGTCACTGCGTCCATGTAGAGTGTTCTGTTCTCAGTACAGTTATTGGCACGGAGCGCACGAAGTTTCCGCCGAGCAGCAGTCCGTGCGTCCAGACAATCCAGATCATACCAGTTACCGTGTTTGTTATTGTTGTTACTGCGAGCAGGTTTCTGTCGAAAATCACGTGCACATGCAGTCAAAACATTATGAAACTTCTCACATGCACTGTTTACATTGCCTTGGTGGCATAATTCAGTCACAGAGGTCAATGTGGCCTCATCAGCATTCTCCCAATTGTCCAGGTAAGTATGCTTCTTTTCATCTGTCCACTTATAACGTATTTTTTCAAGTTTGTTTTCAGTTTGTGTTCGGATATTAAAATCCCGATCTTCACTTCCAAGTAATGTGTAGACTATTGGGAAGTGAGATGATTCAACTTCATCACATACACGGAAAGTACTGAACAAATCTAAATGATTTTCGGAACAAAGCACATAATCTACCACACTCATTCCTCCGTTTGCTATGCACGTGATCTTGCCGATCCCATTATCATCAAACAGTCTGCCATTACAAATGCGCATCCCTGTGTTTATACAGAATGACAACAGTTCACGCCCACGTTTGTTTATAACCTTATCTTGTGACTTCCGGGTTTTCATGTGGTCATCACTAATGTAGTTAAGTTCTTCATCAACTGGGATATTGGAAGGGTCATCATTAACAATAAAATCGGGTTTTGAGGCAGTTCGACTATTGAAGTCACCCTGGATGATGATACAGCAATCATTAAATTTATCACGAAAATTAATAATGTCACTTTCCAATACATCGAAAATATTTTCTTCAGAGTACTTACTTGATCCAGGTGGTGAGAAGTATACAACTCCCCAGATTATCTGTAATCCATAGACTAAATCCTCAATTTTGGCCCACATTATATTAACTGACCTTGATTTCAACAAGGTAACTTTTACTGAAAGAGTTTGTTTCACCAAAATAGAGATTCCTCCAGAATTTTTAATTGCACCTGTGGTTTTAGTCCGTAGTTGCTTGTAAACATCAAATCCAGGAATGGAAAAGTTGTCGTTGCCGTCCTCCCATGTTTCCACTAAACCAAATAAGTCAAACTTAGAGATAAATTGGTTAAATACAGGTTTCTTAAGTAACTTTTTAAGTCCTTCACAGTTCCAAACACCAGCATTTAAGTACTGTCTAAAGCTGCCCTGGCCCCACCGTTAGGTAGTGGTAGATTGCTTACCCTGTTTATGAGGTGGGAGAGTTTTTACACACACAAGTTTTTCACCATTTGGATCGAGTTTGAACACCTTGTTCTCAATTTGGAGTTTATCATACCTGAACATTGCGAATTGCTGTTCCCCCCGGGCTTTTTCGAGAAAAGGTTTCAGTTTCTGACGCTGCATTCTAACGCTCTCACTGAAGTCTTGTGACACATGAATATCGCCACCCTTCAATTTCCCCGTAGATTTCAGGACTGCAAGTTTCTGTTTGAATGAACGAAAGGTAACCAACACAGGTTTTGGTCCAGATGTTTTAGACGGTAGACGACGTGTTTCATCCATTTGGAATTCTTCCTCCACACACATGTCATCCGCGATGATTTTATTCATTACAGAATCCAGATCAGAGTTCGGACATTCTTCAACGTTGTAGAATATCAGGTTATTCCGCTTCAGTTGACTCTCAAGAGAGCTAACTTTGTGGGTCAGCTGAACTACACTGCTTCTGAGATTTGAGTTTTCTTCTTTCAGAGCAGATAAATCTTTCTCCACATTTTCTATTTTCGTTGTGAGTTTAGTGAAACTCTTTTTCATCTCCGACCTCATTTCTTTAATTTCCTTCATAACTTCCGCTGCACAGATTTCACCGTCAATTGTAGTTTGCTTCTTAGGAGGTCCAGGGTTACTCTCCACATCCTGACAGGTAAGTATCCAGACACAGGACAGAAATAAACTCAGTCTCATTCCTAGCCTCGCGTGTTTCGGCACGTGCAGCACGCGCACCCGAATGGCGGCCTTTCGGTTTGCTCTACCCGACATGAATGCAATGTAGACACCGTGAAAACATCCAATTCGTTGTCGGTAGATGTTCGTATCGCACCCCATCGTTGCTAGAATATCAAGGGGGTTGAGTCTTCGCAAAATTACTCGAATTCAGCCAAAAGAACGGCTAACTTACGCGTTTTGGCCGGAGCGATATTTTTCAGCTGCATCTCAACCACTCGCTAGGTGGCGCTATCATAATATATAATATATGTGACTATAAATGAATTTATGGTTGAGATCGGTGAAAGGGTATTTAGTATAAGAAGTCACTTCATCAATATCAATATATTCATATACTATCATACAATGTATAAAAGAAAGAAACTGTCAAAACAAATAATTGGATTGGAATCTTATAAAATGATGAAAATTATATTTAGTTTAAACAAGCTTATGTATTTACTCAAGACACAAAGCTTCTTTGAGTGGAATTTCGTGAATAAAGAAATTTCTGTCCAATCTCAAAACAAAATTAACCATTCTTGATCAGAAAGACGATTTGAAAAGATGTTTGTTTATACAATTGACATATGTAATATGAAAACGATTATGTATATCATTTATGTATATATTCGTCTTGAAACAAAGATATCACTGTTTGATGGAGACAGTTATATTCAGATGATTTTAAGAACTTTCACATTTACAGTTGATAAGATCAAGCTGGTGATATACCAGAAACAATAATCTAAATCCTATCTGACATTTAACTGAAGAGTTGCTGAAATAGACATGATCTTTCAAATATAACTGTGTGACGTCAATGAGTAATATGATAATAGCCTTTAATGAGAAAGTATTCGCTTTGATGTTGATATGACAACTGAATGACAAAACTTTATATCTCTTTATCATAAAATAGGAGATGATCAGAATAGTAATGATTAATTTTTCATGCAGTATGCTTTGATGTATGCAGATAACGTGTGATTTGCAACTTAGCTAATGCATTATGTTATAAGTAACAACTTCTATATAGCTCAACTTCTAAAGTAACCTTTTGTCTGTGTAGGCGTACTTAATAGGCAAATGGTTTGGCTATTGTAGGCCCCTTGTCTACACCCTTACCTAAGTTTGTTCTCAGAGTAAACTATACGTGAGTCTCAGGTATGGAAAATATAGCACATGATGTTAAAATAATCACTAAATTTTCTCTTATATGTATTTAATTTCAAAGTTCATGTTCGTACACCTATCTGGAACTGCCAGATTATTTACATTCGAAAGTATTGCTGAAAGATATTATACAAGCAACTCTGTGTGAACAGGGAAACAAACAACATGATAATGCACTGTTGACCAATAATTGATTATATATATTTTAAAATACCTATGTAAAAACCAAAGATCTTGCCAGGCTGAATGGAAACCTAAAGATAGTTCCCCGTGTTAAACTAGACATTTGAAATTACTTATTTTCTTACAGACTCTTAACATGTAATATATATAATGGCTGAAATGATCATCACAATGTATTTGTTGTCTTGAAAATATCTTGTACATTTCGTCTGATATAGTCATTCTGAAAAGGTCATTTAAATATTACATCTATATCGCAATCTTGCGTGTACACTTAATGTTCTATTATCACTGTTGATAGTAGTAATTATATAAACATGTCGTTAGTATGTAAAATATATGTTTCCCATAATAAATGAGAACAAATATGAACCTTTATACGTCAAGTTCATATAAACATGGTATTTGTCAAAGGAGAAAATAGATTCTATTTATCACATAATCATTTACAGTTTTATTCTGTAAAAAACTGATTTAATGGTAAGTTTACGCCATAACATTTACTTAATGATGTCTCGCTATTAGCGATAAGGTTATATTATAGTGATGTTAAAGGTTATGTCTATAAATACAAATAAATATATAATGTCACGGAGTCAATTTTACCTGTAACGTCTCTATTATAGTTTACTATATTGCTATTAACTTTATCGCAAATAGCGTGGCGTCATTAACTATATGCTATGACGTCAGAATGGTAATATAACAGCATTATTATTTAATATCCTCTTTAAATGAAGACATAAGGATCATCAACCACTTAAGTAAGTAACTTACAACTGACAACAATCTCTTAACGTTTATTTAATGACAATGTTAAGGCAATGGCAAATCTACTTATTTTCTCTCGGAAACGACAAATTGTATAAGTGTACAAGACAGATGTAGCAAACCAACTGACTTAAGAGTTTTTAAATCTCTTTTTATCGGATTGCGAGCTTTAGTAACCAATTTATTAAGCCCCTGTCCGACCAGACAATGATGAAATAACTGACAAACATTTTTACCGACAACATAGATTTCTCGATTTACACACTTCTCCATTTTGTAGTATCAGTTCTTTTCTCTGCACTGGGAAATCATTATAATATAGGTCCTGCTGAAGCTGTGATGACGAAGGTGATTGTGTTATACAACATAAATTATGCAAATATTTATAATAATAATAACTCTATTTTCTGAGATAATGTCCGATATGATTATTTAGACAACCATCAGACAATCACAGCGCTGGACCAGTTCAAGCATTTCTCTATCCTTAAACTAATTGTCAGAAACTTCTTGGTTTGAAGCCATCAGGGATCGAAAACCTCCCATAAGTCCAGAAACAGAGCATCAGATCCGGTCTTCACAGTCTCCTTATTTTTATTAAAGGCGCTGTAGTACGTTTTACTAACTGAAATAAAGTGATCTCACAAAAATGCAAATAAGCGTTAACAATTACTAAATAAATATCCTGAATCAGTAAAAAGAGTTCTAAAACGAATGTACATAGTTCGGTTAAGCCATGCAAGTCCATTCCCTATCGAACGGCCATTTCAAGCTGTTCAAATTAAAATGGAAGCTAGAAGGTATTTCATATGATCTGACTGATTAAGCGAGTCCATTTCCAATCGAGCGGCCTTTTTAATGTGATCACATTAAAACGGCCGCTCCAAGGTGCTTCAGATGATCAGTCAGAACACTCAGAGTAGAGTTGTACATACGGTACAATGATGTAATGGTCAACCAACTTGCTGTCTGAACTCTCAAATTCTCGAGACCTACAAATCTACCTCTCACACTGAAGAGTTCCACACTACTGTCGCTTCATACGTCGCACCATTTTATTCGAATACGGATAGCCGTTTTCTATGGATACGGCTCATCGGGTCGTGTAACGTACCAATATATTGTGTAAACTTTGATAATAAATGGCAAATTTGAGAAACATAATATGAAAAAACGTGCTACAGCGCCTTTAATGTAGCAGTTGAGAAACGGAATCAAGTCAAATAAGCATTTTGTAAAATGAATGAAATCTTAATGTGAAAACTGGAGGACGTCTGATTCATAACCTCAGACAGAGGTATCAACTAACTAGTTAATACATAGTAGCCGGAAAGCCAGACACGGTCAGACATCTTATTCAATAAAAATTCTGAAATGGTACTGACAGTTGTATAAATGTTTCTTTGGGATTAATAGATATGTCAATCAAAACACCGAGAGCAAAATGGTCCTGTTTGTCAGAAAGCATTCAATGATATACTATAAAGATGAAGTGTGTATATGTTATCAGTAGAGGAATATATAGAGGATACTAAACGATCTTCTATTTAATAACCTTTTTATAAAACGAGTTAATGATTTTGTATAAAACGAGCGAAAGCGAGTTTGATATCAAATCATTCACGAGTTTAATAAAAATGGTATTTGACAGAAGGAAGTTTAGTATTCTGTTTATTACTCGCCCAACTATAATCCAGCGAAATTGCCTATACGGCTCTGAAACTGAACACAAACAAGTCTAAGGTCAAATACTATTCAATTATATATTGAATAAATAGAGAAAGAAGTGTGTCATATGACTTTTACAAAACCAGTGTGAATTTTGTAATTGCCCGAGCGAGAGCGAGTTTCGTAAAAGTCATATGGGACATTTTCTAGTGTAATGATTTCTTTACTACCCATTTTATTCCATTTGAATCGTGTAAAAATAGCCATAAACTGCACAATTCTATTGCGACGGCAAGCGACAGTGACGTCACTAACAATTGGTTTATGACGTCACAGACAGGGAGTCGCGCTTAAACAGTGGTTGCTAGGCAAACATGATATGTGTACATGTGCTCGTATCGAAAATATTAACTCGGTATTTCCAACCATATACAATAATACACCCAATTAAACACATTTTCAACACAGATTTGCTATGAAATACAATATGATCACAATTATAAAAATAGTTGTAAATGTCTAAAGTCACCAAGGCCTTGAATCTTGTTGATGAATTGAAGGATAGAGAGAGTATTTCCGGTGAGGTGTTAACAGATACAGAATCCAAGTTGAAGTGGTAAAAATATAGAATCGAGTAGGATATCACATCATGACAGTCCGTTTTATACCCAAAACTGGATCTTGAACTGTAGAGAAGAAACCAGATGAATCTACACATTGTCTGTAGGCACCAGCTCGGACAGGACCTTCAGGAAGGGAGGTTACTCTGAACCACAGTGTAGCAGCCAGTTTTAAAAAAAACGCCTCACTGAAGTGACGGAGGGTTCAAATCCAGGTGACCCTTGTCTGTGACACGCACAAAACTAAACTTATTTATTCTATTATTTTATCTTAAATAAAGTGAAATTCTCATATGTAAAATGCATCCTTTTCCAATCTTAATATACTCAACAGGTAGACGCATACAAACATACCCGTACACGATTACCACTACACAATTTTATTGAAACTCTAACCCTATTTTAAAGGCGCTGTAGCACGTTTTTTGCATATTATGTTTGCTCAAATTTGCCATTTACTCTTAAAGTTTATACAATATATTGGTACGTTAATGGGTAAAACAACTCATTACACTACCCAATAAGCCGTATCCGTAGAAAACGGTTATCTGTTTTTGGAGAAAATGGTGCGACGTATAAAGTGACATTTGTGTGGAACAGTGTGAGAGTTAAGATGTGTAGGCCATATGCGATTTTGAGAGTTCAGACAGCAAGATGGTTGACCATTCAACCATTGTACCATATTTAAAACTCTACTTTTGGAACTTTGGAACTCTTATTGAATTAGGAGAAATATTTAGCCATTGGTAATTTATATTTTCTTGAGAGCACATATTTCAGTAAGAAAATCATGCTACAGCGTCTTTAACTACTGTCATGTCAAAAAACAACAGCTACTATTTTAAGTGTTTGTTAACCTAAAGACAAATCTATTATTTACTCTGAAGTGTACATATAAATTGGATTATTAGAAGGTTAAAATTGATACCGTTTAAAGGTAAGTTATTGTGGAATTATGGAAATGCTGAACTGTACATGAGCATAAAGAATCATATGACCAGTATCGCGTTACTGAACCTCAACAATTTGTATTGACGTCAGTTGGATAATGAAGGCTTCTTTATATACTGAGCAAAAATAGTCAAGGACAATTTGATTTATTTTTTTAAGTTTGACATTATTTCTCGAAGTTAGAATTTCACAATTTTAGCCTCATTCTACAACCACTGCTTCAAGGTCGCATTTCAAAATGTCCTGCGTCCCCAATAACGCTAAACGAGCTCGCTACCACCCTTGTTGATAAATGGCATCAGATTCCATATAAGCTGTTTCAGAACCTTCCGTTAGGTTTTCAAGATGTCCTTGAACCGTAATGTATGCACGAAGTGTGCATACATGCCAATGAATTTGATTTGATCCATTGATCCAATCCCAGATGTTCCATAAAATTGCGAATCCGAGGCAGCGTACACGTAACTAAAAGAAGTCTGTACATTCCTGATTAAAAACATTAGAATTATGATAATTGTTTGTTCATTTTTTTTGTCGCAATTACGTTCATCAGAATATTATTAAATTATAAGCACCGAAAACAGTACTCTGCACCATCTTAACATGGGTTTATTAGTTATTGTCTTCACTCTCTACCAGATCGTAAATGATATATGGTCAAAACGACCGACATCTGTATAACAATGTGTAGGTTAATTATTATAAATGCTCAAATGAAATGAATGCAAATATTGAAATTGACTTGTTTACACTCAGTGTTTGTCCATTTTGAAAGCGTTGTTAATATTTTTTTATTTTCCTTTGAGCAGAGTTCGTGTGATTCACATATTCTTGGAATGTTAAATGTCTTTTCACGTTTGATGGATTACGAGTAGGATTTTAGTGAGGATAATTAAGTTTCTGTTCAATTTAACGGTGTACCATTTTTGTACACATGTACAAAGAACTTGAAGTTCAATTAATGCCAGGGTACAAGAAATGCATTTAACTTCAGAACAGCAAATTAGATGACAAACCTTTGGGTGTTGACCTTGACTCAACAGTTTGACATCTAAAAGCATGCAATCTGAAAGCACGACATCTAATAGCATAGCATGGATTAAAATCAGTTGATAAAGAAGTCATTGTCCTCCGGTGTCAGATGTGTTCCGCGAATCTGTAAGTGCCCAAGTAAAATAGATTCAATGAAAGATGAGTGAAGTTTTCAGAGTAGTTATTTTATATAACGGTTTTCAATATGCATTTTGTTGACATCTGCGCACATCGGTAAGGCCTAAAATTCACGATTAACATGAATGTCCCCAGGGGTAAAAATCGACGTTAATGAACTGGATATTTTCGTGCATCTTCAATCGATGTTGCATAAGATATTACATGAACAGCTTTAATTGGGAACTAGAATTTAAAGAAGTATTTGCGGAAATTGTGTCGGTGTTACGCTAGTTTATTTTGCGCGAATACGTGATTGTAAGTGTATTGAAACATTTGTCATATCACTCTTAACTTTAAGAGAGTCCTCCTTCACTGCACTCATCCTGTCACGGATCTGGCGCGTCAACTGGTTTGAAATATAATCCTCACAAAAAGGCACATATAATATAAAAAAAATAAAAATAAAAGTCACTTTTGAAATCCTCTTTCTACGTGAAATGAATGCGAGTCAAAGAAAACACAGAACAGTAAGACATATATGAAATACTGTTCCTTTGGTCTCTATAGTATGTATGTTTCACAAAATAATAACAACCAAAAAGACACATGGAAACGAACAAGGAAAAGCACAATCACCGTTATAATCCTCGTACTTCCTGTCTTTCGCTCAATCGGAATGTCACCAAAGTATACATAAGCAGAAGATTTGCAATTTAGATGCATTTAAAGAAACTGAGTAAGAAGTAAGTGCAACTTTAAGGTTGTAATGACCAATAAGACATGTTTACCATGCCATTGGTCTCTATCACATGTATGTTTCACATGAGGAGCAACCCTCCAGGTGACAGCACATGCTCCAGCCACACCTTTAATTTAGAAAAGTAAACATTAAAAAATTATAAATCACCTCAAATAAAAGTAGACAATTATTAAATTTATCAAAATAATTGGAAATTGGAAACTTACCTTTTCCTTGAGGACATGTCTTTATCCATGGACAGCAATCTTTTCATGCTACTGCACTGATCATGGCTTGAACCAGGCGCGCTATGTGACGAAGATTACAACTAAAAAGACACAAGGAAAAGAACAAGAAAAAAGCACAATAAACTTTATAATATTCTACCTTCCTGTCTTTTGTTCCATTCTGGCCTCCTCGGAATGTAACCAAAGCACCTGTTAGGAAAAGATTCGCAACTGAGATGCATTTAAAAGAACCGAGTAAGAAATAAGTGCGAATTAAAAGAGATTAAGGCAGTACAACATATAAACTATACCTTTGGTCTATATCTTACATTGTATGTTTCTTCCATAACAGAGGCAACCCTCCGCCCTCCAAACACACATTTATATTAGAAAGTAAACACTAAAAAAACTATTACACATGCACCTAAAATAAAAGTAGACAATTCTGAAATTTATGAAAAAGGATTGCAAAAATGTAACGTACTTTACCTTTGAGGACATAAGGACAAAACTCGTTTCATGCTACTGCACTTATCAACTTAGGAACCCGGGAGCTACATGTATGTGAAAAATATTACAACCAAAAAGACACATGGAAAAGAACGGGGAGAAAGCATAATCGTCTTTGAAATCCTCTTCCTTCCTATTCACTCACTCACTCACTCACTAAATGCATCTCAGTTGCGAATCTTCTCATTACAGGTGCTTTTGTGACATTCTGAGGACGCCATGATGGAACAAAAGTCAGGAAGGAAGAGGATTATAAAGGTGATTGTGCTTTTCCCTTGTTCTTTTCCTTGTTTCATTTTGGTTGTTTACTTACCACCCTAGCGTCCTTGGAATGTCACCAAAGTATCTGTTGGCAGAAGATTCGCAACTGAAATTCATTTAAAAGAACAGAATAAGAGTGCAACTCAAAGGATATGAAAATCAGTAAGACATATACAACATGGCTTTGGTCTCTATCATATATATGTTCCACATCAGTAGCATCCCTCCAGGTGACAGCTCATTCTCCGGTCATATTTACATTAGAAAAGTAAACAACCAAAATGAAACAAGGAAAAGAACAAGGGAAAAGCACAATCACCTTTATAATCCTCTTCCTTCCTGACTTTTGTTCCATCATGGCGTCCTCAGAATGTCACAAAAGCACCTGTAATGAGAAGATTCGCAACTGAGATGCATTTAGTGAGTGAGTGAGTGAATGAGTGAGTGTGTGAGTGCGTTATTGTTTAACGCTGCTTCTGCAGTATGGCGGCCATCCTCGGCGAAAGATGCATTAAAATTGAAGAACTGAGTAAAACATAAGTGCCAATTAAGGGAGATAAAGGCAGTAAAACATATAAACCATATCTTTTATCTCTATGAAATGTATGTTCCACATCAGGAGCAATCCTCCAGGTGACAGCACATGCTCCAACCACACCTTTATATTAGAAAAGTAAACATTAAAAATGTATAAATCACCTCAAACAAAAGTAGACAATTATCAAATTTATAAAAATGATTGTAAACATGTTACTTATGTTTCCTTTGACGACTTGAATGTATCCATGGTTAACGTTCGCTTCATCATGGCATGAACCAGGTGAGCCATGTGAACAAGATTACATGGAAAAGAACAAGGGAAAAGCACAATCGCCTTTATAATCCTTTTCCTTCCTATATTCCGTTCCATCCTCAGGGCGTCATCGGAATAGTAAAGCACCTGTAAGCAGAAAATTCGCAACTGAGATGCATTTAACTGAGTAAGAAATGAGCGCGATATAAAGACCAGTAAGACATATACATCAGTTTGGTCTCTATCATATGTATGTTCCACAACAGGAGCACCCCTCCAGCCACACCTTTAAATTATTAAATGCAATCTTTAAACATGTAGAAATCACCTGAAACAAAACCAGACAATTCTGAAATTTATAGAAATTATTGCAAAAAGGTAACTTACCTTATCCTTGAGGCTATGTCCTTATCCATGGACAACATTCGTTTCATGCTACTGCACCCATCGGTAGGAACCAGGCGAGTAATGTGAAAAATATTACAACCAAAAAGACACAAAAAAGAATTCGAACAAGGAAAAATCATAATCACCTTTAAAACCGTCTTCCTGCCTGTCTTTCATACCACCCTAACGTCCTCGGAATCTCATCAAAGTATCTGTAAGCAGAATATTCGCAACTGAAATTCATTTAAAGGAACACAGTACAAAATGAATGCAAAGGATATGAAGACCAGTACAACATATAAACCATACCTTTGGTCTCTATCATATATATGTTCCACATCAGGAGCACTCCTCCAGGTGACAGCGAATGCTCCAACCACACCTTTATATTAAAAAAGTTAACATCTAAAATGTATTAATTTTTAATCACCATTAACAAAAAGAGACAATTCTGAAATTTATAAAAAAAAGATTGCAAACATGTAACATACTGTACCTGTTAGGACATGTTTTTATACGGACAAAACTCGTTTCATATGCTACTGCACTCATCATGGTAGTAACCCTGAGAAAAAAGTTAACAATAAGGACAGATGTAAAAGAACAAGGAAAAAGCATAATCACTTCTAAAATCCCCCATCTTCTTGTTTTTTTGTACCATCCTGGCTTTCTCGAAATGTCACCAAAGTATCTGTAAGCAGAAGATTCGCAACTAGGATATTTGAAGTACTGATTAAGAAATTTGTGCGACTTCATGGATATGACAAGTAAGACATATACACCACACTTTTGGTTTCTATTATTTGTTTGTTCCACATCAGGAGCAACCCTCCAAGTGACAGCACATGCTCCAACCACAACTTTATATTAAAAATGTAAACATTTAAAATGTATAAATCACCTCAAACTAAAGTAGACAATTCTTAAACTTATCAAAATGATTGGAAAATGGGGACTTACCTTACCTTTGAGGACATGTCTTTACCCAAGGACATCACTCGATTCATGCTACTACACTCATCAGGGCAGGAGGTTAGGTGAGGTGAGGTGAGGTAAGTTGGGGTTTAACGCCACTTTCAAGAGTATTTTACTTATATCGCGGCTGCTAGTATTATGGCACGGAGAAAGCCCACAACGCCATGTGGCTATGCATTGAGGTGAAACCTGCAAGCATGGGTGGTACTGCACTGAAATTCAGTGTAGCATTGCACCCAAACCTTACTGCGTGTAGAACAGTTCTCCACTGCAGACAAAGTTGCCGTGCCCCTGGCGGTCAGGGCAGGAACCAGGCGGAGATAAAGACAAGGAAGATATAAACACAATACCTTTGGTTTCAATCATATGTATGTTCCACATTATGAGCCCCCTCCAGGTAACAGTACATGCTCCAGCCTCACCTTTAAATTAGAAATGCAATCTTTAAAAATGTATATTTCAAAACTGGATATGGTAACTGGAAAACACATTTTAATTTGTAAATGACTTTTTGAGGTTTATTGCTACATTTGTTGTATCTATTTATTAATACAATGGAGATATAATATTATTTTCAAGTCACATTTTGGGAAAAACAATATTTTAAGGATCTTTTTTAAGTGCTTGATTCGCATTGATTTGAAATTCCAGTTTTGAAATACCTCTTCGCATTGCATTGTGGGATACAAAATGGCGCTTTCCATTAGGTCAAAGTTGGGGGTAGTCAATACTAGTCATGTTTGAGAGTTTCAATCGGCAAAACAAATACAGCTATGATGAATATAATGACATGAACTTGTTGACAAATGATTAAACTATGCATATAAGGTAGGTTTGTAATTTGTCATGAACATTTTCAGTGATTTTGAAGCCAATTTCGTTCCGACGATCACAGCGTTGGAATTTTGCGCCGAGAAAATAGCCTTCATCGGTTAAACGTGGGGTCTGGCCAATAATCAACATCCGATAATAAATGAGGCCTACCACCACGTTTAACATTGTTGAACTAGGCAGGAACCAGACGAGCAATGTGAACAAGATTACAACCACATTGATACTATTAAAAGAACAAGGAAAACGCAAAATCCCTTCTTAAGTCCTCTTCCTTCCTGTCTTACGTTCCATCCTGGCGTCCTGGGAATGTTACCAAAGAAATGCCATTGGTCTCTATCACATGTATGTTCCACATAAGGAGCAATTCTTCAGGTGACAGCACATGCTCCAGCCACTACAAAAGTATAAATCACCAAAACAAAAAATACTAAAATTAATAATTTTGTAAAATGAATGCAAACATGTAACTTTCTTTACCTTTGAGGACATGTCTTTATCCATGGTAAACATTCGTTTCATGCTATTGAACTTATGGTTGGAACCAGATGAAAAACCATGTGAAAAATATTACAACCAAAAAGACACACGGAAAAGAAAAAGGGGAAAGCATAATCACCATTACATCCCCATCTTCCTGTCTTTTGTATCATCCTGGCGGCCTCGGAATGTGAACAAAGAACCTGTGGGCAGGAGTTTCGCAACTGAGGAGATGCATTTAAAAGAATTGAGTAAGAAATGAGTGCGACTTAAAGAATATAAAGACCAGTGTGACATATAGATCATACCTTTGGTATCTATCATATGTATGTTCCACATGAGGAACAAATCTTCAGATGACAGCACAAGCTCTAGCCACACTTTTACATTACAAGTAAACATTGAAATTATATATCACCACAAACAACAGAAGAAAATTATGAAATTTATAAAAATGATTGCAAAAATGAAACTAACTTTACCTTTGAGGACACGTCTTTGTTCATGGCTAACACTCGTTTCAATATACTGCTTTCATCATAGCAGAAACCCATTTGAAAAACATTACAACCAAAATGACACATGAAAAAGAACAAGGTTCACGTGAAATTATAAATACCTTAATATCATCTTCTTCCTCTGTTCCATTTCACCTGTGCATCCTCGGAAAAGCACTAGTAAGCAGAAGATTGGTAACTAATATACATTTAAAAGAACTGAGAAACAAATAAGTGCGACTGAAAGAAGTTAAAGACCAGTAACATAGATACTACAGTCACTTACTACCACATCAGAAGCACCCCTGCAGGTGACAGCACATTCTCCAGTCACACCCTCAAATTAGAACAGTAAACATTCAAAATGTATAAAAAACCTCAAACAAAATCTCACCGTGTCACATCCGTTAATCATAGTAAAACATGCTTTGCATTCACTCGTATATGTTTAACATTTATCGACTTGTTTTATACTTTCGATTTCAGAAAATGCTCTATTCTCTATATCTTCAATATATTTTGGTGATTTTAAGGTAATAATTTCAAATTTAGAAATTAGTAGAAAAAGTCGTTGTTATTAATTATCCCTTTTCTGTTAAGGGATTACACCACCTTCAATTTGCTGGCTTCGCTAACAAATTCGTTTATAACGCGTAAATAATTATATAGGATTTATAGGTTAAACCAGGAAACCGGTGAGCCCTTGCAATTTACATGCTCATTCTTTAAATTCCGCCACGGGGATTTATATTTTTGTTAAGAACCGGTATTGGAAAAAGTCGCGCATACAAATAACTACACATCCTTTTAGAGTTTTAGACTAAAAACACCTTGTTTAAGATCGCAAATACACAAATACCTCACGCTTTAAGCATTCTAAGATTTGAGTTAAGAATGCCAATCTCAAAAACGATACTATTCAATTACAATTACTTTAGGGGTATTTTCACGCGGTTCATTTTATTTAAAGACATATTTGCTAAAAGCAGTGTGCTCGTGTTCAAATTGCTCCACTAAAATAGCTTATGAACGTCATTCCGAAATAGCAACAATGTCCTCTATTTTTATAGAGCCTCACTACATGACAATGAGGAACTGGAAATAGCTATTGGTTTCCATGGAGAAACATCAACTTGTTTTTTTGGGAACAACTCAATCTCATATAATTAAACTGGAAGATGAAGTTTGTTACAACTTAGTAATTGGCAAAGGCCTATTTTCATGATCAGTGATTAGCAGAACAATGAAGATTCGACATGGAAATATACTTTAAAGGGAAAGATCTATCACTCTATAGGCAGCATCCGCCATTTTGTTTTTGGCATTATGTGAAATGAAAACCCGCTATAATTTACCTATTTTTACATCTTTTAATAATAAAAACATATACAATGATAGGATATTCACATAGTAGCACATACAATATAATAAAGCTAACAAATATTATATTAATATATTATGCCGTAGACACGTTTTTCCCTTTCCGTTTAATAATCATACATATAAATTAACAGACTATCCACAAAGTAACAAAGGACTGATCGTTAGACTAATCAACAATGCCATGTTATGCTGTAGCGAAGTTTCCCCAACTCTTACATATGTGTATCGGGAATATTCTCTCGAATTTCGTGTCCACCAATATACCCCGATAGAACTCTATAGGTTCAAATATGATGACAATTCGAGTTTTTAAAAATAAGTTTACCCTTGAAGAAATCTTTGAAATGATGCCCTAACATTTTAAAAGAAAGGTGTTATCAAAATGAACATAGAAATAATGTATATGTAATAACAGGTGAGGAAGCAACATTAACAAGAGATGTGATACTGAGTAAATATATGTTTAACTTTCCTCTATACTTAGTGATTTAACAATGTCAACGTTGACACAATCTTTCCATGTATGAACAAAGATATTATGACAGATTATCGCTCATGGTGATTTGATAAGAGCAAACTCGCCTCTTGTTGACAAGTTCCATCATCTGATATTTAATTTATCGAGCTTTAAAGGGACTATAGCAGGTTTTTCGCAAATTTGATTTTCTCATTTATAATGATAGTGTATATGATGTATATTTACTTTAGAGGGTAACACATCTTATAATAACCAATAATCCATACGGTTTTGCGTATAAAGCAAAAATTGCATGGCGACCATTTTAATGTGAACACATTTTATTACTTCGAATTACAAAAACGATTGTCATGGCTTTACCGAACCATTTACACTCATTTTTTAATTTGATGTTCCGAAGAGAGAATGATGTTTTACTATTGTGACATTATTTTCAAATAAATTTCATCAACTTATTTGAGCGGAAAAACGTGCTATTTTCCCTTTAAATCGGCTTGGATAGTATTACGCAACGAAAAAGTTTCATCCCTGATATGTCTTACGATTTCGTGAAGTATATGCTTTATACTTTACATATTGTTACAATTGTTCAAGCTAATCAGAGATAATTTCATTTTGAATACAGATTAAGACTATAAAATAGGATCAGTCGTATATTACACGTGCATTTTAAAAGCTATAGAGAAGATTGATTGTTCATTAATAGGACACCCAGGGGAGGTCGTTGTGTCTGAGCGCTCCTGTTTTGCAATTCCTCACTAATGATGGCCGTTAACTCGTGTAAGCTGTTTTCTGTCACACCTACGCATCATTCTGAGATGGAACGTATAGACTAATGAGTGTATTGATAGAAACAACAGCAGTGAAGGAGTGGGAATCACAGGGAATTAGTAGGAGAATGTAAATATCATCTCCGGGTTCTTATATCATTATGCCAGCATCGTTCATCTGTTTGTCGATAGCAATCAATCAATCGTTTGCATACTGAAGAAACCATAGCCACGCAGTATATGTACATTTATCTATCTGACTATGTATCAAATAAATATATTTCAGTGGAAAATATATACCTATACAGCATTGAATTGTGATTTATGGCACGAAGTTGTTATATATTTTAATTTACTGCTTTCAGGAGTAGAAAAGTGTATCATATTTGGATGGACATAGCACGTGTCTCCTTATATCTATAACGTGGTTAGTTATGCGTTGGGGGATGATGACATAAAACCTATGCAGGTCAAGTAACCATTATTTGCAAAAGAATAAATTATTTATTTGTTCATGAAAACTAGTATAACTGCAATGTGAAAGATATACGCATAATCATTAAAACCGCCGAAATGGAAGGACTTTTGATGATTTTACTTAAGGCTGCAGCACGTTTTTCGCTTTTTTGCCATTTTATAACAAAAGTTTTGCAGTAGCCATATATCTTCCCTTCAGAGGCTAAGACAGCGCGTTACACGGCACGATTATCTGAAGTCGTAGAAAACGATGTCGAGTATAAAACGAAAATTGCTAGCAGCCATGTTAGTGTGGACACCTTTTAATAATTCGAGGATGAGAAATGGATCCGCGTTTCTAATTAAGCGAACCATACAACCATTCGTTTTATTACTATTTATTGATTGAGGAGAATTACTTTAGTAACATTTTCCATTTTGTGATATTCATTTCTTCTTATCCTTTTGAAAACGCGCTACAGTCCCTATAAACATGCTTTATCTAGAGACTGATTTACTAAGGCAATAACGAGATGAGTAGCCACTGCATTAGAATAATGTTCCTTTAGTGGGTTTGACTGACAGTTAAATAATCAACGTTTACTATCACAAATTCAATTTGCTAAGAACCTGAACTTAGTGATACGTCTATCAGAGGGGTACTGACAGGAGAATTAGCTTAACTATCGATTGTTTGACCTTGATTGTTGTCGAGGCATGGTAAGCTGTTGGTACGGTCAGTGCCTTATTCGAGGATGTGGGTTCGAGTCCCGCAAGGGAATTAAGTACAAGAACTTGTACTACTGAAGATAGTGTTTAACATCCAAAACTGGGTTTCGCAGGAGATATCGCTTGTATGAGATCAAGTGATATCTCCTAGGAGATATCGTTTTGACAGTAGATTTTGAACAATGCCCTGTTGGCGTAAGCTACATGACACAACAATGGAAATACTTGACATTTAGATAGTGAGAAAATATAACATGGTTATATTTGGGATAACACTACCTTCAATAGTATACTATTGAAGGTAGTGTTATCCAAAATATAACCATGTGACACAACAATGGTTTTGCATCATCAAGTCATGACACCACATTGCTATGACGTCATATTAATGATGACGTCACAATGCTGTGACATCACAACACTGGAAGCCAAATGGCAGTTTTGTGTTCAGGTATTTTCATATTTCATTAAAAACTAATGATGAATGATTTTGGATGATAATTAGAATCTCATCCATCCTCGTGTCTTCTGATATCAAATATATAAACACTCGTTGATAAAAGTCAGAAAATCCTCGGCAAGCCCCTGATATTTGTAACTGTTATCAACTCGTGTTGATTTTGATATCAGAAGACACTTTGGTTAGATTCTCTATATCCCAAATGTAGGCTAAGACTGTTATATCTGCCATGTTGAATTCAAATAAAGTTATGTTCAGCAGTCTAGTTTGAAACTTTCGTATCTTTTGACTTACGAAGTTTTAGAGAAATATTTAGGCAATAACAATTTTAAAATATCAAAGTGTCATTTAGTCATTTTTGATTATCAACCACACTGTAGTTACTTGAACTGGTTAACAGATAAAAGGAACTGCGCGTAAACTTATCATTAAACTCTAGATAGATTATACATTAACTTTGAATCCCTTTGAAATATTCATCAATTTAATGCCAAATGAAAGCCCATCAAGAAACCTTTAACTTCTAGGATTGAAATGCATTTCAAACGAATATTGAAAGACATAATATTCCTTTGAGATCACGACATTCTTCAAACTTTGTTCCCGGCTTATGTTTGCTTCAGAGAGATTTGACGCTAACAACAAAGACGAACTTCTGAAAGGTTAATGGCTTTGTTAAAGGTCTGACGGATCGACTTCTTAAACCTACTTGCAGAAACAAGGAACATTAACAATGTGAAATCTTTGAAATTGACCCAGCAATTTGGAAAGGAAATCATTCATCAGCCAGGGGCAGTTGCACGTTTTTTTCGCTGAAATAAGTCGATGAAATGTATTTGAAAAATAATGTCACCAATAGTAAAACACCCTTGTCTCTTCGGAAAATCAAGTTAAAAATGAATGTACATGGTTCCGTAAAGCCATGGAAATAGTTTTTGTCATTCGAAATAATAAAATACGTTCATAATAAAATGGCCGCCATGTAATTTTTACTTTATACGCAAACCCCTTATTACTGCTATGGATAATTGGTTGGTGTAATAACATGTTTTACCCTCTAAAAATAGAAATGGCATAAACTATCATTATAAATGGGAAAATTAAACAAATAATTTGTTTAAAAACAAGTGCTACAGCCCCTTTAAAACCACGCGGTCTTGTTTTGCCCACTGATCATACACATCCGTTTCTCAAGAATCAAACTCTGTGATCAACACAAGCTACATTATCGGACTGAAGAGAATGGAACCTAAAACGAGCCCTGCAACTATTCTCTGGAAAACAAATATATCTTCTTTCCAAAATCACATGCAGTTATTTCTTAATATTTCATTGATGTTTATCAAAATATGCAACATATACCCAAGTCCTTTCCTATAAGTTACAAACAAGTGACAGATGTATTTGCATCCTCAACAAGTCCTTTTGAAGAACAACACAGTTGTTACTGTAGGTATTGTCCATCAATTTCTCATTTCAAACGTCAAAGACACCATATACCACGCCAGAATATTTTTCAATAGGAAATAGTTTTAAAAAAAATATTATGTACACAAAATTTAGACATGAGTGTAGTCAATTAAACTATGATTTATTTACAGTATTGAAATCTATGCGAAAATGCCTTTCATTATATTGTTATTGTACATCACAGTACTTCAAGTTCAGCGACACAGATTATTATAAAATCTAGCAAATGTTACTCTTGGTAGAGTGCCCTAAGATTATAGTTTAGTCCTTAATGGCAATGCGGATCTATCACCTTGTGGAAATGAAACTATACTCCAACATATACATTGTACATGCGTATATTAAAAAAATAAAGAGATTAAAGGGGCAGTAGCACGTTTTTTTGCTCAAATAAGTCGATGAAATGTATTTGAAAAATAATTTCACCAATCGTAAAACACCCTTCTCTCTTCAGAAAATCAAGTTTAAAATGAGTGTACATGGCTCAGTAAAGCCATGGGGATCTTTTTTGTGTTTCGAAATAATAAAATGTGTTCACAATAAAATGGCCGCCATGCAATTTTTGCTTTATACGCAACACCGTTATCACTAAAATATGTTTAAACTAAAAAAAACTTTTAAAAAAGATAGTGCTACCGCGCATTGGACGAGATTCAAACGTCTGACCGCTTGATCACAAGCTGACCACTTCACGAACTCTCACTAATCCACGACGTTATTAACGTAAATTTATGTGCAATTTGCCTCAACAACACCCGTGATTAATGTGAAGGAGGAATTTTGTCATGCAAATTAATTGGACTTCTGAATGACTAGGTGAGATGAATAGATATGAAGCCAGGTGTAATAACGAGCAATATCTGTATTCTGTGCACGGTGTCCAGAATCCGTTCCAATCATTCCGCGTTCCGTTCTAGAGAATACCATTTGTACAATTATTCATAAACTTATGGCAGAGGAACAATCCATTAGCACAATCTTTAGACACCTTTCAAAATATGGGATGACTTAAATTTAGATTTCTTTTGAATCTCAATCAAACATTCGAAGTACAGATTTATTTTAAAAGATAATAATTAATCTAACTTCATTATACTAGATGTTTTAAACTTATGGCTGTACAGCAAAACAAGGAACTGTATTCGTTGTTGTGCAGCGATTCCCGTTTGCTTAATAATTATAAGACGTTGTCCTAGATTGTCATCATTAGAATGAGGGTTAGCAATCTGGTTCTAAGATCCACTGACATGTATGGAAGGGTTCACTAAAGCTAAACTCCTAATTAAAGTTAGTTCACCGAGGAAGAAACGACGAAACATAAAACTACATAATTATATATACTGGAGAAAATAAATTATGGATGTTAGAATTTTTATTTTTAATATCTCGTCAATTGATCAATGAATGAATGAATGAATGAATGAATGAATCAGTATTTATACTTTCAAAATCTACATATATCCCGAGCTATTTTTTTGCAGTATATACATGTGTATTCAAATGCCAAATGCATTTCAGAGTGACTATTACAGCTTGAGCCTTTCAAGTTGATTCCATGAGGCTAGATAAAAACATGTTTCTCCGGTATCGGTGCATCACTTTTAGATGTGCGCGTGACATCTTTTTTTTTGTCATTTAAAATTTAAATTGAGAATTTGCCGCATCATTTTGGCTAAACCACCGAATGTGCTTTCGTTTTATGTACTTTCACAGGGACGTGTATCGCTTAGAAACAGCGTTTGAAAGACATATACCTATATTGACCCTACCCTATTACTATATAAAAGGAAAGGAATGTAACCACCCCATGCTCACTCAAAGTCATATTTCGCATAAAAAACAATGTTTATGGCACAGTCAGAGCCCTTTTTAGCTAGAACGAAGGCCCTGTAACCTGGATAGGGGCTACACCGGGTCGACGTAATGTCAAAGTCATAATTAAGGTCACTTTTGAAAAAAAAATTGCCCGAGAAACATTTAACTTTGTAATGCAGCCTGATCGAAATAGGTGAACTTTTCCTGTAGACTACAATTTTTGACAGAATTACTGTTCATCATTTTCAGGGGGTGATGGTATTACAGGACCATCACTATAATATTCCAAAATATGACCACGATACAATAACATATCAAGAAATATATCATAAAATAAGAAAATGACAAACTAAACAATAATGCCATTTTAAAATTAGTATTATATTGTAGTCCTTTTTGTCCTAATCGTGTTGCATATGGCATTGGTTAGAACGTGTAAACAAGGAAGTACTCAAAATCGTAGGCTTAAATGTCAACTGTCAAACACGTACAAAAGAAAAGAAAAAAACTCACATCAGCAAACCGAGATTGTGTCTGACACTTTAAACATGAACTATTGTATTTATCTCCTTGACCGATAAATAAGACGCAGTAAACACTTGTGTGGGCGTTTACTCCTAGTGCGTCTCTGATTAAGTGTCATCGACAACAAGAGTTTCCAAGACGCTGTATTGAATGGGGATGCTCTATTGTACATGTAGCTTGAAAGGGATTAATTGACTAAACGATTCGCCCGACGTTTATTCATTTAAAAAAAATATTTGACCCAACAATTATTTCAGACAGACGAGTTCGTTTTCGAAGCCATGATATCTGTCATTCTCTTCTCACAGAGGTTACTCCTTTCAGATTTCCGATCCTAACCTCTGTTCTAGAAGGCCTGAATTTCTCGGCTCCAATACAATTCCTTTGGGGAAAGGGGATCCTCATACAGTATATCGACCGAGTGACTTCAAATATCTTGGCATTTGATCCTTATCTTGCTGATCCTTCGAATATATATCTGATGTATTAGACACGAATGAACTATTTGTGTATTTTTCTCTGATTTGGACTTCATTTAACAGCATGTTTTATGATCAATTGTTTTCACAAAATTAAATGACATATTTCGAGACAAATACAAACGGGAAAACGTTTATCACTTTTACAATGGCGTCGCTGATTGTGCAACTAGATTCAATTGCAACCAATCTGCACACTCCCATTTTGGCCTCGATTTCAGGCGATGTAGACCAGAAGTTAGCATCGGAAATCTGAATGGAGTAACCTCCGTGGGAAGATAATGCAGCAAACCGAGATTGTGTTAAAGGCGCTGTAGCACGTCGTTTTTACTGAAATTAAGAGATTATACGAAAATGTAAATCAGTATTACCAATGATTAAATTATACCTCTCAATCAATAAAGAGAGTTCTAAAACTAATGTACATGTTTCGGTTAAGCCACGCGAGTCCATTTCCTTTCGACTGATCTGACTGACGGAGCGATACTCAGAGTAAAAATTTGATTATAGCACCATGATGGAATGGTCATTCATCTTGCTGTCTGAACTCTCAAAGTAGCATCAGAACTACAAATCTACCTTTCACACTGAAGAGTTCCACACCACTGTCACTTTATACGTCGCATAATTTCTTCCAGTACTGATAACCATTTTCTATTTATCGGGTCATGTAATGAGATGTTTTACCCTCTAACGTAACAATACATTTCAAAAACGTTAATAATAAATGGACAATTTGAGAAAACAAATTTGGCAAAACATGAACTATTATATAAATGCGACGCAGTAAACACATGTGTGGGCGTTTGCTCATAGCTGGTTTCTAATGAAGGGTCAACGACAACAATATTTTCTGAGACGCAGTATCAGATTGGAGGTGCTCTATTGTACATGTAGATTGAAGGGGATTAATTAACTAAACCATTCGCCTGACGAATTATTTGACCCGGGAAACGAATTTGTTTTCGAACTAATTTTTTAATGCATTTTTGTAAATATTGACATATTTCTGAGAACCTAACATTTTTGTAAAGATGTATGCCTGTAGCCCCTTGTGGTATTGTGGAGGGAATATTGAAAATACGTTATTAACCCAAGATTAAGAGAGAGAAAGATTAATTTACATTTCAAATTTCTAAATTTAACTCGGGCTATTATTCAAGATGGTTCTGTATTTCACAAGGGGCTATGACCCGGCGATTGTTGAAGGTAGTTAATTATTGAAGGATTTGCGGTAACCTTATTTGGCGAGACGGCATGACCGGGGCAGAACAAATAAGAAAGGACATCACCATTTTGGTTTATTAACACTCTTTCAAAATCGTACATGTACCAATCATTGTTACAAATTGTTTTGCTTTTTTAAAAATTGCATTACGAAAACATTCCTTTTAACTCCTGCACATTTGTGTATAACCCTCGCTCTCTCTCGGGCAATATAAACAATCACAATCGATTAGTAAAAGGCATATGGCACACTTTCTCGGGCTAAAAGATGAAAAATGAAAGTCAGTTCTTAAAACTTTATCAGACAGACGGAATATTTAGATCAATAGACAAGGAACCAGTCCTGGGTGATCCTTTCCAACTTGATGTACGAGTTTCTCCCCCCCCCCCCCCCCCCCCCCCCCCCCTCTACAAGAATGCAAACAGATTTCGAATTCGCTTCCATAGCAAAAGCCAATTCTTTGATAACTCATTGGAAGTAAATATTTTTATACGAGAGACCCATTACCAACTATTTATAAGTTTTCCCCGTTTGTATATAGTCGCACAAACATACCTTTACCTAACATATATATAGCCACTCGCAGTAGACCTTAAAACAGTGTATGAAGGAATAAACAGATGTTCAAGAGGCACTCACGTGCTTCGAGGTCTGTTCTGT